>WEKX01021230.1:0-13554 GCA_013390025.1 Pitta sordida
AAAAAAAATGGGAAAAGCAAGAAAGAAACAAAGGAAGGCTAGCTGCACCCAAGACAAGTGAATTTTAACAAAAGCTACCTAAAGTAACCACAGAAGGGACTGCCGGATTGGTTTTGTAATATCCCAAGACAGGTACAACAGATTTAGGAAACACTTAATGACAGTATCAGTAAGGAAAAAAAAAACCTCTCTCAATGCATCCACAGTATATGAGGTACCTGCACATGGTCCCAGTGAGCAGCAGGTGCACCTGGGCTGTTCAGGTCTCCCAAGCTTGAGCAGTGTGTTCACAGCTCTGGAGAGCAGCGCCACAGAACAGGCACAGAACCGAGCACAGGCGCACAATACTATACTCTGAGCAGTTAGCTCTCAACATAAAATTAGTCAAATAACTACTTCTACAAGTTTCACTGGGCTACAGATATTTAAATGACTACCCTTAGTTATTTGAAGTCGTAAGGAGTAAGGAGAGGGACCAAGGAATTGCCTAGATAGGAATTTTGTAAGGTTTTTTCTGAAACAGAAGGAAGTATTAAAAGATTACATACACATAAAAGGCATTAAGGAAATATGAAACAATAAGAAATAATCTGACTTCACAAAAATTAATTAAGGCATTACAGTTTACTAATAGAATAATTTATAAATGCAAAACCACTGCTCAATTTAGAGAAAAAATTAAGCTGTTACGGAACAAAAAAGTTTCAGAAGTGTGAAATTTTTATTGTTAGCTACATGCTTATTGTGGTAGTTTTCAAACAAGCAAACTTGAAGCATGAACAGAACCATGAAAGACATGCCCTGATACTAAAAAAATAGGAAATACATGAGACAGGTGCTCATGCACACACTTGAACTGAATCAGAAAGGGACTACAAGGGAGAGAGAGAGAGAGAGAATTATTAAAAAAAGGAACACTTAAGAAAAAGGCTACAAACTGTAGCTTAAACTTATAAAAACTTAAAAACAAGCAAAACCTAAATCCATTTTAAGCTCACCTTCATTCTGGATTCCGACAGAGCCAAAAGCTCTCCAAAGTCAGGCTAACTTGAAAACAACAGGATGCAAGGAAGCCTCGTTTCCTGCTATGCTGAGAATATAGAGGATACCAAGAACAATTTGATTGGATCATCCCAGCACGTATAGTGCCTTAAAAAGACCCTGTATCCAGGACATTCATCCAGGCTGCTACTTCACAGGAAATCACACAATGGGAGGATACGAGAAGCATTTGCTTCCTTGTGATTTTATATGAAGCAATTCTGACAGGAAGCCACTCTCAGCAGCTCATGGCTAATATGTCCATCAGCAGCAAACAATAAAGGGGGAGGTGGACATGACACCCTCTTAAGAGATCTTCTCCTAATAGTATAACAAATTTTTAAGAAAGAACTAGAGATACTATCAAAAGGGAGGGGGAAAAAATAAGGTGCTCTAAAGTTGAGTTTAAACCATTATGAACTCAGTTTCTTGATATAAAAATCTTTCGAAAAAAAATCCAAACAAAAACCAACCAAAACCCCACCACACAAAAAACCCCACTAACCACTCACATCCTTCTTCCATTTTACTGAAGTTTTGCTCTTTTCACAATATATTTGAAAACTCTGACACGAGTAAGAACATCAAGGAGCTTCCATAGGATTGCCAGAGAAAACAGCCTACTGCAGGTTTTCAAGTTTCATTAGCATGTGGCCCGTGATCTTCATTTTGGTATTTATGAACAAATCAGCTGTAGAACTAACTCTTATAAATTTTATGTTTATGTGAAAAAGAATAACATCCCTATTCAGTGACATTGGATGACAAACACCCCTTCCATACAGCAATCCCAATTCTGCAATTGCAAAAATCAATGCTGAATTCTGAGATCCAAATAACAAGCCAAGTTATTTTTATATCGCAAGAGACTACCAAATAATAAGGTCTGCATGCTAAATTATCTTCTATAATACTAGCATAACCCACTTTTCCAGTCATGTCAGACACATACAAATTCAAACTTACACATGCTTACAGCTCTTTAAACCTAAAAAATGCAAACACTTAGAAAACTATTACCTTGGAAATACTGAGTTTTGTCTTCGAAACATTATGTGACAGGCATAAATAGACATTAAACAAGGCTTTATGGAAAACAGTATTTTCCATATGCCCTTATTTTCCAAGTAAACGACATTTATAACGCTGCAGAGACACTACCTGTGATGAAGTTCACCCTTTTATTCGTGCAATCCTTGTCTTTGACCAAGACTGTCAGATAAAACATCAGTAAGAATAAAACTGTCAGAAATCACATCAGATGAGGACCCAGATAAGCCAAATCTTTTGAACATACTATTTAACTAACATAGTTTTCTTTTTAAATATTATAGAAAGGTCCATATGCAGATATGCCTTACACAAGCATTAAAATAAAAGAAGGAGAAATCAACTTTAGCACAGTGGTGAGTGTCCCCGCCTCTCGTGCGAGAGACCTGGGTTTGATTCCCGCCAGGAGGCAATGGTGCCATTTAAGACTTGGACTCGATGATCCTTGTGGGTCCCTTGCAACTCAGAATATTCTGTGATTCTGTGAAAGGGGGTGGTGGTGTTCAGTGACAGTATTTGTTTTCTCAAGACACCACCAGAAGTGAGGCAGCCCAGCTCTCCTGAAGATGGTTGAACCTCTGCCTGCACATGGGAAGTAACAGATTAATTCCTCATTCTGCTTTGCTGGCATGCACTGGTCTATCCATTAAACTGCCTTTATGTCAACCCATGAGTTTTCTCACCTTTACCCTTTCAGTTTTCCCCCCTCAGTCTCACCAGGGAAAACGGAGCAAGCGGCTGTGTGTGGCTGAGGTGCTGGCTGGGTTAAACCACAGCAACACCCCAGACAGACACTGTATTCTACCTGGCCAGAACAGTCTAATAACACAAAGTCTTGTGTCACCTAGAAACACCGTGCACACCCCCAAGAGCATTCTGTCCCTTCTGGTCACAGGGCCCTGACTGCCAAAGCCTGATAGCTGCCTATCCTGACCCACAGATTCTGGCTTTCTTTTTCACACCTCACACTAATGCAGAATATACAAACCTGGCTTTCTAGAACTGTTGATGCCTTTTTGCCCATAGGATTTCAACTGGCTACAAACTTTACTGCTAACACTTTTATGATGTTTTATACATCATTAAGGAAATACACATGACCATAGGTGAGTATCAACAGCAGCAAAACCCCTATAGCAAGGTATACACTGGATGGCCATTCTGCATTTGTAATTATATTGATGCTTGTTAATAAACTAGCTTTTAAACTCACTTCATGAGATCTATATTCATTTTTCCATCATTGAAATCACTTAAACACCTGACAAAATACCTTAGAGATTCATTTCATCCACATACTGAGCATTCAACTACCACATCCACCCTCTCATTTTAAACAAGACTAATACATGGGTCTGCTTAAACATCATCACATTCAAAATAGCCATGATAATACATTCAGGTAACTTTAAAGTCATCTAAATCACTAAGCCTCAGTACATGAAGACTTTTGTTCAAACTGCTTATGACATAATATGAATAAGGAAGTAAAACTAACATAGCAATGCCCATCCCTCATATCCCCGCAAAAAACAATACCTACTGAAAGACAGAAAAACATGAACTGAGAAACCCATTAAAGAAAAAGGAAATGATAAAATGAAGTTGAAAATATACCTGGTGAGAAAAGACTACAGCATACAGTAAGCCTGCAGCAGGATTCTTTTATCTTTACACTGTTTTATTCCTTTTATTCCCCCCTTCTAGATAATCAGGTCAGAAGACAGTTATGGGGGAAGTATTTTAAAATCAGGTACTTCACCTGATAAGGTTTGGTTTACAACTGAAGACAGAAAAAAAAATAATCAGGGTAGTTCAGTCAAGCTTCCAGACACACACTTTCTCTTCAATATGTCTTCTACCAATCTTAATTTACTCGTATCATTAAACCACCAGAGCATCAGTAAGACTGTATCTAATACTTAGTAAGTAAAGTTCATATTCTGGTTAAGAGCAAAAAACAGAAAGGTTTTCCCTAGTAAGTATTTCCTTGCTAAACTACTGCCTTGAATATGCCCAGCCACATTATTCTCAGCGGGTATTAACACTTTAAGCACCTGACAAAAATAAATGACAGCTCTCTTCAGAGTACTGCATCACCAACTGCAGCCCAGGCATCTGTGCAGCACAGATAGAGCTGCTGCTAACCTCACCAGCCAGCCTCAAAAGAAGCTGTAACCCCCCAGCCTGGGTGTACTGAACCAGTAGGACACTCCCCAGCTTAGTTTCGGGGCCTTGGGCCCTAAGTGCAAAAGATTACAAAAACATTGGCTCGCTCATCCAGAGGAAACGAAAGGAAATGAGCAGGATGGCTTGACAAAGCACAGCATGACACGGACAACATGTTGCTCCACCTGTTCCTAGAGCACACATTGCAGTGTTTGTGGCCCTGGGAGTGTGAAAAAAAGAAGTGAAAGAAAAATTAAAAAGGCAACTCATGGTTAGAAAAGTTGATCTTCTTGAAAAACACTAAGAATCCCAATATTTGGCTTTGCTGTGCCACTAACCGTGGTGTGGCTTGCAAGAGAAGCCACAGAGGCCAGCCATGGTTCACCTTCCTGTGATGACACCTAATATGTCCAAGCTGGAAAAAAGATGCTGTAGGTAAGCCTACACGAAAATCACAGATTTTTTCATTTATTCGCACATTAGGTCAGCTCCAAGAGGTACTGAGTCTCCTTCAGCTATTATGCAGCTGCTCCTAGAGCGGGGCATTATCATCTGAAAGCTGCTGCAGTAAAAGGAGAGATAAGAAAAGCAGGGAACTATGACAACAGAGGAAAGGAAGAGGAGGGGGAAGAAGAGCTGATTACAAATGTTCTGGAAATCTCTATGAAGCATACTGTTGCCCAAATCTACTCATGTAGAGCACAAGGGAGAGCTGAAAGAAAATAATTGAGCTCTGTTTCAAAAACTAAGAGCAAAACAAAACGGAAAGTTCAAAAAATAACTGGGAGAATAGTCCTGCAGTGCAAGATTTATGTGAGATTTTGTAACAGTTCAGAAGAGAAGTCAGTGGTAAAGAATGAATAAAATTTACGAGGAGATCTGGAACAAATTCTGTTGCTCACATAAGCCTGTTCCTCAACAGTAAAAACCTAACTGTACCAAAACCATCCCATCACTTAGAAAGCTTTAATTTCTGCAACTAGTAATATGTACTTAACATTACCTATGAAAGCAAGCACAACCATCCATAAATATGTACAGTCGGGTCTCCTATATCGTGCACCCGCGGTCTTATTTGGGACCCGCGTAGCCCAACTTCCGCGTTGAATGGCGGCTGCTGCAGCTGCTGCCGTCACCCGCGCCATGGCCGCTGCCCGTGCTGCCCCCACTGCTGCCTGTGCCCCCACCGTCGCCCGTTCTGCTGCCCGGGCCGCTGCCACCACGGCAAATCGCAGTTGCAAAACGGGTCTCCTACTTCACTAAAAAATCATGCCACTAAGATCTGAAGCCGCAATATGGGAGGCGTGAAATGCAAGAGGGCCGACTGTATATGGAATCCATAGTGCCTGTACGCACATCTGCGTGTACACGCATTCAGGTATATATTTCCCACAAAAATCCAAAGAGGACAAAGATTAAAAACCTTTTTTTTTAGAGTCCTTTCCAGCTCCTAGAATTTCTGCCCAAACCGGTCACATCAAAGCACTGAGGGCTCTACAGAGCATTAACTTCAAATAAGAGACAACATTTCACCCAAGACACTGCTTCAAAGTAAACATCCCAGCATTACCAAAACTAAACATATACAACTTATTTTTCATCAATCCCAGTAAAAATAACATTAAAAGAAAAAAAAGCACAAATAAATACTATGTTTCTTTTTGGAGGTGAACTGTACAATTTCCAAAACTTCCCAAGTTTGTTTTTAGAACGTGACACAGCAAGTTAGAATCCTCAAACGAAATCGTTCGTAAGAAAATTCTAACATTTGGTTAACGTTTTTGAGCATAAACTTCTAGCTGTAGCAAACTAAGATGCAATTTAAAAACAGAAATAGAAAGGTTAGCACTGCCTACACTTGTTTAGAGAGAATACAGGCCTGTTCCAAATTTCTACCCGCAAAGCAAAACCGAAGATAGATGCAATACACCTTCATTCTAAACAGTTTTCAAATTGCTTTGCAGGTGTTGAGTCTTACAGATGACACCACAAAGTCAATCTCAGCTGCAACTGAGATATTCAACCACAGTATTAATACACAACTGAGTATTAAGGCTTAAGGAAGCTCAGAATCCTGAAACTACAGGCAAAAATAAAAGTTGTTTGAGTTAAATTACCAAAGATAAAATTTTATCAAGATGCTGAAGTTGAAGCATTTCAGTGCTTGCCAAGGCAACAGATTACACCTACTTGCCTGGCTGAAAGACAACAATTGCCTAAGCACCTTCTAGTGCCAATGAGGAGAGGGACTCTCAACAGGAAACCTTGGCCAGACACATACCCTGAGAAAGATTCAGCCCAGTAAAACCCTCCTCTCTTCCTGATACACACAGATAAGAACTATGAAAGCTACTCTGTAGCTTTTCACAACTGTGGAAATCCAGGCCAAAATGCAAAGGGAATACTGTGTGTAAGTAATAAAACACACAAAACACCAAGAAAAAAAACCCACAAAATACACACTTGGAAATTAATAGAGACAGCTCTGCTATAAGGCAGAGTAAGCATTCAGTGATTAAACTGGTAAAAATTAATTTTCTGCTAGTAACTGCATAAGCCAGAAACTGCCAGTGCATTTGTAGTGGTTTGACCCTGGCTGGATGCCAGAAACTCATCTAAAGTCATTCTCTCACTCCCCCCTGCGCACAAACAGGGGAGGGAGGAAAAATCTGAAGGGTTTTCTAAGGCAGAGGTAAGGACAATTAGAAATCTCTGTCACAGACAAAACCAATTCCAAGATGGGGATATAAAGAATTTATTTCTAACAAAATCAGAGCTTAAAGTGAGAAGTATCATAGATCTTTCAGGCACCATTCCCCCAACCCCTTCATCTCTTACAACAGATACCACATTCCCCCATTCCTCCAGGAGGCAGCGGAGGACAAGAGTATGGGGAACCAGGCATCTGGTGTTTCTCTGCCACTGCTCAGGGGAGGAGGCCATTTCCNATCCTGATCTAACTTTTTTTTCCTTTTTAAATATGTTACCACAGAGGCGTCTCTATCACTTTTGATTAGCCTGGCCTTGACCAGCGGCAGGCCCAGCCAGGAGCTGAGAGGCTTCCAGCAACTTCTTGAAAAAGCCTCCCCCATAGCCCCTGCCACAACCAGAAACCCAGCCACAGAAAAACCCAATCGAGCATCTCATAAATAGGAACAAGGTTAAGAAGAAATTTTCTCGTAGAAAACAAGACGACGGTGAAGGATCTTCCCAAATAGAAGCTGCTTTCCTTTTCGGCATCCTGTTTTAAGTCTCGCTGCCCTCCCACGACCCTTCACCCCTCCCCCAAAACAAAATTAACATCTACTCTACATTTACACATCATGAAACTCGTGCCTTCTTTTATGAATAGTTCATTAACAAACAGTGTAGCAGGAGAAAGCCTGTGAAGTTGGTTTAAGTTTGTCTATGAGACAGATGCTGATACGTAATTAGTTTGAATCAGCTTGTCAATAACCTGCAATTACCAAAAAACACGGTAGATTTCAGTCTTTCAAATGGACATGATGTCTGTAACACTAACTGCTCACCTTCCCAAAACTACAATTCCTGTTAGACCTGAACAACTGCAAGCCACCAGAGCAAGTGACTGGTTACTTGAGGTGCCAAAATTTTTTTTAATTTTTTTAAAATCACAGCAGTAGATCATGATTTTGGGCAGCTACTCCTTTGTTCTATGGCTTCTGCTACTCAGACCCTGTTGGGCACATCCTCTCTCACCAATCCCAATCAACAGTGACAAGATGGAACAGCATGGAGAACATAAATATTCTGGCATTTCAGTGTAGAGGATGCCTATCATGCTCAGAAGTACGAGGCACAGTTCACAGGCAGATATCCACCTTCTCCTCCATAATCTATAGATAAATGTCACACTTGCAAGTAAAGTTACTGTAACAATTCGGAAACTGCTTGAAGTAGAAACATACATTATGGCTTCATCATTTCCATACACCTACAATTTTTTTTTTTCCACAATATTACAGTCGGCCCTCTTGCACTTTGCGCCCCCCATATTGCAGCTTCAGATCTTAGTAGCATGATTTTTTAGCAAAGTAGGAAACCCGTTTTGCAACTGCACATGCGCGACCTGTCGCGGTGGCAGCCCCAGCCCAGGCAGCGGAACGGGCGGCGGTGGGGGTGCAGGCAGCAGCGCCCCCATTCAACGCAGAAGTCAGGCTGCGTGGGTCCAAATTAAGACCGCAGGTGCACGATATAGGAGACCCAACTGTAGTTGAGAAGCAGCAAGAAAAAGCCTTATGAAAGATTAAAAAAAAATGGTTTGCAAAAACACCAGATCCACACTTCTTGAATACTTTGAGGTAGCATGAACTGAAAATGAAAACTGACAACAGAAATCAAAATGACAGGACAGCAACACTGCCAAAACAGGCTGCTCAAATGGCCTGGCCAGGGTCTGAAAGCAGTTACTGAGTATAAATATTCAGAACAAAATCTCCTTTGTGCAAGGTTTTACAAATTGCTCTTTGCCAATGGCTGAACTTAACAGTAACACACTAAATATTTTAAGGCTCAGGTTAAACCAGTTAGTAATGAAAAGAAAATTGATATGTTCAGGAAACTTTCAACTAGATTTCATATATTAGGAATAGAGATCTCTCCTTCAGGAATACTTCAATTCTAGATTTATTTTCTAAAATAAAAAAGGACACATGAGCTAAACTGTGAACATCTCCATATGAAATCCACTTCAGCATAGTGGTGAGCGTCCCTGCCTCTCATGAGGGGGACTGGGGGTTCAATTCCCACCAGGGAGGCAGTGGTGTCCTTTAAGAGTTGGACTCCATGATCCTTGTGGGTCCCTTCCAACTCAGAATATTCTGTGTGGGTGAACTCCCAAACCCTTAGACTATTCTTACCTAAAAACACAGGAAGGATGGCTTGCCACAACTGATTTCAGATGCCTTCTGTCTAGATGCATGTTCTGCAACATTTCTCAACTAGTTTCTGAAGTATCAGCTTAGTTTCAAAAGCCACACTGTATGGAGAAAGGACAAGAGGCCTATATAAGGAAGCAAAAAGCTTAATTTATATAAAGAAAATATTGGAATTAAAAAAAAACAAAACCAGGGAAACATGTTTCTCTGCATCCAAAATAGGGCGTTACCTGCAATCCAAACCTCCACTTGATAAATAGGGAAGAGAACAACTACAGTAAGCCTTCTCCACTTCGTGCCTCCCAGATAGCGGCTTCAACTCCATGCAGTGTGATTTTTCAGTGATTAAGGATGCTATGCCGCACAGACCACGGGTGCACTGTTCTGCCCATGCTGCACCTGCCCCGCTTCACTCGGAGCAAGGCAGGCGTGGCAGGGTCCACTCGAGCAGCACCTGCCCCACTCTGCTCCGAGTGAGGAGGCTTCATGCAGTTATCAAAGATTTATACACTCTCAGGTTAGACGTGGTGTCCGAGATTTTCTCGGGGTCGGTGTCTACCTCAAGTATGGAGAGACCAGGTCTACCCACCCAGAGAGACAGAAGGACAGCAGCACAGGCAGCTACCCTGCTGAGCTGCCATTCTACGAAGATGGAGGGCTGCACAGTGGGGAGGCAACAAGATCTGAGGTACCGTGGTACTCGAGAGCCAACTGTAATTACCAATTTAAGTAATCACCATCAAATCCAAGATCCACAGACACATAGTAACATTGCTAAGACAGACCTGTTTCAGAATAGGAGTGTGGATGGACACTGGCACGCCCGCAGAATGTCAGACGGCAAATGCGGGAGGCAGGCAAAGAGAGGCATCTTACTGCAAAAGATTTTGTACTACATGAGGTTATCATCTGCCCTCTTAAAATAGCCTGCTGGCT
Source organism: Pitta sordida (assembly GCA_013390025.1). Lineage (NCBI taxonomy): Eukaryota > Metazoa > Chordata > Aves > Passeriformes > Pittidae > Pitta > Pitta sordida. The sequence continues at coordinate 10,095 of WEKX01021230.1, forward strand.
GTTTTACTACACTACCACGTGCTCTAACCACAACTTAAATGCTATCACATGCTCACATTTCATCTGGAACAAATGCATGCAGCCAAGTGATCAGATGATGCGCACATTCAGCATCAATGGAGAACAAACTACAGACAGAGCCCAAGTCAGAAGCGCAGTCCCACTGACCTCAAACACATTGTTCCCCTCACTACTCATCAACTCAAGAGTCATTTTGCTGTGTGTGCACACCTTTTTAAATAAACATATTAACAGAAGAAACAGGAAAATGCTTAGAGCACTAACTATGTATTAGTAATTGGAGGAGAAAGACTGAAGGGGAATTAATAATCTGGCAATGGTCAGAATTTGCCAAAGTGTGATTAGATATGGAAAAAAGTGGGAGGGGGAAAAAAGATAACGTAGAAATGCAAGTATGAAAAAAACCAACAAATAAATGTTCTAACCTTCTCATAAGAAGGGGTTTAATCAGAAATCTCAATTGCTTCCTTCATTTTTGGCACTTGTCAACAGTATATTAAGAATAAAGGCTTACTGAATTTTCATATATGCTCTTGAAACTTGCATTAAATTTAGAATAACAAACTAGAAAAAATTAATTCCCAGAAATATATAGAAAAACAGATAGAAGAAATGAACAAGCCTCCACAACCCCCACTTCAGGTTTCAATTAGAGTAAGTTCATTTCCGTCTTAAAAGTCCACTGAAGACCACAAAACTGCATGCACAGCCCAGAGCTACACCTCCTCCCAAGCAAATTCGTTTTGAGTCATAGCTTACCATTTTCACTTCAGCTAGTACAAATACATACTGTTAAAGTCTAGAGCTGGATCTCTCTCCCAGGTACGTGCAATAGTGTGATCCAGCATCTCCCCCACACCATTTATAACGCTCATTTTGAAAGAGCAGGCACAGGACTTCATCCAGGAAACAGAGACAAGCCCCACCACGGCCTGATGTGGTGACCAATCATTCCTCCTGTGGCAGAGCTAGTGGAGCTGCCTAGGAAGCTGTGAGGCAGCCAGAGAACCCACCATCTTTGGTCAAGGAAGACAGAAAACTGAATCAAATTTAATACAACAGCCTGTAACCTGAGGCCATCCAGCAGCTGCCAGGCCAGCAGACAAGTCATCTCTATGAAGGGTGAGGCAGGCACCTAGGAGCAAGACATGTCTGTAAACCTTTCCTACTCAGGATTTGCAAGCCCACAGATCAGGTGGGAAATCTCCTATGCTCCCTTACATTATTCTCACTCAGGGTGCCATTACTCCTCCCAACCCCCTCCAGCAACCCAGTTCTAGAAGCTGAACTCACAGAATACTAATCCAGCAAAAAGTATGAAATTTGCAGCAAACTTTCCAAGATAAACCAGTTCAGCATCAGATAACACCAGCACCTGAGCCAATGGAAGGGAGAGAAACATCTTATCTGTTAAAGGGAAAAAAAATCACTTGAGGTACTGGGAAACCTCAGAGTTGTTCAAATACCTTCCAAAAGGGGGAAAAAAATAACCTCCCTCAACTTAGCTACAACCTATCCGCAGCCAGTTATCTACCATTACTTCTTATGAAATATAAACTTAAGGGTTTTGGGAACACCTACAAAAATTTCCACGTTCCAAATATTAATAAAAGATGGCCTGTAGCAGTTTACCAGCAACAACAAAAATTTAATCCACACTAATTCTGCTCATCCATAGTAATGCCTGGGGATTCAATCTGAAAGAAATAAACAACTCCTTCAAGAAACTAGCCATTACAGTACTTTTATAGTTCTGATCCATTAGCTGACAGACCATACGATGGGCTTGGGTGGCCCAGCTGACAAGGACAGCCAAAGGTGACACTAAGAGCAGCCAGGACCAAGTTTATCTAATTCCTCACAAATAGTCTCGTCTGCATGGCCCAGGGCTCTCCTAGCCTCAGGTCATCACCTTCCCCATTGCATAGGCCCACCTCAACGCTCTCTCCAAAAGACAACTGCTCACACCCCAGCCTTCACAGTACAGAGCTCCAAACCCAGTCTCTCACTGGCAACACGCTGCCACACCAGCGCTGCCCAGGCCCTGATCCAGACGGCAGGTCGTGGATTTCCACAGCAGACACTGAACAGAGCAAGCCTCAGGCACCAAGTAGTCAATGGAAACCATAATGAAACATCCTATTTCTATCATCTGAATGCAGCCACTCAATGCTAAGGAGTCCATGCCTGTGGTAGCTGATGCCCTGCATAGTCAGCAACGTGTCTGTCCACAAGAACCAGAAACTGGGACCTTCTGAAGACACAGTTATGCTATCTCATCCTTTTACAAATTATAACAGTTCAGTGACTAGCAAAGATTGTTTCAGTGTGAGCTCTTTTGCTAATTTAACTGCTGCTTCTCAACAAGAATATCTAGCAGAGGGCCATACTCCTCCGAGCAGCATCTACGGATGCCATCTGTGGCATCAGGACAGGCACTTCAGCAAAATCAATGACAGCCTATGCAGCCTCAAAACCCGTATCTCAGAGTTGCCAATAAGGAAATATATAGAAAGGCAAATATGTATTACACAGTAACACTTAACCAATATGTTCTTCCAACAGTTTGTCTCTGGAAAAATCTGCATCGAAGGTCTTAAATGGATTTTTCAGACTTCTCTAGTTACTTCTGTCAATTATGCAATTTCCGCTTCTACAAAAACCCACAGAAATTATGTGCAAGCTCAGTTACAGAGCGAGGAATCACATCCTTTCATTTGTTATGACCTTGCCAATTGGTTGTTTTATTCTGAGTAACTCTTAGCTCCTGTGCAAGTAAACAGAAAGCAACCGTCACACTTTCTCTATGCCGCCCGTTATCAAGACCCTGTCAGCCTCAGATACCTCCTCTCTTCTGCTGACAGAAGAGTAAATACATTTACCTGCAGCTCACATGGACTGCATTCCTTCCTCTTCTTGTAACAACTTCTACTAAGTCTTGAAATGGCAGACTATAAATACAGCATTTCTCCAGGGCGTTGATATAAATACAATTTATCCCAATGCTAAAATCTGCAAAACAGTCAGAGTGACCAAGCACAACATCTTCGTGATTTGCCAGGACTCAATGACACTCACCAGTAAAAACTGAGATACTAAACTGAAATTTTAACTACAGTGTGCAACACAGCACTTCTCACAGCCTTGTTTGCAGAGGAATGGAAGACAGCAAACACAAACCAAGCCTTTAAAGATGAAGAAAGGGAAAAAGGGAAGCGATCCACAGATCTATAGACCAGTAAAGCCAATACCTAAGCCTGGTAAATTGGTAAAAGCTACTCTAAAGAACAGAACTGGTGATGTTTGCATAAATAGGGGAATATAGAAGAATTAACATTGCTTTGGCAGAAGGAAGTAACTTTTCCAAAATACTTTTATGCTCCTTGAAGCAATTAGCTAAAAGTTAAACATTGAGTACAGTGATCCTCCGCATAGTCGC
>WEKX01021233.1:27248-43904 GCA_013390025.1 Pitta sordida
TGCGGGGAGGTTGCAGCCAGATGGGTGTAGACCTCTTTTTCCAGGTTGACGACACCAGAACGAGAGGGCACGGCATCAAGCTACGCCAGGGGAGGTTTAATCTTAATGTTAGGAAGCGGTTTTTCACAGAGAGAGTGATTGCGTATTGGAATGGGCTGCCCAGGGAGGTGGTGGAGTCGCCTTCCCTGGAGGTGTTTAAGAGAAGACTGGACGAGGTGCTTAGTGACATGGTCTAGCTGGGGGATGTAGGGCTGGATGACCCTGGGTCCCTTCCGGCTTGAAGTGGCCTGCTAGGCTGTGAGTCATCTAGGTTGGTGTTATGCTCTGGGATGTGCTCTCGGTCTCTGTACGGCTGTTAGGTGGTGAGTTGGACTAGATGATCCTTGTGGGTCCCTTCCAACTCATAATATTCTGTGATTCTGTGATTCTGTGAAAAACCTCATTTCCTAGGGTAATTTCTATGGAAGTATCAAAGGGCACTGGCCAAGAATATAAGCACTGAGACAGATGCATTGAATGAATAAGAATGTTTCTTCTTCATCTTTAAACTAAATTTTGGACAGTGTACTTTGCTCTGCCAGATACCACCAGTAAAAGAAATGCTGCTCTTATCACTGTGTCACCTGGTCACCACCTGCTGCAATGGATAAACTTCTGCTGGAATGGAATTGTCATTGTCTAGGCTCAGAGTCTCAAAGAAACACCTTAATGAAAACCTTTTAATCTATACAGAGTACAAACATAGTCTTTAAAATAGAATGAGAATGAGTATCATGAAGGAGGAATAGATGGAAATTTAAGGCAATTGTGACACTTAGGCTCTTACTTTGACGATAAATTATTAATCTTTGGATACTCAACTGGGACTGCATCATGTGTCCAAAGAGCTTTGTAGTAGCATAAAATTGTTTTAGAAAGATATATGAGCTTGGCAATAATTGGAATCTCTCTGTTTCAATAGGTTCAAGGACCAGAAGAATTATAAAATAGTTTTCTGTTTAGTTCCAGGTGAACGTATTAGCCATGAGTTCTATTTATGTCTGCTGGCCCAAGATGAATCCTGGAATCCATAGCGTTAGACATCATACAAACATATTGTTATTAATTAATCTCAACATCATTGTTTAAATGAGCATCACAAGCAGGAATTGAGATAAGAAATAGTAAAGTGAAATCTGATTGAATCCAAAAAACCGATCAGGAGAGATGTAGTTGATACTTTGTTCTCAAGTTGTCTTGAAATTTTAGGTCCTTGCTGCAGTCAAGAAAGATACAGATTTATCAATTAGAGAAGTTAATAAATGTTTGGGGAGCATGATTTTATTTTGTTTTATTCAGTCTGAATAAATTAATCAAACAATTATTTTTTTTCCTTCTGGGTTCACATACACACACAATGTTCACTTTCAAATTTGCCCTGGTTAATTTTCATTCAGGAAAAAGAAAAAATTCTAAAAAATACCTCTCTAGTTGAATGTGTGCAAAACTCAACACTTTTTTAAAAAAAAATCTGTTTCAGAATGGACATTTTTGGTAAGATTATTGTAAATGTTGCTTCGGCTGCTTTCCAACACACAGGATAATACTTATGAGATTCTCTCAATCCATTTTTTAAATTAAACTTATTCAGTGGTAGCCAGATAGGCTTAAAAAAGGATGCTTATTTCACTTATCATTCTCTAGTAACAATTTGTTGTCACAACTGAATAGAATAATCTGCAAGCTTCCCTTTTCTTAGTACTCTTTTCCATTCCTATCTCAGAGTATTTGGGAAGCTGACCCCAGGCTCCCCAAGTATTGCTTGTAGATAATGTACACAAATAGGGACTGACCCTGTGCTAGAGCTTTTAGAAGAATAGATAAAGGATGTGAGAAGCTGAGACTTATTGTAGAGCTGGGGAATTGAAACACAGAGAAATCCCACGAAGACAGACATACAAGCTTCACTTGAGGCAAATGAATAATGGAATCACTAACTTTGTCCAAATAATAGCAGGGGGCATGGGGAGGTATCTCCAACTGAGTGCAGTCTGAGAAGAACAATTTTTTATTGAGGTGAGCATAATTAGGAGTGAATAAATGAATAATTGAACTGAATGTCTAGAAAGAGCCTTTAACAATGCTTGCTCTGTGGGGACACAGAATATTTTCCTTGGGGACCGACAGAAGATCTGGTACTTGAAGCATTCTAAACCAGACTGGATGAAGAATTGAAAAGTTTACAGTCTGTCCCAGAAAGTAGATCTCTGTAAGTGCCCTTAATGTAGGTTTTAGCTTCTTCCCATTCAATCATCCTGTGATTTATGACCGCATTCAGATCTCCATTAGAATTAGAATTACTATTTTAGGGTTTGGTTTCTCATCAATATATGGGGATTTATAGACCTGATTTCAACTAAAGTTATTGCATGTTACCTCTGTAAATCCTTTCTCACTGATATGAGGTTAGACCACCTAGAATAAATTTTAAAAAGTGAGATTATTTACCTAATATATCCAAAGAACTCCTCTGGCACACATAGCAATTTAAAAGCTGCATCTGATTTACCTGATGAAGGATAACAGTTCCTCTGGTGCTGTTAAGGCCTGCAGGAGAAATAATGATTCAGGTAGTCATATTTATTTAAGGAAAAGTACATGTTATTTAACCAATCCTTTGTTGTGCAGATACAAGAACTGCTGATGAATGCCCAAGGCTGAGTTTTGTTCTGTGAGATGGGTTGGCAGAACCAATTGTACAAAGAGAAATGTTGCATGTGCATCCAAAGTCAGAAGTATTTTAACGTCCCTGGAAAAACTTCAGATTTTTGAGTGATATAGAAACCCAGATCTTTATGGCCTCAGGAGCATATTTCTGGTTAAGTAGTGGAGTTTTCAGAGTTGCAGGGTTTAGCTGTCTATTTTAAATCTCATGTGTTCCATTATTTTGGATTCCTCACTGTTATAAGGCACTTGTAGTGAATCCTCCTCGCTCATGTTTGTTAATTTAAACCTGCCAAAGATCAGAGCTGCAATTCAGGACCCTGAGTTTATGCCTGAAACATGAAAGAGTTATATGAAATATCATTCTTATAACCTCTTATTCTCACTGAAGTGGGAGAACATGCTTGGTGGAAACAGTTCTCACTGGGGTCTCACCTCTCTCAGGGCCAGGAACCATGGCTGAATCCCACAGCCTTTTTATTATAGTCATTGAAACCAAAAAGCTTTACCAAGTTGTAAATCACATCCTTCATTTTCAATGACAGTTTCTTGTGCTTTCTTGATGTCCCTTTTGAGAAGTGACTTTCCTAGGGATCATGTAGAGAAAAACAGTTAAGTACAGAGAATTAACTGCATTTAATATAAAGAATTTAAAGTTAATCAGATAGTTGAAAACTCTCACTTTAAGTAAGATTCATACTTCTCAAATATGGGCTGTTTGAATTCCTATCACTTTGCTTCCCCGTGTAGAGTTTTTTGTCAGCTTCACCTAGAAATATTACAATTTATCTTTCCTTGTTATTTGTCTTTACCCTTCCATGTGATGACCAGGCAAACACTCAGAATAGTCTTCTTTTAAGATGCAATAAAGGTATTCCTTCTCCAAGATTACTAATATATTATGTATTTCTCATATTAGTTTTACACATCACATTGGTTATTATGGTATAAAGCTATTGGAATACGTAATAAGTAATTGTGTTACTAAGTTATTATCATGAGGCTCAAGAACTGGGAGTTTGCATTATCTAGAGCAACAATTGTTCCTTAATTTTTTAATTTGTAATTTTTTTAGACATTAGTCACCTAGTTTAACAAAACGTCTGCCTTGTTTTACACTAAAGATGTGGATCCATCATTTGTAGCAGTGACTGTGACCTAAGATATTATCGTGATAGAAAAAAAAAATTAGATTACTGCCAGGTAGCTTTCACATCTCTGTTTACAATAGGGCAAATAGAGAGAAGGAAAAACTTCTGTGGGTGCCTTTGTGGCCAGTCTCAAACTCATGCTGAGCTTACCAGGAGAAGGATCTGGCAGGTAGTAGGTCCCTTTCCTTCTATGTGCAGGAGAAAAATCTAAGATTCACACTTGGTGGCAGTGTTTGGCAGAAAATCTGGAGAGAGCCCACAAGCAGAAACCATCATCCAAATGCGGGTCTTGGGTTCATGTTTATTAGATTCAGTTTGGATTTGTAGCTCACCCTTGTGTGTGATAATCAAAGCTTTGTCAAAGTCTGCAGAAGTAATTTAAGTGCCCATTAAAATAAAAAGAGAGAGAAGCTTTCCAGCCAGCCCCCACTGCCATAAAAATCCTTGCTTCGTGCAACTTTCCTGTCCAAATTGATTGTTCGGGGGTGTGAACAGACATAAAGGGGGTGTGGGGGGGCCAGTTTGCTGAGCCCCCACTGCTGCTGCTGGAGCTGCTGCTGCCGCCAAGCAGGACCTGTGCTACCACTCTGTTGTTGCTATCTGTGTTTGCCATGTTTATCTAACACAGAGCAAAGGCATCGGTGCATTGCAGAAAGCAAGGCTCTTGTAAAGATTGTAGATAACCAGATGTCATTGGCAGTAGGGACTGTCAAGCTGCTCTGTGTGTGTGTGTGTGTGTGTGTGTGTGTGTGTGTGTGCGCACGCTGTGCAAGGAACAGCTAGAGAAGTACAGCTAGAGAAGTACAGATCGGGTATTTATTTTCTCTTCTCAGGTCATTAATCTCTTATCACACGAGTTTTACCTAAGCCAGACATAATGTGGAGGGTGTTACAAATAATCACGTAAGATAAGATTTGGATATCATCCATGTTAGCATACAACTAACTCAAGTATCTGAAGGTTGATCTTGGAAAAAATACTTTTGCAATGTCAAGATCTGGCTCTCAGTGGTGTGCATAATTTGCATCCAAAGCTTTGGCTTTGCTTTATTTTCATCTCCAACAGCAGAGACTGTTGGTATCTATTAGCATCTTATCTGCTTACTAACTGTCCTCTTATCAGGGCACAGCTGTGACCTCTGGCACTGGGGTGACCCTTGTTCACTTTCAGCAGTCTTGAAATGTTTAATGCAATAAATTATTTGTTACTTTACTCAAAGCAAACAGCCTGTAATGATTACAGGGCTACTTTTATCCGCATTTCAGCTTTCTGTAAGTATTCAGGATTTCAGCCTGCCAGTAACACTGCTTATAAACTCATGTGTATGGGAAATATTTCAAATGGAGTTGAAGTAGTTTCACGATACCCTAAAATACCATAAAACTAGCGCAGAGGTTTCTAGTCCCAGAACATGGATAGATGTGATATGTTCTTGGAAAGTTATCACTTTAGTTTTCTCACCTCATAACTGTTTTTGTGGCAAAACTGAAATACTGGAAGTGTTCATGCTGATAAGATGGAAGAATGTAGGTTGAATAGATCAACATATTTTATTTCAGTAATTTAAGATGTGATGGATTGGGGTTTAGGCCTTTTTGATTTTCTGTTATTTCAAGTAATAAATTAAAATTTTGAAGTGGAAAACCCATGCTGCCTTTTCCAGAACACTGTATAGACACAAAATATTTTGTACAATATAGAGTGTGTAAATTCTACGAGTCTCTAGTTTGCAACATCTTGAAAACCCTCTTTTTAATCTGTGTTAATTCATGCAGTGATACAGGGGAAAAAAATTTAAAATATGGATTGAGTCATACAGCAGAGATATTTAGATCCTCTTCTAAGCTGGAAAACTGACTACTAAGAATGACCAACCAGAACACAAAAGTTTTTTCTGGAGGCAGTTGACTAAGATCCTCAGCATCATGAATAAAGAAATCCTGCTGACATACACAAAGAAATTTCCAGCTGATGTTGTCCTGAATGGGAACAACTAAACGACTTGCATTTCTCTACCCAGAGTGAGCTGTGAGTTGAAACTAGATAATCTTCCAGCCTCCCTTCCAACCCAAACCATTCTGAGATTCTACAATTAACCCATGATGGTATTCCGTGGCACAGGAAAATCCAACTGGCAAATCCAGCAGGTCTAAAATGAGAAATAAGAAAAAAAGAAAATGTCTGGAGAAACATTATCACAATATCAATTCTGTCCTGTGAAAAATAAGGCATTTCTGAGAGTTTAATGAGTAATTGGGAAATTCAAAGGACAGAGATGGCTCTGCATGCTGCAAGTACATCCTTAAAGAGACAAATAAATGCCCACAGGATTAGACATCTAAGCATTCTTGTGGTTTGAGAATTCACTGTGTGTGTCAAGCAATCTGGAGTAAATGTCTGATTGCTTAATCTTAGTTTATGCAAAATATGAAGTAATTTTGCATAGCTTAATGCATCACCAACGATGATTAAGACAAATCACACTGCCTTGCACTTGCCAAGTGCATGCAGAGACAGCTACTGAAAACATTTTCTGTGGGCACCCAATTAAGTCATGATTAGATAGCTCAGCCTTGTGAACCTTTGAGAATCTCTAAGAAACACAGATGTAAAGACATTTTGGAATTTAGAGATGAAGATAAGTTCTTTCAAAGCACTTTCTCTAAGGGCAAAATCACCATTCTAATTTCCTTGTCCAGACGGACACCTAGATAGTTGGTGAGTCAATTCATGGACATAAACCAAGATTCCTGAGGACTAGGCAGTGTGACCATGTTGGGTTTCTTCCGGGAAGACAATTTGGTGTTACCTAGTGCATAACAAACCAATAGTAATTGTCTTTGTTCTTGTGAAATCTGACAGAAAGTTTAATTGAGAGAAAAACAGCATGGGACTTGGATAACTATACCTCAATAGGCTCCAACTGCATATATTTCCATTTAAAAAAAAAAAAAAAATGTTACTCCTTAGGCTTAAACACTGAAAATCCAGAAAGAAAATAAAGGATCTCAAGGTAATTTGGGCAGCATACATAATGTGGATTCCCAAAAAGTTTTAGTAAGAGCCTTTTTGAGAGCTGTTCAGAAAAATAACTGCGCCAAGTGACGGCTCAGGATTGTAGATTAAAATTCAGTAAATATTAATTAGAAGAAATGCAATTATACGTACATCTGTGAACAGAGAGGGAAATGAGCAAGACAAAGTCAATTAAATGTAAATTTAAATTTAATTGAAATTCTAGATAGTGGAGATATTTTTGTGAGCTGCTGAGGAATCCCTGAGTACTTTCAATTCTTGATTTACATCTCTTGTCCAACTAATGCAAACTAATGGATGCTTTTTTGTGTGAAAAAGGAGTTTAGTATCCTCTGTACCTTTTTCTAGCACCAGTGTCCTTTTCCAATGCAATAATTCTCTTTCAGAAGAGAAACAGCATATATTTATGGTATTAAAGTCTGGGTTTTTACTGAAGAAAAGTACATACAAATATTTTCCTAGATGTTTTCTTGTATTATGACTTAAATTCAGTCTAATGCTTAGTTGAACTGATTTTAAATGCAAACAGATTTGCTCCAGACAGAAAAGTGAAACATTAAAAAAACTCTTTATTTATTACTTAGATTTTTTTCAATGACCAAAAAAGAGATTTATTTTCATCATCATCAACAACAACAACAAAAAAGCAATTAGGAGGACAAGTAGTACACAGAAGGAAAAAAAGAAATCTTTCCTTTAAAAAAAAAATTAAAAACCAAGCATTCTATTCTATATAGAAAAATTGCCTCAAAAAAACTACAACATAAAACCCCTCTCAAAATAAATAAAGATTATTATTTTTAAAAATTATCTAAAATAACACAGGACAAAAGAGACTCAGTGTTCTATACAATAGTCACATCTTTTTTCCATACCTACACAGGAAAATTCACTTGGTATTTGTGTTTGCAAGTATTTGGTATTTAGCAAAAGCCTAATATTGGTATCATAGTTTTCTCACATATTGCAATATTAATAAGTAGTGAGGGGGACGGTGGAACTTTTCAGTGTGTTTCAACATATTGTGGAGGTACAGTTGCCTAATGACAGATGGAATTCAACTGGGATACAAGCAAGGTTATCCTTGCAGACAGAAGTACTCTAAACTTCTCATATGTTTCTCAAGCTGCAGGATTCTCTGAGGATCTAAAACATTTGGAAACTTGTGGAATGTTTGACTAAGATATCTGTTCATTATTTGGCAGACACAGGAAAAGCAAATATGATTCTCAGTCGCATGAAAGAAAAAAAAAAAAAAGGATAAAAAAAGTGTATATAAGATATGATCATACCATACCTTCACTGGGAAGAGGTGTGATTCCAGGTTGCTTTATTCCCATGGCAGTAACTGAGTCTACCAGGATACACATGATATGAAAGACCATCTAACTGTAAAGAATAAGGATTTTTTTCCAAGTTAGCAAGGAAATGTCATATACAGTATCACAAAACTTTCTTTTTAAAGAAAAATCTGAAGTTAATTGAAGACTGTACATTGACATATTATAATTTATTCACTTTACTCCTTTAAAGCTCTTGTCCCAAAGTGAAAAGAGCAATGTTAATTGCCAATAGATGAAATTCATAAAAACATGTAAATGGTTGGGGTTGGAAGGGACCTTAAACACCATACAGTTGCCATGGGCAGGTACACCTTCCACTATCCCAGGTTGCTCCAAGCCCAGTCCAAGCTGGTCTTGGTCACTTCCAGGGATGGTGCAGCCACAACTTCTCTGGGCAACCTGTTCCAGGGCCTCACTGCCCTCACAGCCACAAATTTCTTCGTAATATCCAATCTAAATCTTCGTCAGCCTAGGAATCATGCTCCCTTGTCCTATCATCATGAACCCTTTTGAAAAGTCCCTCTTCATTGAAACTAAGTATGATGAAAGAGCAACAGAAAAATCAACTTACCTAGTGTGTTTTCTGGCATCAGGAGGCCTCCATGTCAAACATTATAAGAAGAGTTTTTCAATATAAGTCAGTCCTTCAGCAACAGTAAGGAGCACTTGTAAGTGCAGACAAAATGTTGATGCAAAATGCCTCATCTTAAAACGTATCTGATAGATTCATGGAAAAATAATAAAGAGATCCCAATCCCAGGGCTCCTTCTGTGATCTGTGGAGTCATGCAGGTCATGACTGACAGGTCCCCAGCTCAAACACACCAGTGAGGTCCCCTGGGAAGCCTGTTCCCAACTCCCATTAACTACAAAGAGAGCCTGGGGAAGTGTGGCTTGTGAGGACTGGGTTGCAGCCAGAAGTCAGGTACTATGAGTGCATCTTTCATGGAGATCAGAGCCCACACATCAATTCTCACTTCAACACTGTATAACAGACATGGTTGAATGAACTCAACAGATAAAAGAATGCAAGTGTACTCTAGTAAGTATAAAGAGAATTGGGCTCATAGTGTTTTGGAATTAAGATTTTCCTCAATATATACTCCCAAGACAACACAAAGTACTAGAAACACTGTTCTGATGCTGTTGGAGAAGGAAAATAACAATGTACATATGCCTTTTGAATTGGATAAATGATTCTTTTTTTTTATTTTAGTAAAGAGATTTACATTTACTTATAATAAATAAGAGAATTTTATTTTCCTTTAACCATAAGAACAAATTAGATTGCTGCAATATTAGGGAAAGCTTTAATGTAAAATAAGCTTACCGGAATATGAATGTGAATGACAAACTTGCTGCTCATGACAAGCTTTCTTAGAAGAAAAGGAGATTATTTTCTTTTGTTCTCATAACTGATCCACCTCAACAAAACTCAGATAAAATTATCCTTTCACTGTTCAATGAAAAGTCTTTAGATTTAATGAGAAAACAATTTAAATTTAAATATTTTACTGAGATTTATTTTGTCTATTATTGATAAACTTTCATTTAGTTCAATAGAAACAGAGCTGGGAACAACTGCCATACACTGCCACGATAGATCAGTACAACTGGTCTTGCTAATTAAGCCTGGCTCCAAGGTTACAAGGACATTTTTTCTTGGTTTTCACACTTGTTTCTTAGTATGATTCCAGCATGAAAAATAATTTCCGTTACTTCCATTAGATATTGAATAGCCTCTGCTTCAAGTTAACACTAGATTAACACTGTGAGAAGCAATAATATCTTTTCAAGCGGTAGGATGAATACAGTCTGATTTCTTACTCTTTCATCTCATTCTTCCTTAGTATTGGTGTTCAAGAAAGTGTCAGACTTTCAAAACATCTTTCTTATATATAATATCACATAACTAAAAAAATACCCAACACCAAACAAAATGTACTAATACAAAAGTCTGTAATGTAGGTAATCCTTTCTACAAAACTAGGTAGTCTTTGTATTCACTGAACTGATAGACAATGTAGACAGTAACATGTAAATACAATTTATCATATAATATAACAGCATTCTGTAACGTTCTGTAACAACATTCTTCGTGAAGGTACCTTTTATACCAAAACTTTTCTTCTGGAAGTAATTTCTGCTATTTCTGGGACTTCAGTAAATTGCATTCATCATCAGCCACTAAGATTAAGGTCACTTCTTGGTGTGTTTCTTACTGTCTTTTCTAATGTTATAGACTTAGTCCAATAGTGAAATTGTCCAGTAAGAACTATAAACAAACTAGAGGGGAATTAAAGGGTAAAAGAAAATCTGTACTATATGATATGTCCACATATCATATATGTCCACTGTCCTGGTTTAGGTTTTTTGCTGCTCTAGCAGCNATGGTTCCTACCCTAAATCTGGTCAGAAATACCAACAAGCCTGGATTTCCCCTACCCCCGTTCCCCTTTTTCTTCTGGAGGAAAAAGGGAATATGAGATCTGTTGTAAGAGAAGGAAGGATGAGGGGGAAAAGGTTGCCTTTTAAATGATGTTTCCTTCGCAGTTCTGATCTTGTTAGTTAGTAAATAAATCCTCTATATTCTTTACTTGTAGTTTGCCTTGCTTTTTTGCCTGTGACCAGTTTTATTTTCTAGTTCTTTTCCTCCAGGAGAAGTTGTGGGTGAGTCTCTGTCATCCAGCCAGGGTCAAACCATGACATCCACATATATGATATGTGGACAAAACAACACAGTAAGATTCATGTGTCTTAATTCAGATACCCAGTTCTACCACAGAATTCATATAGAACAATGGAAATGAGTGTGTCCTTGTAAGAAATGGGGGAGAGGCTTTAAATTGAAAGAGAGTGGGTTTAGAATAAATATTAAGAAGAAATGATGAGCTGTGAGTATGGTGAGGTCCCAGCACAGATTGCCCAGAGAAGCTGTGACGGCTCAATTCCTAGAAGTGTTCAAGGCCGGGTTGGATAAGGCTTGGAACAACCTGGGATAGCAGAAGATGTCCCTGCCCATGGCAGGGGGTTGGAACTGGATGATGTTTAAGGTCCCTTCCAACCAAAACCATCCTGTGTTTCTATTACTATATTTTACAAATGTGTAAAATATAGACTATACAGCCTTTCTCACTTATTTGTCATATACATTTAAATTAGCATTTCTCATAAGCCGAAAGTATTTCTGCTAGTGTTGCTAAACATAGAGCTACGAAAGTCAACTGAAAATGCAAGCCTGCTGCATTGCAGGGGTATATCAAGCCTCAGACTGTTTTCAGGTAGCTGAATTGCCACCTACATCTTCAATCTTCCCTTCTTTTATGACACTCACACTATCTGTGAGACAGAGAATGTACCCTGTTGTGCGGCTTCTCTCTGGCTTGGGTTTCATTTCTGTGTCAAGTCATTTGAAGATAGAGGTGCTTTTTGGTCCATTGGGAAAGAGAATCCAAATTTCATGGCAGTCTTTTGACTTGATGTGCTGTTGAAATATATTAAGTTATGTTGCTAGAAGAATTGCAAGTTGCAAGGAGAGCTCTGCTGTGTTAATACTCTTCGATGGGCTACCAACTTGCACTCTTTAATGGCACTGCCTGTCTAGTACGTTACTAAAAGAAGAAGAAGTAAGTTCAGGTCCACAAAGCATTTGTTCTGTACAATATTTCAGTTTGATTTCTTGATACTAAGGAGACATTTGTAAGCTACTACACATCTCTGCAAGATGGTTTGCTTCCATTTGCACTTTAAAAACCTGCTATATGAATAGATAACAACTTTCCAAGCTGAAAATGAGTGTGAATCATTCTAAAAGTTCACAGGGGGTATAATTTTATTTCTTTCCATTCATCAAGTTTGTTAGTGTCAGTCCCTCACCTTGTTCATCATTCATCTGTAAAATTATATTAAAATAGCATGAAGAGTTGGAATGCAAAACTGTGCAATCCAGGAAATACACAACTGCTGTGGTTTCTTCCTTGACTCAAACTCATCAGCTGGTGTTGCATAGGGGTACATAGTCTTGCCAAGAAGCTTCAAACACATCTATACCTATGGTGTGTAAAAAAAAAAAAAGTATTAAGGAAAGAGATTAAAGCTAAAATATTCTGGTCATAGTAGTATCACAGAGGGCTGCATAAAAATGGCCAAACCATTAGGAAAGTGATCGTGGAGTCGTAAAATCATAGAATGTTTTAGGTTGAAAAGGACCGTAAACGTCATCTGGTTTCAACCCTCTGCCATGGGCAGGGACATCTTCCACTAGACCAGATTGCTCTAAGTCCCATCCAACCTGGTCTTGAACACTTCCAGTAATGGGGCAGCCACAACTTGTCTGAGTAGTGACAAAGACCACTGGTACCAATACTCAACTGTTTCATGGCATACCACCATCCCAGATGAACTCATTCACTCATAATAATCAATGAGCTGGAGCTCTGAGTGTTGCTGTCAGACTACATCTTGAGTACTGCGTCCAATTCTGGGCTCCCCAGTTTAAGAAAGATGTTGAACTGCTTGAGAAGGTCCAGAGAAGGTCAACAGGAATGGTGAAANATACTGGATGTTAGGAAGAGCTTTTTCACAGAGAGAGTGATCCCTCAGTGGAATGGTCTGCCCAGGGAGGTGGTGGAGCTGCCATCCCTGGAGGTGTTTAAGACTGGATGAGGAACTCATTGACATGGTCTAGACAATGGGAGGCTCACATGGGTGGAATGTGGTGACCATGGCTCCGGGGTTGCAGGTTCGATCCCTGGGTGGGTGCTCACTTGGGAGTTTGACTAGATGATCCTTATGAGTCCCTTCCAATGCGGAATATCCTGTGATCCTGTGGTGATTCTTCCCAGGGACATCTGGGACTCTTTCACTTTATGGTCCTACAGTTTCCACACAATGGATTGAGTATGCCTAGTGTTAAAAAACTGTTGATACATGTAATGATACAATTAATATTCTGACCTTTTCATGGAATCACAAAATCACTGAGGTTGAAAAATACCTCTAAGATCATTGAGTCCAACCATTAATTCTGCACTGCCAAGTCCACCACTAAACTATGTCTCTTGATGTTNAAGAACAACCTCTGTGGGGAGCGACGACGGGAACTGAGATTGTTCTGCTTGGAGAGTGATCCATCATTGGAAAGGTCTGCCCGGGAAGGTGGTGAAATCACCGTCCCTGGAGATAACAGTAGGCTCGATGAGACACTGAGTGATATGGTTTATCTGATGGGATGGTGATAGGTAATGGGTTGCACTTGATGATCTCTAAGGTCTTTCTAACCTTGTTGATTCTGTGATTTTGTGAGGGGAGGAAGCTCAGAGGTGATCTCATTGCTGTTTACAACTACCTGAAGGGAAGTTGCAGTTGGGTAAATGTAAATCTCTTCTCGCAGACTGCCAGCACCAGAACAAGAGGACATGGCCTTAAGCTGCACCAGGGGAGGTTTATACTGGATGTTAGGAAGAGCTTTTTCACAGAGAGAGTGATCCCTCAGTGGAATGGTCTGCCCAGGGAGGTGGTGGAGCTGCCATCCCTGGAGGTGTTTAAGACTGGATGAGGAACTCATTGACATGGTCTAGACAATGGGAGGCTCACATGGGTGGAATGTGGTGACCATGGCTCCGGGGTTGCAGGTTCGATCCCTGGGTGGGTGCTCACTTGGGAGTTTGACTAGATGATCCTTATGAGTCCCTTCCAATGCGGAATATCCTGTGATCCTGTGGTGATTCTTCCNCGGAATATCCTGTGATCCTGTGGTGATTCTTCCCAGGGACATCTGGGACTCTTTCACTTTATGGTCCTACAGTTTCCACACAATGGATTGAGTATGCCTAGTGTTAAAAAACTGTTGATACATGTAATGATACAATTAATATTCTGACCTTTTCATGGAATCACAAAATCACTGAGGTTGAAAAATACCTCTAAGATCATTGAGTCCAACCATTAATTCTGCACTGCCAAGTCCACCACTAAACTATGTCTCTTGATGTTTTGTATGAAGATAAAAGACATTTTTCCCCTTAACTCCAGTGTTCCCAGAACAATTTGTCCTTTATGGGGGTAAAAAAACCCAAAAAGCTGCACTGGAGTGTTCTTTTTTGTCCAGTACCCTGCCAGGAGCTGTCTTGTTCTCAGCACAACCTGATTCTTCATCCAGAGCCTGTAGATTCCTGCTGACATCTCACAAATGCCAACTTCACTCCAGTATGGGGGGCCAGTAGACACACAGATGGTGAAAGGAGGGGACAAAAGGGAAACACCATGTTTATCTGTTTATTGCTGTTGAGCAAATTCTTCAAGATAGTACCTCTTCAGGTGGTGCAAGGTGAAGGAGCAGTTGGAGAGACCTTAGAAGAGGCATAATAGAGTCACATAATCAAAAGAGAAATATGGAAAGCAGGGCATAACAGTGGTCTCATGAACAATATTGAACCACTCTAATCAGAGCAGTGTCTAATACTTTTTAGTTACAGTGCTGCTGCACTGGAGATGTATTGCACCTGGCTTACCCTTGTCTCTGTTCCTACCCATCTATTTTTAGGCAGAAGCACTCTCAATGTTTATATGTTTTATAGCCCTGGGTCCAACTGTTGTTTACATTAAGTTTAATCTAGGTGAAATGAAGGAATTTAACTGTTTAATAGCATTTTAAAAGAAAAATTGGAAAAAAAATAGAAGAAAAATATACGTGCATAGTGAAATTACTGAACATTTCACAGAGAACAGTACTAAACCCTTGAGACAGGCAGGCAAATTTCCCTCAGGGTAGCTCTTAAACTCTTCAATCTGAAAATAATAGTACTAGTAAAATCATATAGCGTAGACTGGACATTGTTAACATTGGCATTCAGAGTGAATAAAATTGTTATAAAACTCAGGAAACAAGCCTAAGTATTACAGAAAATACCTGCTAGAGGAAAGGTTTGCCATAAACATATCATGAACTACTGCCCTTGGAAGTTTAGATTATTCCTGAACCTATTCCAGTCCTTTCCGTACACATGGGAGACCATGAGTTAAGTCGACAGTGATGTAAAGTCAACAGTGATGTAAAAATTTGCGGTACAGATTTTTACAGAGAAGTTGCATCCCGTTGTGTTAGGGGCTGAGTTTGGCCCTTGATTTTGAGGAATTGTCTTGAATCTAAATAAGTTTCAGGATTAGTCGCACATTTTCAGATCACCATGACTCCTACATCAGAACAAGTTCAGTTGCCCCTGGAGGTGAGAATGTAGGAAGTAAATTAAAGCAATCTTTTGCCTATAAGCTAGTGTGTATATTGAGATTAATTGTTAGTGCCAGCAGGGCTTTGCTGCGAGGATGCTCTCAGCAGGGCTGCAGTCCTAACCTATGGCTGTTGCTATAGGGGAAAAAAAACGTGTCAGAAAAGGGGTGCAATGGCACCAAAAGGGGAATCATTCCTTGATACAGCTTAAATTAATGCTAATTAAAATAAGAAATAGGTAGCAGGAGGGAGATGGCAGTGTTAATCAGCATAATATAAGGCAGGGGACTGGAAACGCTCCACTAGAATCTGCGCCTGTACAGCTCAGTTTGTTTACAACAAACAAAATCTTCTCAGCTACTGTTACTGTAGCCATGGCAACAGTATTGAGGTTATATCTATCAACAAAGAGAGCAAAACAAAGATAAGGCTGGTGTTTAATAAAGATGAGCCACGATAATTATACACCAGGCAAAAGACGGCTGTAAAACGAATAGCCTCTGCCCCCAACGCATGTGACATTAACGCTACAACAGTAGAAATTGGATAAACTTGTGACACCAGTGTCATCATTTCCCTAATGGGTGGCTGAAAGGCAGTGAGCATACTCCCACTCCATTTAAATATTACACTGGGATGCAAACTCCTTGCCCAGTTATTTATTCCATGTATAAGGAAGGCACAGTGATGTGGGTGCAACAGTGACATCCAAGGTTCTATCTGACAGCATAAGAGAGAAAATGATTGCTGAGGCACACAAGCACAATTTATTCAAGTCGAAGAAATTATATATTATAAAGGAATATCAATAATACCACTTATATACACCATACTTTTGGGATATACACCAAATTCTACCAAGTCTTATCTGCATATCTCTTTGCTGCGTTCTATTGACTTCCTTGTACATTTTATTTTTGTCCATGTTAAATGTGCATGTGGTCAATTGTGAAGTGATCATGTGTGACTCAACTTCCTGGGAATGAAGTCAACCTATTGACAGGATAAAAGAATGAACAGCAGGAATCTCCTTGCTCCCCGTTCCATGGCTAGAGACATTCAGAGGAAGTCGTGCTCCAGAAATGGAAATGAGGGCAGGAGAAGAAAAGATGTGTGATGGGTGATTTAGGAAATCTTTGTTTCAGCTAATCATATCTGATATATTACTCTGTATTCGGTCTGTCTGAGCCCACAG
>WEKX01021234.1:0-17555 GCA_013390025.1 Pitta sordida
CTAGATGTACTAGTATGTCCCTTACACACTCTACATTTTCCTTTCCTTTGCTTTTGTTCAGAACTGGTCACTCTTCATGACAGAAGAAAGGAAAAATTGGATATAACTTTAGTTTGCATTAGTGGCTCCAGCATACCTGGACTGATATAATTTGTGGTCTACATTTACAAAACTGAAGGTTCAATATGTTGTGTGTGTGTCAAGTCAGCTTCCTTTCTCTTTCTTGTGAGCTATGTGATGGTGGTTTTGTTAAGACTCCTGGGTCTGAGGGATAGAGCAGAGTGCTACATACAGAATATATATATATCTTTGTGAAAGTTAGAAGTGGAGATAAAAAGTTTAATACTGATTAATAACTTCCTGGGAATTACAGGTTCCTCCTTAATGAAAAGCCCAATTAAGTATCTTTTACGTCAGCCAGTAGTCTGTGTAAGGTGATATTTTGATATCTGACTTGTCTGTCTATTCAATCCACTTACATTTCTCAGCCTTCCCAAATACCCGAGAAACCGACAGAGACCTTGGCCAGCCCTAACCACCAAGCTCTAGGCTCAGTAAGAGTGGGATGAGTATCCCCTGCTGAGATCTCAAAAGTAAAAGAGCCACATTAATGAATGATAATGAACTTCACCTCTTCTGACAGTTGGGAGCCAGCTCTGCTAGGGATAAGGGAAGGATCTCTGCCTGATTCTTTCCTCAGCACAAATACGATCTGAGGCCAATTATGAATTTTAGCCTTCATTTTCCAATGCTTCTTTTTGCTAAAATGTAATAATACATTTCTCTTCTCAGATGGCAGTCTGAAAATCTTACATGAGAGAGACACTACCATAGATGTTGTGGTAGTGGTCCTTGACAGGCTAGAGAAATGGGCAGACTCCAATAATATGAGGTTTAACAAGACTAAGTGCCGGGTTCTTCACTTTGGACATAACAACCCCATGCACCACTATCGGCTGGGGGAGGAGTGGCTTGAGATTAGTGAAGTGGAGAGGGACTTAGGTGTAATGGTTGACAGGAAACTCAATATGAGCCAGCAGTGTGNTCACCACTCTGGGGTGTGCGTTCAATCTCTGTTCAGGCCTTAGATGGTTAGTTGGACTAGATGATCCTTGTGGGTCCCTTCCAACTCATAGTATTCTGTGATTCGGTGATTCTGTAATATCTAATAAAACTGAGTAAGGCCCCAAACACTAAAGGATATTTCTTTCTATCAAGGAAAATATGATTGATAAGAAAGAGGTATATTAGCTACTAGACTTTGCTGTATTCATCATGAAAAGCAAATAGTTGAAGCTGAATTGTAAACAGACGGGTACCAAAATAATGTGTTAAGTGTAAAGTTATTAATAGAAAAGATAAAAAATGTGAGAAGCAATGAGGCAACGAACTCTGTCAGATTACTTATTTGTGCTGCCCTAAAATCCATACTTGGAGCCTGAATAGCAAAATAAAAACCTAAACACTGGATTTTAGTCCCTTATCTAGTGTCTTAGCGTGGGTTTCACTGTGTGATGGCTGATGATTATTGACCATGAATTTCAGTGAAGTTTTCTATTCTGGGTTCAATAATTGCAATATCCATGTCCCTCATTCACCATCTGAACTACCTATTAAATTACATCCAAATGCTCGTTGATAAGGTAATTGAGTAATAAGAGAGTCTAACTTCCAGAAAAAAACCACATTCAATACTTCTTACATTGCAAGACTTTTCTAACTTGGTATTCTGTGTATGTGCTGTTCTGTATATATATCTTAGAATTATTATTAAGTGTATCTGCTCTTGGAGAAGCTCTTTTTCTCCTCTAAACTGACCACAAACAATAAACACTGCCTGTTGAGTCACCTGCTTAGTGATGTAGCTCTGACTGGCCTTACTGCTTTAGATGAAGAAAACAAGTACCAAATATATCTCAGATGGACATGAACATCACATGCTAGTGAGCTTGATTCAGTCAGAACACATGGACAAAATAATTCTATTTCTGATGCTAAGAAAGAGGTAATACTTCAAAGAAGTTGCAAATAACTGAATCAAGGCATTCACCCTTGACAACTCATTTGCAGACCCTGAGTTTGACCATATGAGTACTTAACAAACATATTCTCAATAAGGGTGCATAAGAGAGGTATAGACCTCAAAATGTGGACTAGGTTTGTACACTCTTGAAAACAGAACTGGCATTTCACTTCATTCTTAGAGGCTCCAGATGAGATGTTCTTTTGGGGCAGTATTACATGTAGAGGTCCAGAGGGAACGCTGGTACCAATATTCAGAGCATATTGGGCAATTTTCTGTAGGATATTTACAATACTCCCGTGGACATTTGCTACAGAATAGAAGAAATAGGTTGAACTTGATGATCTTCAAGGTATTTTCCAACCTTATCAACACTGTGATACTGTGGCAAAGGATTCAGAATGAGTTCACCAAAATATTCCTACTGTGTTGTACAAAACTTTCTAATCCTTGCTCATTTTTAGCTCTTAAGATTTAAATGGACGTCAGACCTTGTATGCACTGATATGCACAGCAACTTAACAGTCTCTAAACTATTAATCTATGTTCACCTAGTTTACATTAATCAAATACATCCTGTCAGCACAGTTTACTTTTTTTCCCATCCCCATAATATTCATTAAGTAGCTTATAGCCTTATTTTTTAATGAAAACATTGAATTCAAAGAAAGTGGTACTGTGAAGTTGTGCTACAGTGATTCATGCTAATATATATGGTATTTATGAACCTTTAGTTATTTAAATGTTTAAATGACTTTCAACAGAAAAGAATTACTGCATACTGCACTACTCTCCAGACTGAGGTAATACATGAGTGAGTAATACATGAACCTGGTTACTTCTCTTTGAAATGACATGATTATCAATATTTAGTGCTCCCTTTGTTTCACAATTGTCAGAAACACTAAAGAAACTACTTAAAATAGGAACATTTACTTGCTTTTATGTTGTTCTATTAGTCTCTGAAAACACAGACATACTGATCAAGGACTGGTGAGGCAAATGGCATGCTTTTCATTCAGCAGAGATTAGAGAACTCAAGATTCCAATTAATGTTACAATTATGTGTGTCAAGTTTTGTGTAATATATTATCTACCGTCTGTAATATATTATACGTCTGAAAGGGCTAAGGGAATTTCTGAAGTATGTATGTCACCCATCACCGATTGACAGCTCCATTTATTGTTAAATCAAATAATATTTGTGTTAGATATCTTTCTCCTCACCTGTAAAAAGGCTGACGTTTTCAATAAACATGGAAAAGATTTAGGGATATCAATTAAATCCAGTGTAAACTGGGTAAATATACCAGCTTTGTTCAAACAGGATGTATTCCATGATGTTCTGCTGTTACCTTATTCAACCTCACATTAGATGGGCAGAAAACTTAATTGTTAGTGGTAGAAAAAGGAAATGTCTTGAAAAGGGACATAGTCCTCTTTGTAGGCTGTCATGGTTTGGGTTTCTTTTTTCCTCTGGCAGCGAGTGGGTTAATAGTATCACAGTATCACAGTATAGATAAGGCTGGAAAGGACCTTGAAGATCATCTAGTCCAACCTACAATCCAACTAAAATAGCTTCTGCCTCGGCCTCCCTCGCTGCTATGGAACTCAAGGTCACCTCTGTGAATAACAGATAACATATTTGTGAAGGGGAGAAAAAAAACCTTAGTAACAGAAANGGTGGGGGGAAAATGTTGCCTTTAAATGATGCTTCTCACATAAGCTCTGATCTTGTTAATTAATAAACAAATCCTTTATATTCTTTACTTGTAGTTTGCCTTGCTTTGCCTGTGATATTTTTTTTCCCCCCAGTTTTTTCCTCCAAGAGAGGTTGTGGGTGAATCTGGCATCCAGCCAGGGTTCCGTGATCTTCTGATGTTACCTTATTCAACCTCACATTAGAAAGGCAGAAAACTTAATTGTAGTGGTAGAAAAAGGAAATGTCTTGAAAAGGGACATGGTCCTCTTTGTATGCCTGCATGTTTGTTGCTTTGTTTGTTTGTGTAATATATTAAAGATACAATGGAACCGGAAAAATAAATTTTTTCTAGTTCACCATGGCTAAAAGGCTGCTTCTATGATTAACTTCAGAACACGGAGGAAAGGCATCTAAAGTCAAATGAAGCCATGAGATTTTACATAGTAACTACAGCTGAGAGTTTTAAGGAAAAATTCCTGTAGAAAAGTGCTAGCCAGTTTATAGCTGTTCAACAGCGGGAGCAGGTGTAAGTTGGATGGTAGCAGGAAATATTTAAAACTTCTTACTTTTGCAGACACTGTTACCTGCCATTAGTCTCAGTTTCCAGTCTGCAAAACACATGATATTTCAATAAGTTGGAGTGAATATTAGATTTATGCTTCCATCATGGCATCTCTGAGGAGAGTTCAATACCTTGTATATTTAGTCCTGAAGAGGAAGAGGTGCCTCTAGGGATATAGAGGAGATGGAATACCAATTGAGAAAAGTTACTTTATTAGTAGTTCTTCAGTGTAACAGAAAAGTAAAATTAATGAGCTAAGAGGAAAAGGCACTGACAGTCCCTTAAGGGCTGCAGATGCTTATGTGAATGAGTCATACCACTTAGGGGAGTAGTGTCTGCGTGTACAAACATTCTCTTTATCTTTGCACAAAGAAGGGATAAAATACAAAAGGGACATTATTCTGCAGAGGTAAAATAATATCAGAACCCAGTAGACTGTATATATTTTTTCAGAAAGGCCACTTCAGAAGAAAAATTGCTACAATCTAGTTGTTCTTTTATTATGTTACTTTATGGAAATGTAAGTGCAGCATAGTCTGCAAATCTAGCATCATAAATAGTGTGAAGATTCAGAGTTGGAGATAACCTTGTTATCTTGGTCTGTCTTCCTATGCTCATTTCAAATCTCATTAAAATGTGTCATGACTAAAGAAGAAAAAAGTTGTTTATACCTAGATATCTTTCTTTTTTTTCCATTTTATTTTTTTCCTAAGAGATCGAGTCAGAATGCTTAAAAACCTGTTTGCATCTTTTTATGCTTGTCTCTCATTTACTGCTCCTTTCTTATCACAGTTCTGTCTCTTTAGCCCATTGGAATTCTGCTGAGAGGGAAAGCTGGTAAACTGCATTGCAGTGGAGCTACAGCTTCCAGGCTACTAAGTGTCCAGAGCTCTAGGGAATTCTCTGCCATGTAGCAGAGTGACACACATTGTCTCTGCTTTTGACCTAGGTTTGATTTTCACATTGACTAGCACCTGAGCTGTTCTGTAAAACATAATTGTTTAACCATTGTTTGAACCTGTTACATAATGAGATTTCACATCCAGTGCAGGAACTGCTGAAAACTGGCTCAGGCAGAGGTGGGACTTCTGTAGTCCTGGCTGCATCTGCATCTGCACCAGCAGCCCCCACGCTGGCAGCCCATGCTCGGCACGGGGCCGGGACACCGCTGGCATGAGCACCGGGGTCGGGGGTGGGAGGGCAAGTGACGCAGGGTATGGGTTGTGGGAGCGCAGTGGCAGCAGCTCGGAAAAGCCCACAGATTCTCGGGGGTGGGGGGTGGTGTCTCCCGAGTCAGAGGGGTCTCAGAAATGGTTCCCTTTACTTCCCCATGCTCAGAGAGCCCGAGGGGAGCAGCACAAAAGTGCTCGCAGCACTCTGGAGTGCTGGGGGGTGGAGCAATGGGCGTGGCCTGCATGCATATTAACGACCTGCACTTCTTTGTGAGTTTATCTTTTCACGAGGCCCGTGGCAAATGACGAAGTATAACTGTATTCCCAAACTATTGACATCTATTTTTAACTATTTTTAGTATATGAAACTTATGACATTGCAGAAAGTCCATCTAATTCCACAGTCACAC
This sequence comes from Pitta sordida, assembly GCA_013390025.1. NCBI lineage: Eukaryota > Metazoa > Chordata > Aves > Passeriformes > Pittidae > Pitta > Pitta sordida. The sequence goes on from WEKX01021234.1 coordinate 5,870, forward strand.
ACAGAATCACAGAATCACACAGAATACTATGAGTTGGAAGGGACCCACAAGGATCATCTAGTCCAACTCACCATCTAACACCTGTGAAGAGACTTAAAGCACATCCCAGAGCGGTAACACAAACCTACTCTGGTTTGTTGATATTTGGTTTAGATCTGCAAGAATTTGACTGATTTTGGAGAAAATTTTTTTCTGCTACTGCCTGCAGGCAGTAGGTGCCACTCAAAAATGAGAAGACATTCTAGAAAGTTGAGCGAACGTTATTTAAATTCTCTCCCTCAAATTCAGAGACAAAACCAGAAGTCAACACAGGAGGCAAGAATGAGACACCAAAATTTTTTTACATTGGGGAAGAGGCAGGGAAAGAACAGGTGACTTCTAACGCCCTAGTTCTCTCTGCTCTTTACAAGTCAAAAACCATCCCATGAAGTGCCACTCAGATACTCATTTCTTTTTCTGGTCTCAATCTCACCAGTCAAAGCAGCCCTATGGCACTCTGCTCACTGCCAAATGTTTCTGTCCCATTCCCTTTCAGCTGCCTCTGGAAATGTTTAATATGGTACTGCAAGACGGCTGGCAAAAAATTCAACAGCCTTATTTACTATGGTACTTTGATGTTTTATTGAATGAAACCATCTGTTCAGAAATGTCTTCCAACATCGTGGGCTAGATCTAGAATTTACTGCTGCAATATAGCTTGTCTGAGGGAGTTTCACAGCAGGCATGCCACCCAATGTATCAGATATGCGAGATTCTGAGTAAGAGGAATACTGAGAAAGATCTTATTTCTTCCCATAAAACAGAGCCAACTGACTTCTTGATGGTAAAAATTCAAAACAGGGTGGTTTTTTTTGCTTTACTCTGATTGCTATGTCCTACGTGCACTGTAAACCTGTCATTCGGAGTACAGTGAATCCTCTCTGTATCGCGACTTCTCCTTCACAACCTCGTGCATTTGCGATGTGAATTTATAGCAGTTCTGATTCCAGCATTTGCAAAATTTTGCGGCTCACGCATGCTCAGTGCGCTGCTCCACCGAGGGGCGGTGCCGGAGCTCCCTGTGGGGCGGCGTTGGCCTGGGGGGCCAGGGGGGCCAGGAGTCACGCTGCCCCATTACTCTGAGCACAGCTGGGGAACTGATTCCCCTGTGGGCGCGTGTTACTGTTTCCATGGCTACAGGCGGGGAAAGGCAGTGCCCCATGTGGCACTGCCGGTGTGCATGGGACCACAGCTGAACCGTCTGACGGGCCAGGAAGAGGGAGCAGCAGCGCAGGGGCACTGCACGGCCGCAGGGCCCCACTGTGGAACTGCACCGCTGCGCCGCCACAGGGCCGCGTTGCGGGGCTGTGCAGCGCTGCCGCGGGGCCCCATCATGGGGCCGCGCCATGCCCGGGCACGAGCGCCAGGGGATGGGGAGGGGGAAGAGGTGAGGGGATTTATGCTGTAAGCACACAGTCGCCAAGGCCCGGAGAGGCCAACAGATTCTCGGAGTGGTGGGGGTCTCCCGAGTCAGAGAGGGCTCAGAAACAATTCCCTTTTCTTCCCCGTGCTCAGAGAGTCCGAGGAGAGAAGTAAAAAAAGTGCCCCGGAGCCCTGCAGAGTTCCGAGGGGTGGGGCAATGGGCGTGGCCTGCATGCATATTAACGACCTGCAGTTCTTTGCGAGGTTAGGCTTTCGCGAGGGCTGTTGCCTGTCCCTTTCCTCGTGATAGAGGAGGTATAACTGTATTTCCTAAATTACTTCTATGGGTCACAGGACGTATACTTGTGGCTGATAGTGGAACACACGATTGACAGATTTATAGGCATTTTACAGAGATATTGGTAGCAGACAGAGTACGTAGTAAGACGGCATTTCATTAACTTTTTCTTCTATACTGTTAGAAATGGGAGCTTGGTATTAAGAAAAATGAATTTTGGCCTTTTCTTCACCCTCTGAATTACTTAAGAGTTGAAACAAGAAGAGGCTGCCGACAGAAATCAGGTTTTTTGTTTGTTCTGAGTGTTTGAAAATTTTACGATGTATTCCAGAACAGCTCATATATGGACATAATTAACTAAATAATGTGAATAATCAAGGTTGCAGTCTGGGCCTTCCTCATCAAAATGTTTAAAAACAATTATGTTTAAAAATATAATTGATATTTCCAAAAGTAAGGAGAAAGTCTGAACCAGAGAGCTGAAAGGATACTTTAGGTATCATTCTACTTTTCGTCAGAACAAAACCTTTTCTTAGCAGTAGTCTGAAAATACACCTATATTTATACAGATTTCTTTTTCTAATTATGCTCAAGTTAAACTGAAGAATTCTGCAATATATGCGAGGAGATGGACATAGTCTCTAAGACTCATTTTCAGAAATGTCTATGTACTTGAGACAAAAGTTGATAGGTTTAAAGGTTCTGATACAGAAAATTAGAAAATTCCTCTGGCCTAAGTCCTCTGCCTACCATCACAACCATGAATACCTTAGCAAAAAAAATGCATTTCTTTCTGAGTCACAGTACCTTAGTTGCAAATTAAAAATTACTGAAAACTAAAAATTAATACCGTGCAGTGCGAATACGCTAGATTTAGCTGATATGAAATATACTTATTTACAGTAGCTGCAAAGCTAACTTGATGAAATTGGTTTGGAATAACAGATGATCAGTGCCTTCCCTTGAAAACAATCTATAAAAGAAGAGTGCAAAGGTAAAATAGTGCATGGGCACTGCTGTTATCTGCTATTTAAACATCTAAATAACTAAGGAAGAGACCATATTGTGCTTTTTCTGCAAATTGGCCTTTATTAGCACAAGGAGGGCATGTGTAAGGCAAAGGAAAATCTGACTCACAAATCTTTCTACCAAGTTACTTTTCAGAGGATGCTGCTCATTTGAACGATTTTTTTTTCACAGAAACTTCTTATTCTTATGCTTTTACTGTTTACATCTTACATATATCAGAAAATGTAAATTGTGGTAGAGAGATTAGAGAATGCATTCTAAGAATGTGAGAAACAGATACAACTGCATTGTAGCACCCCTGCATGAATAATGTATTTCCTTTGACTACACTGCCATCACAGCTGTCCTGAGCTTCATAGTGCTATATGTCGCTTGTATATATATTATATATGTGTATATCTGTATATATAGTTGCTTATGCCCAAGCAACTACTCTGACGCTAGTTCAAATATGGCTACATGGTACTGGAGGGCGCAAACAGACATACCATGCACTGGGTTCAGTTCTAGTATTGCGACAGGGGTCACTGTTAGGCCCAGTACTGTTCAACATCTTTATTGATGATATGGATAAGGGAGTTGAATCCATCATCAGCAAGTTTGTGGATGATACCAAGCTGGGGGCAAATGTTGAACTGCCAGAGGGTAGGAGAGCCCTCCAGAGGAACCTTGACAGGCTGGAAAGATGGGCAGGCTCCAACAGTATGAGGTTTAACAAGACTAAGTNGTCGCCGTCTCTGGAGGTGTTTAAGAGAAGACTTGATGAGGAGCTTAGTGACATGATCTAGCTGGGGGGTGTAGGGCTGGATGATCCTGGGTCCCTTCCGGCTCGGAGTGGCCTGCTAGACTGTGAGGGAACTAGGTTTGTGTTTACCGTTCTGGGATGTGCGTTTGGTCTCTGTATGGGTGTTAGATGGTGAGTTGGATTAGATGATCCTTGTGGGTCCCTTCCAACTCATAATATTCTGTGAATCTGTGAATCTGTGAACAGCTGGAGACATGATCACAGGCAAGGCAGCTGAAGCCTTACGGATAACAGCATTGCTAGGAGAACCCTAACTGCTGTCCTTTCTCATGAAATCGGCATGTAGACTGTGCAGGAAACAGCAGGATGGTATGTCTGCAGTTTAGGTCAACTCAGGATGTGTTTTATAATGTCAGCTCTATCTAAGTATATATTTATATGTAAATCTGAAGATATAAAGAGCAGTCTTAACAATCTAGAGTGTTCATCTATCTCTTAATCTTATTAATACTCCAGATATTTTTTCTCTTTATTGATTATTCTGCTTTGTCATGCAAAAACATTTCACTTTTAAATTCAGTTTCAAACAGTCATCTGTGTAAAGGAAGGAATTTTGGCAATCTGAGGATATTTGACTTTTTTCCAAGTCCATTCAGAAACATTGTTGTGGTTCTATAAGGCAGTTAAGATCCAGATAGAACTGACAGTACTGAACACAGTGTATGAGATTAATAAATGAGGCAGTACAATCACTACCTAATAATGAGGCAATGTAATTGTATGATGACTTAAGAAATCCATGTGCTTAGAGTGTGAATCAATGCAGATATGTACGTTAGGCAAGTGAATTGGTGTTCAGAGTAATTCTTCACCTATACATGGGTTAACACTTGTAAATTATCTCTATTTATATTTGCCTATATTTTGTTGGTATATATCACATTTGTGTGAATGAAGACATATGTAAATATTTGTTATTATTTTTATAATAAACCTATACTTAGTGTTTTCAACACTGTTAATATTATTTTCTATTAGCTGTTGTAAAGCATGAAGATGTAATTGTTTTCTTTTTTGGGCCTGTTATTTTCTGCTACATCTTAGAACAGTGTTGTGCATGACTTTGGTGAGGATGGTTTGAAAAAGGTTCTTTAAAATAGATCATAGTTCCTTCTGTATAAGGACAAGCTTTATGTGACAAGGTAGAGATTCATCACAACTACTTCATAGATCCTGAAATATGAAAGTATGTAACCATATGGACTCCCTTAGCTATAAAATAAATGTGAGAGATGTAGTCAGAATTTGAAGACTGGTCATAAAAGAATAGAGCTTTATCTGAGAAAATTACTCAAAAGTACTCAACAAGACCATATACAACACTGACTGCACTGAGATTGTGACCATTTAAAAATGATAGCGTTATTATATCTCTCAAAATTCTATCATTTCTGTCCCTGTGCTAGAAGCATTACCTCTTGAGAATCTGGGAAACAGGTATAATTTCATTTGCTTAGTTACCTGTAACTCACCTGCTTGTCTGTAACTATTACACTACAAAAGATTAGATACATGCTAAAACATAGTGTCAGGTTCTGGCCTACAATTTTGATTAGGCTTGCGCCACCTGTGTTCTATCACAGGGGGTCAGGAGCCACATGAACTGAAATAGTCATTTACATTGAAATATTTGTGGCTATTATGATGTATTACAGAATCACAGAATATTCTCAGTTGGAATGATCCCACAAGGATCATTGAGACCAGCTCCTACATGAATGCCTGTACAGGGATTGAACCCATACCCTTGGTGCTATGAGCACAATGCTTTAACCATCTGAGCTAATCTCGGGGTCAATTTTTTTTAACCTAACTCTCCATCGCATCACCCCATTATCTAGATCATGTAATGGAGTTCCTCATCCAGTCTTTTCTTAAGCACCTCCAGGGATGGTGACTCCACCACCTCCCTGGGCAGACCATTCCACTGAGGAATCACTCTCTCTGTGAAAAAGCTCTTCCCAACATCCAGCTTAAACCTCNGCTCTTCCTAACATCCAGCTTAAACCTCCCTTGGCACAACTTAAAACCATGTCCTCTTGTTCTGGTGCTGGCAGCCTGTGAGAAGAGATTTACATCCACCCAACTACAACCTCCCTTCAGGTAGTTGCAAACAGCAATGAGGTCACCTCTGAGCCTCCTCTTTTCCAGGCTGAACAGTCCCAGTTCCCACAGTCGCTCCCCACAGGGCTTATTCTCCAGTCCCTTCACCATTCTTGTCGACATTCTATGGACCAAGACCTGGACACAGTACTCAAGATGTGGTCTGACCAGTGTTGAGTACAGGGGAAGAATAACTTCCCTAGTCCTACTGGCCACACTGTTCCTGATACAGGCCAGGATGCCATTGGCCCTCTTAGCCACCTGGGCACACTGCTGGCTCATATTAAGTTTTCTGTCAACCTTTACTCCTAAATCTCTCTCCATTTGACCACTCTGCAGCCACTCATTCCCCCCAGCCGATAGTGATGCATGGGGCTTATTTCTTAAATATAAGAGTGTTTCCGGAGACGGAATTCTCTATCTGTATGCAGCTGAATCTTAGAAAGGATTCTTGAACCCAGAAGATTACAATATGAAGACAGGAAACAGCTTTCCAATTACCCTCAACATCTGCAGAAGTCTGGTACAACATGCCCCATGCATCGCTGGATGCTTTTTCACAGGGAGAGTGATCTCTCAGTGGAATGGTCTGTGGGTCCCTTCCAACTCAGAATAACCTGTGTACATCTCCCCTGAGCCTCCTCTTCTCCAGGCTAAACAGCCTCAGCTCCCTCAGAAGCTCTTCATAGGGCTTCTACTCCAGTCCCTTCACCAGCCTTGTTGCCCTTCTCCGGACATTTTCAAGCACCTCAACTTCTTTCTTAAATTCAGGGGCCGAGAAGTCAACAGAGCTCTAAAGGTGCAGCCTAACAGTGCCAATTTATGTACTTTGATAAAAGCAACATGAAAGCAGTGGGTTTCCAGTAATACGTTGATGTTCAAAATGCTTCCAGAACTGATGACTAGTATCCATAAATCCAAGTGTATGTACAAAACTGTAGATAAGAATAAGGGAAATAGCTATCAAATCTGTTTGCTGAAAATAAATCTCCTAAGTGTCGTTATGAATTATATAAATAAAATAACATTGGGGTTTCTTGTGTACACTCAATGTTAAAATGGAATGTTATTAAAGCGATTATCCTGCCATAGTTAGAACCTTTCAAATAGCAGTGTCTTTCATAAAAAAATAGACTCACCTCATTGGAACACCTTCCAGAAGTAGGTGTATATAATAGTACCTTATTGATACTATTTTTATGTTAGTTTATTTTTTTTAAAGTGCCATTTCATTCTCTGAACCAAGAACAGGCCCTTCAAACCTGTAGGTTAAAGAAAATAGAGTTTAACTCAAATTCAAAAGGAAAAGCATCAATGTACTTTTTCAACACATACATTGAGAAATCTTTTAAAAGAAAGAAATTTCCTATCTAACACATATGCCCAAATTTTATAAGCTCTGAAATCAGATGATCCTCTTCTTTACCTCAATGATTTTTGAAGAATGTCATGTATTTATCATGAGAGATTTGCTGGCAAAAGTCTGAGGGAATAGTAGCATTAGTTGTAAATTTCCCACTTCTTGCCATTTAAATTATATGGTTTGAACATTATTTAGAATCTCCTGACATAGCTACACTAGGTCCCATCCACCGAAACGAGATAGTTGGAAATTCAATGACAGAAGAAAAAGGGACCTAAGACATTTGATAACAGTGATGCTGCTTCAATCATTACAATGTCACAGCAAGGTTACAAGACATTTCCATTTTTAACAATCTAATGGGTTTAGATCCTGAAGTCCTTATTAAATCAGAGACAATTTGTCAGTCTTAGGCTTACCCTATATAACTGAGACAGAGGAATAAATAGTAATGCACTCTATCTTGGGAGTTAAACTTGACACTCCTGGTAATATCAGTACTAATAACACCAGTTGTATAACATGTAAGTATGTTCTCTGTGCAGAACTTTTAAATGTAATATTGTCACTGGCTGAAAGTTTCTGAAGCAGTGAAACTGCATAGTTTACCTTAACAATAAACAGTGAATAATTGTCCAATTAAAACTTACATGAAGAATTCCCCCCCAAAAAGAATTCAGAAGGATAGAAATTGATCTAAGTTTAAAGAAAATACAGAACGAATTCATTTTACATATTTACAGTGTTTTCTAAAACCTTACAACCTCTAAATTTTTATAAGCTGTCATGGGATACTTTTGTCTTGCTTTCTATGTACATGCCTATAATTCACTACCAAGTAACCCTTATTTCACTGCTTTAAGGAAAACTGCTTTCAGAAAAGTAATAGTAGAACCAAAAGCAAGAAATTACTCTTTTTATCCGGTTTATTCCAGGTAGGCATTCTCATGTTTTTGCAGGAGCTAGGGTCCATCAGTGCAGGTCACTTTTCAAACATCACCTCCTAAGGGCACAGGAGCAGGCAATTCCTAAATCTCAGAAGACAAGCAAGCGAGACAGCAGGCTAGTTTGGCTGAACAGGAATCTATTCCTTGATATAAGGCAAAAAAGGAAGGTGTATGCCCAGTAGAAACAAGACCAAGTGACATGAGAACAATTCAGAGATTCTGCTTGCCACTGTAGGGAGGAAATTTGTAAAGCCAAAGCTCAACTGGAGATAAAGCTGGCCAGAAATGTGGGGGACAATAAAAAGAGGGGTTTTTTTTAATGTAGTAACGGCAATAGGAGTAAAAAAATAACATCAGCCTGTTAGCATGAAGATGGTCCCCTAACAAACGGGGACAAAGCCGAGAAGTTTAACACTGTTCTTTTGCCTGTCATGGATGATGAAGCAAGGGGGTTTCAGTGTCCAGAGCTGGAGCACCATGACGCGAGAATGCTCAACATCCAGTTGACCCTGAATTTTTTTGGGATCTGCTTCTCCAGCTGTATCTCCACAGATTTATGGGGCCTGATGGGATTCATCGCAGAGTCCTCCAAGGGCTAGCTGGTGTCATCACAAAACCTTTCAATTTTTGAGATGTCTTAGGAATCTGGAGAGGACCCAGGGACTGGAAGTTAGCAAGTGTCCCAGTTTTCAAGAAGGGCAAGAAGCAGGACCCTAGAAACTACAGGTCTGCCAGTTCCACTTCAAAGCCTGGTAATCTTATGGGGAAGATTATTCTGGGAGGTATTGGAAGCCAAGTGAAAGACAATGCTGCCATTGGTCACAGCCAGCGTGGCTTCATGTAAGTACAGAAGAATCTTTCCATAAGATTTATTTCATGGAGTCAAGGCTATATTTTTCAAAGACATTTTGCGGCCTGGGAAAGAGAAATTTGTCACAGATATAGTCTTATTTGTTTTCTCCTCCTGCATTCCAGAGGCTGACTGCCTGGTACAAGAGAAGATAAGTTTCTCACCGACATGCTTGAAGACCTCTTCAGCAGGGAGGGGCCAGTTGAATGGTAAAAAGCCCAGACAAGAAACAGGATGGGCGTCTTTTTCATGCCCTGTGCTGTAATATTAGTGTTCACAGCTTTCAGAAATAAATTTTCCTAAATTCTTCCACTGCCTGTTATTTGGTGGTACTTGCATGGAATCTCTCCTCACAGTTCATGAGAGGAAAGTCCTGTCTACCAAATCTGATTTCCTTTTACGAGAAGGTCACCTAGTTATCAAAAGAAACCTGTTGAAGAGATTTTTTTTTTTTTTATTTCAGCAAAAGCTTCCATACTGTGTATCCTCCTGGACAAAATGTCCATCACACAGCTGGATGAAACATATCATTAAGTGAGTGAGCAATTGGTTTTTGGGTTGAGCATGAAGAGTTATACTGTAACTATATTATGTTAGTTATACAGTAACTAATAAGTAGTGACTGGCATCCAGTTGTAGAAAGATGGTTAGAATCTAAAGGTTGCTGGCCCTTTACGAGACTGCACAAAGCTCAGGCTTCAGGCTCATAACATGTCCTTGAACAACAGAAATAGAAGAATATTTCATTAATACAGTGAACCCACGTGTGGTCGTGGTCCGCTATTTGCGAGCTTCAGTATTTGCTGGTGATTTTTCTGTGAGATATGCAACTTCGGCGCGTGTGCAGAAGCTACTGCGACCTCAGTCTGATGGCCCCCAGCTCCACCGCTCGCAGTGCCGGCTCCGCCTCCCCCTCCCCCCGCCTCCCCGCTCGCACAGCCAGCCCCGTCCCTGCTCCCCTCCGCCCTGCTCGCAGGGGTCACACCCCCGCCCCCGTCCCGCTCGCTTGCTGCAGCTTGTGGCGCTCTCCCCGTCCCGCTTGCTCGCCGCAGCTTGTGGCGCGCCCCCATCCTGCTCGCTCGCTTGCCACGGCTCGCAGCACCGGCACTCATCCCCCCATCACGCCCGTCCTGTCCTCAGCGCTCGCCCGCCTCGGTGGANTTATTTGGTGGTACTTGCATGGAATCTCTCCTCACAGTTCATGAGAGGAAAGTCCTGTCTACCAAATCTGATTTCCTTTTACGAGAAGGTCACCTAGTTATCAAAAGAAACCTGTTGAAGAGATTTTTTTTTTTTTTATTTCAGCAAAAGCTTCCATACTGTGTATCCTCCTGGACAAAATGTCCATCACACAGCTGGATGAAACATATCATTAAGTGAGTGAGCAATTGGTTTTTGGGTTGAGCATGAAGAGTTATACTGTAACTATATTATGTTAGTTATACAGTAACTAATAAGTAGTGACTGGCATCCAGTTGTAGAAAGATGGTTAGAATCTAAAGGTTGCTGGCCCTTTACGAGACTGCACAAAGCTCAGGCTTCAGGCTCATAACATGTCCTTGAACAACAGAAATAGAAGAATATTTCATTAATACAGTGAACCCACGTGTGGTCGTGGTCCGCTATTTGCGAGCTTCAGTATTTGCTGGTGATTTTTCTGTGAGATATGCAACTTCGGCGCGTGTGCAGAAGCTACTGCGACCTCAGTCTGATGGCCCCCAGCTCCACCGCTCGCAGTGCCGGCTCCGCCTCCCCCTCCCCCCGCCTCCCCGCTCGCACAGCCAGCCCCGTCCCTGCTCCCCTCCGCCCTGCTCGCAGGGGTCACACCCCCGCCCCCGTCCCGCTCGCTTGCTGCAGCTTGTGGCGCTCTCCCCGTCCCGCTTGCTCGCCGCAGCTTGTGGCGCGCCCCCATCCTGCTCGCTCGCTTGCCACGGCTCGCAGCACCGGCACTCATCCCCCCATCACGCCCGTCCTGTCCTCAGCGCTCGCCCGCCTCGGTGGAGCACAGCATCTGAAACAAGCCCTGCTCCCAGGACCCACCCTCTTCTCAACCTTATTAGGGGAGGGGGCTTGGCTATGGACGTGGCGTATTCAGCTACGTAGTGGTTTCACTATCTTTGTGNGGCTTGAGTATGTGAGATGAAGTTGGACAGAAATTGCAGAATGAGGTTCTTAAAGGATTTAAAGACGCTGTAAAATTAGCAAAGACATGGCGATTACTGTCTGACATTGAAATAATGCAAAGACAAAAGGGATAAAAAAGATCAAAAGTCCCTTGATAAGCAGATAAAGGAAGAAAAGATTGACAATATTTTAAGAGAGCAAAATCTGGATTGTGTGATGAGAGAAATGGGAACTGCTTTGGCAAAAGTCATTGAACAGTTAAACTTTCCCTGTACCAGCGGTGGCCCAGGCAGGGAGAAGTGACCTTGAGCGCAGCTGCCAGGGAGAGAAAGCTATGAACAGTTACCAAGCCCCCCCCCGTTTGGCTTGCAGAGAGGTGTCACTGAGAAGCGAGAAGAAAAAAAAATATGCTCAGTTTTGGAAACAAATTAAGCATAAAGCATTGGAGATGGGAGATTGGAACCTGGCTGAAAGACTTACAGCTATTCCAGGTTCCAAACAGCCCTATGTGACCAGCGTGGCTGCAGGGATGAAAGTTACCTTTGGATGCAAATGACCTATAGGATTTTACTGGGCAAATTCCTGCTATGGAGGATTTGGTTCTACTGGCCCACCACAAGAGTATTGATCACAGACTGACTGTTTACCCTAAGGATGAAAGATCAAACCCCAGCTATGGTGAAGGTTGCAGGACTTCTGGATACAGGAGCTGACGTAACTATTATTTCACAACAGGTTGCTATGTTTTGATCCAGCATAGCTCCAC
>WEKX01021236.1:0-14872 GCA_013390025.1 Pitta sordida
TCTCTAATTTTCTTCCTACATGACCTGTCAATACCTCAGTACATCATCTGATTAACTTCACCTTTTTTCTAAAGGTGATACACTCTCTTTTTCTCACTCAACTCTTGATGAATTTNACATCTTCATCCTGATTGGGTGGTCTGTAACACACTCCAATCACAGTGTCGATCTTGTTAGCTAACCTTGAGCTCTGGACCCATAGGCTCTCAACTCTGTCGTCCTTGATCTCAAGTTCCCTGACATCCAATGCTTCGGCTACATACATGGCCACCCCACCACCCCTTCTACTTTGTCTATCTCTCCTAAATAATATATACCCCTCCAATTCAACACTCCAGTTGTATGACACATCCCACCACGTTTCAGTGATGGCAGTTATGTCATAACTTTCCAGGTGTACCAAAGCTTCCAACTCATCCTTCTTATTGCCCATACTTTGTGCATTAAAATATACACATTAAAATACCCAATATGCATTAAAATACCCACACCCAAACCCTCCAAAAGAATAAACTTATAAAAAAAAGTATTCACCAGCAGCAGCAGTAGTCTTGCCGGCAGAAGGCAGGAATGCAGCTGGAATTCAGCTCAGCAGGGGTGCAGGAACACAGGAACAGCAGGAAATGCAGAGGTAATCCTTGGCTGGGACAGGCAGGTAGAGAGTTCCACAGATGGCTGGATCCGGCACTGCTAGCCTGCAGCTTGCCTCTGGGCAGCAATGTCCAGAGAAGAGAGACTGGCAGACGCTGATCCAGTCCACAGACAAAGAACCCACGTGGTGCCCAGCATCCTCTGATGAAAAACTTGCTGCCTTCCCTCCCTCAATTCACCTCGGGAAAATGAGAAAACATTCAAAACAGGTACATATTAGAAGTATTTCTAAGCACTTAAACCATGACCCTGCGTCATCCAGTTTTGAAAAGAATGGACTAGTACTAACATTTTCTGGTTAAAGGCTCTATGGTAAATATGTTTTAAAAATATCTTACAAGTTATTTATATTATTGTTTCAGTCAGGCAGTGAACTGCTGTTATATTTCAGATCTCATTAAGGGCCATATATTTAAAATTTATCTGACCTTTATGCCATGCTTCTAAAACAAGGATTACAGGTCATGCTTATTGTCCTATTCTAACAGTGACTCTGGGGGAAAAAAAAAAAGTCTTCCTAAATGTCCATTTCACACTGACTTTTTAGAATATTCTCCAACCGAAAGAGTTAATATGGCTTTTATAAGTGTTTAACAGGTGGACATCTTGACAGTCAAGTTAAAGGGCTCTATAAGAACAGACATGGAAAGACTACATCTTACAGCACACACAGCAAACTAAGATATAACTACAGTGAGCCCCCGCATATTCACAATACGGTATATGCGAGATTCAGTATTTGCGGGTGATTTTTCCACGAGCTGTGCGACGTCAGTGTGTGTGCAGAACCTTTCGTGACCTCAGTCTGATCAGCCGCCAGTTCCGCCACTTGCAAGCCGCTGGGAAAAGCCATGGCACGGGGACAAGCCACAGCGCGGGGACTCCTCCACTCGCCGCTCACCCCCCGCCCCAGCAGAGCACAGCCAGACATCTGAAACAAGCCCCACTCTCAGGACTGTCCTCCAAACCTTATATGGGGAGGGGGCATAGCTACAGGCATGGCGTACTCGACTACGTAATGGGTTCGCTATCATTGCAGATTTCACCACTCGGATGAGGCAGACAAGATCCAACAACCCATGAGTAACGGGGGTTCACTGTATATGCCTTGACTGGAAGTTAAAACTCAGAAAAGGGAAATTAGAAACAAAGTCTGATTTAAACAGTAAGAATTATTAGCTTGTGAAGAAAGTTAACAAGGGATGTTCTGTATTCTTCTCATATTTGAAATGGTTAAAACAAATTAGATTTTCCCTTTTATTTCTTACAAGAAACAATATGGCAGTCTTAATGCTGAGCTAGAGTACTGTGAGCCAATTCTTGTAATTTCCTGCAGACAGTTCCAAGATTATTTTGTTCACTCTCTGGAAATGCCAGTAACAAAGTTTGTGTCTTGTTTGTTCAGCACAGGAAGAGAAAGTTCCAGTCCATCTGTGAAATCGTACTAGAGTCATATCCATTAAATGTTCAACCAAGGAGATGACTCATTTTCTGGATTTATAATAACAATTATAAATTCACCTTCGTGGTGTTGCTCCAGAATAAGCCTCCAGAAAACTCCACTTTCTTGCTGTCAATAATTGCTACATGTTATTGCTATAGGTATAATCTTGTTCAGAAAATAGGAAAACAGCGTGCATGTGGAATGAAGAATTTATTATTAGCTCAGGTAATGTTTTAACAGGCTATAATTCCAAATTATATAACTGAGAACTTGAAGAGTTAAACCCTTTGGTTTTAGTACTCGTACCATTACTTATAGTTCTGAATTACTTGTTAAAATTCTTGTTAAAAACAGGAAAGTTGCTAGTTTCTCTTGTTTAGACTTCTTAAAGGTTTTGGTTGTTTAGTACAGCTGTATTTTTACGGTAAACATAATATTTAAGCAAGTCATCACATAATCCTCCTTCTAATCTCTAACAATTATTGTTGGTTCCTAGAGCAAAATGCATAAACCCCCTATCCAGAAAGCTGATCACTTCTCCATGTTACAGCTTCTGATTAAATTTATTCTTGTTCTCAGTACTCATCATGTGTTCTGAACCCCAAAAACTCATTAACTTCATAATTTTTAGTATACAGTCAACCCTCTTCCACTTTTTGCCCCCCATATTGTGGCTTCATATCTTAGCGGTGTGATTTTTCAGCAATTAAGGAGGCCTGTTTTGCAACTGCGCATGCGCAACCTGACAAGCAAAAATATTCAAATTAGGCAGTCATGAATATTAAAATCAACCCCCACACTGTGCTGCACTGACCCTGAGGCGGCCGCAGTGGTTTGGCTCCAGCGGAGCTGAGCTGGGTGTGCACCACTGTTGTGGTGGCTTGGCTCGGCTCACCTCTGCTCAAGCGCGAGATGCCCCTCCCCTCCGCTCGAGCACAAGCCACCCCCTGCTCGGAGTGAAGCGGCTGTGTGCATTTATGAAAGATTTACACACTCTCAGGTTAGACGTGGTGTCGAAGACCTTCTCACGGTAGACTTTGTGTCCGACACTAGACATCTCATCTACTCTGAGTACAGAGAGACCAGGTCTACCTACTCAGAGACACTGGGACAGCAGCGTGGGTGGCTCCCCACACCAGTGACCCCAGCCGAGAGCAGAATGGGTGTTTCCTGGTGTGGGGTGGCCGGGTGCCGGGAAGCGCTGACACAAACATCAACACACAGCACAGCAGTGTTGAAACAGTGCTGGAGCACCAGGGTGCTGTGTGAGGGTGCAGGGCAAATTTGCATATTAATGAACTGCCATTCTATGCAGACGGAAGGGTTCACAGATAGGGAACACGACCCATGGTACCGTGGTATAAGAGACCCAGCTGTAACTGTAAATGCTATTATTCATATAGAAAAATAGCTTTGTTATTACAGTTATACGTCCGCATTTGCGAGAAACGGGTCATGTCAGACGTCTCGCAAAATGCCAGACTCACAAATACGTGCAGGCCATTAGTATGCATGCAGGCCCCACCCTTTGCTCCACCCCCAGACAGTCAGGAGCACTGGGGAGCCTCTTCGACTCCTCCCCATGGGCTTTCGTAGCACAGGAGAGGAAAGGGAAGTGTTTCTGTGCCCTCTCTGCCTGGGGAGACTCCCCCAGCAATCCCTAGATTTCTCTTTGGCCGCGCTGCTGCTTCCGCAGCTGCTGACCACGTGTGCTCGCAGCCCAAACCCCGCACTGCTGCTCCCACCCCCTCCCCAGCCCCGGTGCTCATGCCCATCTCGTGCCGGTCCCGCTCCATGTGCCACTCGTCCCGCGCCACCTGCCACCTGTCCCATGCCATCGGTCATGTGCAGCACACTGGCCCAGCAGCACCACACGGCGTGGGGGGGTTCGGCTGTGGCAGCGGAGTGAGCATGTCCCACTGGCCACCGCGGCCATTCCCACTTTCCTGGGGTACTTCCCTTCCCCGCCTGTAGACATGGAAACAGTAACACGTGCCCAGGGGGGGGTCAGTTCCCCAGCTGCACTTAGAGTAACAGGGGACAGCGTGACTCCTGGCCCTCCCTGTGGGGCAGGGCAGGTGCTACTTCACAGGGAGCTCTGCTCCGGGCGGAGCAGAGGCACTGCGCACTGCCTGGTAAACTCGGAAATGGTTGAAGCAAAACTGCGAGAAATTCTCCTTGCAAATGGGCGGGGTCATAATGGAGAGGTCACAATGCAGCGGGGATTCACTGTACCTTTGAAGTTTAAACAGCACTTCACTGCAAAGCTGGTACATATTACTACTCTGAATAACAGAGGAAAGTGTATGAGGAATCTGAATGGAATGTAGCTGCATGGGACTTCTACCAAAAAAGAATGTTAATTGACATTTATATTCAAATACTGATTGCTTTAAACATTTCCCAGAGAAATTATCCACTTTTAGTATATTCCATATATGAATCAAGGGACTAAGAATGTTACCTTTTGGTTATTTTTTAAGCTTTGTCTCCATGAAAGTAACTATCACGATCTTTCAGCAGATGTTTTCAGAGCCAACCTTACTGTTCAAATGATGCAATTTCAGTCTCTCTGATCAGTTGCTTCTTATAAACTCTGTATTTACTCAAACAATAATCTTCTTCATTAATGTACATTTACCAAAATAGTGAAGTGTAGGAAAGGGTTTTCTTGGCAATGTTTTCTTTCAATATTATATTGAAAGAAATTGTGGACTAATTTTCAAATGCACCATATAATTATTATACAGTTCAGACAATATTAGATACATAATTTGACCTGTTGGCAAGTTAAGGCCTTCAGAAGGTTTTTGAATTTTACCCCGTAAAATAATCAAGGAAAAAAAAATAAGAAGCACTGTGAAATATTAAAGTGAATACAACAAACAGTGAAATTATTTCCTTAATGCTTGCATTAATGGTCACCTCACAAAAAAGTTGCAGTTCACACCTGTGCATAAGATGAATAGGAGAAAGAAGTGAACACGGGCAGAAAATCAGGAGCATTGTGGGTAGGTAAACCCAGAAAAAACTTTTCACAATCACAGTGGGTGGGAACAACTGTGGGGGAAGAATGAGATAGCAGTCTGAAGAAAGCAGTGACAAATCCAGTATTTTCTATGTTCTAGCTGCTCTACTACTAATGGCACTTTTTGTTTGTACCAAAACCCCCACCATTCATCAATTTCCCAAAGTTGGGTTCCTCCAGCTATTTTATTGGACACTTTACAGGTTAAGAAGAAACTTGAAGTTTTAACTACCGGATAGGGCATATGAGTAGTACATTTCATATCGGTTTTAATCCTACTTGTGTTTTCAAAGCAGGGTTTAGAAGGCAGTATTCTTTGAAGGTAGATTTTACTCTCAGCAAGAATAAGAAATTTATGCGCAGATTCTGGTCAAAGCAGTGATTAAGATTGTCAGTTTCTATGAACAAGCATATTGAGAAGCATTCTAATGCCTGGATACAAACACCATAGTAGTGAACCAGATGTGGAGAAACATAAAAATACATTTCAAAGTACTGAGTGATGCCAACAGAACATATCTCTACAAGTAAAAATATCTTTAACTATAATTATAAAATTTATTGAAGGAAATATTGGACATACACAAACTTAGCTGTGGTTTCTTTTCTTCTGAATTGTTTTGTAGTATCACATATCAGTCCTGAATCTGCAGAGCCTGGCAATTTAATTTTTTTAAAATTTTTCTTATTTAATCCTGACATCAGTGTGTTTGTGTGATATTTAGAGTATTCCTCAGAAAAACTCAGTAGTCAGGCTTTTTTATGAACACCATAGTTCAAAGACTGGAAGAGACAGATGCATGCAGACCATTTGGCATTTCTTTATTTCCTTATAACATATATTGATTTTTGCTCTGGAGGTGGGAAGACACTTTTGTGAAATAAACTTACTGAAAAATACCTCAGGTGAGACCCTGGAGTTTGTTAAAAGAAAAACATTAGCAAGAAACGACAACCACCAGAAAACCACCACAAAGAATATTTACATCTGAAGATCAAGTTTGTTCTTATTAGGCTTTTTAAATACAAAAGGAAGAGGTTGAGGAATCACCTACTTGAAATTTCTGCAAAGAGTAGTAGACTTAGTTTTTCTATGATTAATTTCCATCTGAATTAGAAGAGATATCCTTTCTTTTGGATGAGCCCCACAGACCACAGTTAATAACTGGTGAGTGTAGGACAGAAGTTACTTGATTTTTAATCTCAAGGTACAATTGCTTGGTAAGTTCCCTGTAAAGACCATATCCCTGCAGAGAAACAACAGCAGCTGCTTGAAGCACAAGTGCTGTTCTAGAGCACTGCAATAGTGTAAAAAGGGACAAGTGTAGGTAAGAATTTAGGAAAAGAACCTTCCTCCCTAGAACACAATATCCAAACCTCGCTAATTATTTTTTCAGGACAATACTAAGTGCTGGGTTCTTCACTTTGTACATAACAACCCCATCCATCACTATGGATGACAAGGATGGTGAGAGGACTGGAGGACAAGCCTTATGGGAAGTGGCTATGGGAGCTGGGGTTGTTCAGTCTAGAGGAGTCTCAGAGGTGACCTGATTGCTGTTTACAACTACTTGAGGGGAGGTTGCTGCCAGGTGGGTGTGAATATCTTCTCTCAGGCTGATGACACCAGAAAAAGAGGACATGGCCTTAAGGTACGCCAGGGGAGGTTTAGACTGGATCTTAGGAAGAGTTTTTTCACAGAGAGAGTGATTGCTCATTGGAATGGTCTGCCCAGGGAGGTGATGGAGTCACCATCCCTGGAGGTATTTAAGTGAAGACTTGATGAGGAGCTCAGTGACATGGTCTAGATGGTGGGAGGCTTGGATGGATGCAGCGTGGTGCCCGCAGTTCCACACTTGTGGACCTGATCCCCGGGTGGGTGTTCGCTTGGGAGTTGGACTAGATGATCCTGTGGGTCCCTTCCAACTCAGAATAACCTGTGAACCTGTGACAACGGGATGGCAAATACCTTGCACAACGGCAGGCATCTTGGAGAATTCAATACACTTGTGAAATACTTAAGGATAAACAAGTCTACTTAATTATGTAAATTCACAAATCAGACCACAAGGAATAAGCTTTCAGAAATTATAACTGATCAGGATTAATTTATTTCAATACTTTTCACTGGGACTTTCCTCCTTTTCTGCTATAGCCAGTGCCAGAGCCATTACTTCAGAATTGTTAAATTGAAAGTATATAATTAAAACCTCTATTGTGCACTAGAAATTATTTTTGTCCTACTTCCAAGTTATAGGATTATTGCATTTTTTTCTCTTAAGTAATGTATGTTAATTCTGTTTTCTTCACTGAGAGTCATTGGCATATAAATAAAGACACTGACTCAATATACAATTCTCTGTAAAAAGTTAATATTTTAAATTTCAACGGTCCAATCATTTATTAAAAAATAAATATGGTTCATGAAATGACTCATGTCGTAGGACTTCCATTAATAAATTCACATCTAGAATAGATCTTAAAACTGAATTGGACAAGATGGAAAAATGAAATTTTAAATGATAAAATGCATATGTACTAATACAAACATTATATGTTGTTTAGTATATTGCCTTTGATTTGGAAGCTATTTTTTTATCATTTCAAATAATTGGAAAATACACAGTTAAGCATTTCTTAGTTGATATATCTTTTGTAGGAAATCAAAAGAGCAGATGAATAGTCTCAATATAAATTACTGGAGACTGTGGCAATATTCTGGAAAAAAATGTTGCTGAATTGGAAGCAATCTCCAAAGTATGTTTTTTTTCAGAGTGAAAAACAAGTGTCAAAAAAAAAAAAAAAAAAGGCAGAAATCTCAGTTCTTCTTCATGTCCTATCCATCCTTTTCACGGTCATAAATTCAAATTATATACAGTAATACCTCGCTGCATTGCAACTTCTCCATTGCGACCTCGCTGGTTTGCGAGAAATTTTTCTCACAGACCTGCCTCAATGATTCTCAGAGCTTCCTGGCTGACGCATGCGCAGTGCCTCTGCTTCGCCAAGGGGCGGTGCTGGCGCTCCCTGTGGGGCGGGACTGGCATGGCCCTGCAGGGGGGGCACGTGGTACCTCTCATTCCCGTGGCATTTATGGTCCTGCAGCGCTGTGCCCCAGTCCCTGCTCCACTTCTGTGTGTCTCCATGCATGGTCCCTACAGTGGAAGGCTCAAAACACAGTGTGCCCTGGATGGCCACTGAGACTCAATGCAGCACCACCACAAGCCATGCTGTCCCCTGTTACTCTAAGCCCAGCTGGAGTACTGACCACCGCCAGGCGTGTTACTGTTTCCATGGCTACAGGCAGGGAAGGCAATGCAGTCTGTGCTCGAGGACTGCATGTCCAACGCACCTGGCGATGATGTAGCCCCAGGGAAAATGCCCCATGAAAGTGGGGGTGGGCTGGCCGCGGTGGTGGTGGGGCAAATGCTGTGTGCTGGGACAGGGCAGCGGCAGGACATGTCCATGCCGCTGCCACAGCTGCTGCATCAGGAAGAGGCTTGTGTTCCCCCATGCCCTCCCTCCATGGCAGCAGGAGTAAGTGGTGTTCTCCTGTGTCCATAACGGCCAGTGCTGCCTCTCCCGGGACTGGTGGATGTTAAAGGGAAAGAAACTCTGACATGGACGACATCCCCACCATAAGGGACCCTGGGTGTCACAGTGTTGTAAAGTTAAGGTTTCCCAGGGTCCACAAGTGCCAGCCAAAGCCCAGGGACACCCCTTCTCCACCGTGGTCCAGAGCTTTCCCCCCACAGAGGCAGTGCAAGCATGCGCAGTGGCAGCAGCCAGCAGCAGCTGTTGCAGTAGTGATTTGGCTGAAGAGAAGCCCAGGGATTCCCTGGGGGGTTTCCCCAGGCAGCAAGGACTCAGAAACGCTTCCCTTTTCTCCCTTGTGATGTGAGAGCCCATGAGGAGGAGCGGAAAACTCTCCCCAGCGCTCTTGATTGGCTGGGGGTGGAGCAATGGTCATGGCCTGTATGCCTATTAATCATCCACACAAGTTTGCAAATTAGACAATTTGCAAGACCCCCAGAAGACCTGCTCCTGATGAAGGGTGAGATATTACTGTATATAGATGCATATGCATTTGTCTAATCATAAAACAGGCAAAGACCATGCATTCAAACCAGAAATACAGGTAACTCAATATCACTGGTGAAAAAGAAAGGGTGTTGTGTGAGGGATGGTAGGTTTGTGTCATGGTTTGACCGTGGCTGGATGCCAGAGATTCACCCACAACTTCTCCCGGAGAAAAAAACCTCAGAAAAAGGTTTATCACAGGCAAAACAAGGCAAGCTACACATGAGTAATATAAAGGATTTATTTATTAACTAACAAGATTAGTGCTTAATGTGAGGAACATCATATTAAAGGCAACCTTTTCCCCCCACCCCTCCTTCTTACAACAGATCTCATATTCCCTTTTTTTCCTCCAGGAGACAAAAGAGGNCAGCCTGGCAGTGACTTCACGACTGCTCAACCTCTCACAGGCTCTTCTCCAGCCATCTTCTTTGCTGTTTCTACTTTTTTTCTCCTTTCTTAAATATGTTATCACAGAGGTGTCTCTATCTTCTTCTGACCTTGGCCGACAGCAGAGGCCCAGGCAGCAGCTGTCTGGTGTTAGCTCTGCTAGTTTCTCCCCCCTCTTGCCAGAATGAAAAAAAACCCACTCAAACCAGGACAGTTTGTTTTCAGTTTTGTGCAGTATTCCTCTAAGACCATGACAAAGAACTCCATGGCAGGGGCAGTTCTTGCTCAGCTTCTAGAATGTAGAAGAAGCTGTGACAGTCACAGCAAAGAGCAGCATTCACATGTCAAGCTGGGAGCCTTCAAAAAGACTAAGGAGCTGACAGTCATGGGGTGCATGACTTGGGCACTTGTCAGGAGATAAGATTTCTTACGGGGAATTTTTCCATAACCACTATAATGCTATCAAACTCTGAGGAAGGGAAAAGGGAGCCCAACTAAGCCAAGGATAGAATTTCTCAGCAAGGGTGTATTTGGAGGGCTCCATCGTGTTTCAGCCTGGGAGATAATGACTCTTGATAACACAAAAAATCCTGCTGAGTGCTCTGTAGGGGAGGGGAGACAATAGAAAAACTGGAGAGAGGGACAGCCTAGCTCACTGGTTTTTCAGCCCCTATGCTGAGAAGAGGATCTGGGGGTTTTTTCCCTAGTGTTTTTTTCTTCCCATCTGCTGCCATGGACAACACTGCCACTTGCTGCTGCCTCTGCCTCACTGGTCCTGCTTCAGTGACCAGGTGGACCCTGCAGCAACCCCGGGAGGGAGAGAGCAGAGCCCCACCCACAACAGTCCCTCTTTGGAGCTGGGCAGTCTTCTTTATTTTTTCTCATCTCCTGTTGTTCCTTTGTCAGACCAGAAACTCACCCATCTCAGCAGCAAAACCAGGGGAAACCCCCACTGCGTCTGTGGTGAGCCTGCAAGACCTGCCTGTGTCTTTTCCCACAACTGTGACCCCACTGAGGGAAAGTACACAGAGGGGACAAAGGGTTTGTTGGGGTGATTTTTCTTAGTACCATTTTGTTACTGCTTGTTCTTTTTTAACATACAGTTATACCCCATCGTTCACGAGGAACGGGACAGGCCACGAGCCTCGTGAAACATTAAACTCGCAAAGAAGTGCAGGTCGTTAATATGCATGCAGGACATGCTTATTGCTCCACCCCCCGGAACTCCGGAGCACTGCAGACAATTTTCCACTCTTTCCCATGGTCTCTCTCAGCACGGGGGAGCAAAGAGAACCATTTCTGAGCGGCTGCTGCAACTGTGTATTCTCACAGCCCAAACCCCGTGCTGCTGCTGCCCCCACCCAGCCCCCCAGCCTGGCCCCAGAGCTCATGCCGGCCCCAGGGACCACGCGCCAGACCACGCATTCTCACCCTGCCTCCGCAGCAGGGAGGGGTGTCCCTGAGTTCTGGTCAGCAGTCTTGGAGCCTGGAAAAACCTTAACTTTGCAACATGGCGACACCCTGTGTCGCTTATGGCAGGCAGGGGGCGTCTGTATCAGAGTTTCTTTCCCTTTAACATCCACTAGTACCGGCAGAGGTAGCGCTGCCCGGGCTTTGACTGGGTTTTGAGTAAAAAGGAAAGGCATATCTTGTAGCAGTGCTGTGCTGGGTCTCAGCGGAGCACACAGGAGACACACAGGACAGGGTCAGGGACCGGGGCACGGTGCCGCAGGGCTCTAAACGCNCATCTTAATGCAGAGGTCCCAATGTACTGGGGATTCACTGTATCAGTAATCCCTCAAATTTCATGGGGATTTGGGACCAGGGAATTGCCACAAAAGACGAAATCTGCAAATGGGATTGGATCCAACATATTCAAATAAATCACAACCATCGCCCTATGCCCCTCAGCCCTGCAGCACATGGAGCCATCCCTGGCACCTCCTTGTGTGGTATGATGGGACAGGAAACTGAGGGGGAACTTTTCTGCCTCTTCCCACTGCCAGGGAATCCCAGAGAGTCCATGGGGTTCACTGCAGCCATGCCACCACTGTGGTGAGTCTCTGGCTTTTGCTGCAGCCACAGCAATGGAGGTGGCAGGAGTGCTGGCCACCTGCAGCTGTGGCAGTGGTGGCAGAGGGGGTCCCGGACCCAAGGGCCAGATGTGGCACGAGGGCTTGGGCCCCCCAGGGGTAGCTACTGTGGTGGCACCACCTGTTGATGGGGTCCCAGCAGTTCCGGGGCAAGCAGCTGTAATAAGCCATTGACACTGTGTTATAAACGTTCCCTGCCATGTAACCTTTCCAACACCTGTAAGGGAGGGAACTCTGGGCAGTCACCAAGCAAGCAAGAAGTGCTGCCACCCTGCCACACAGGGCATGCTAGTCCCGCTCCTCAGCCTGGCACTGGCACTCTGCACATGTACAGCCATTCCATGACGGAAAAATGTGGCAAAGAATCAAAGGAAGTCTATGGTATCTTTGTTGGGACAAAACCCACAAAGGTGTGAAGCCATGAAATTTGAGTCACAAAGTGCTTAGTGTGTGTGTGTATAAATATATATATATATATATATAAAAATACACACACACAGTAATCCCTCGATACTTTGCAGCTCACCATTTGTGGCTCCAATGCATTACGTTTTTTTACCCCTGGCTTTACTGTATGTACTTTATTTACCATTTTTACCTTATTTATTGCTACTTTGTAAATTTTGCTTATTGTGGCACCTTTCTGGAACCGAACTCCCTCAAAATTTGAGGGATTACTGTATATACGTATATATAAAAGTTAATAATTTTTGCTTCTTTTTTCTACGTTTTTGACTGGAAGCTCCTTGATTCAAAAAGTATAGTAAAGTAGAGAAGGAGTTTTTCCTTTCCACTCCAGGAAGGTCCCCATCTTCCCTGGAAGGTATTATTTTAACCTGGGACAGCACTGTATGTTTTGTTCCACATTTTAGAAAAGATAATTCAGAATTAAGTAGTATAATCTTCCTTCTACAGCGTTTCAAATGTCAGGGCCTATCTTATGTTGACAGCCTTTGTAAATCTGAGTGGATGATATTTGTTAATCCATAGGGAATTGTCACAGCTTCCTTTGCTTATGAATCAGATGGTGAGCTCTTGGCTGCTGATCAGAAGGATAGTACTATTTCTCTAATGCATTATCAACAGGGAAAGTTTGTTACTGTTCTCTGCTGCAGACAACTTCTTTCACATATTAAATTATCTCAGACAGACCTATTGCAGTGAGCTTAGTGCACTAAACCCATTTGACTGGAGTGTATAAAAGTCCTTATTACTACACAGACACAGTTGTACCAGCAATTCATATTTTTGAAGTGCCCAAAGGAGTTTTCTGTAGGGCCTTTTCAGTAGTTAATATATGTTCTCTAACAGCTTCTCTGGCAAGTTTCTTGCAGCAGTGTTGTATAGGCTATATATACCACTAAACACACTAAATATCCTGATGACAAAGAAAGGGGGCTGAGATAAGACACATGGGAAACAATGAGTAGTTCAGTGCTGCACATAGCCTCAATTCTTCTCCGAAAACTCTCCATCCAATTCAGTCAGAAAATAATGGCAAATCCCACTGAAATATTATCCCAGAGCAAGAAAACACTCACTCCCTTCCTACCTCAGGCCAGACACACATACAAAAAAATGTAGTTCATCCTTGGTGATAGCAGTCATCAGTGATGTCCCAGCTCTCCCTGTACCCTTCCCTAGCCTCCTCTTCTTTCTGCAGCATTTTATTGTCATTGACTCAGTTGCCTTTTTTTTTCCTAATAGCACTTCTTTAAAATACTATATTGTATACTCTGTACTTCGAAGATACTCAACCTATCTTCCACAGCACTCTGATATGTAAAGCATGGATGTTTGAGTTGGCCAAGCAGACTGATGGTGGAATGTGAACTAGCTGGATAAATTGAGAACTGATCAAGAACATGCTAGTATCTGTTAATAAATCAATATTTGAACATCGGGTCCACATTCGTAAAAATTTGCATCACCAAGCCAGATGACGACACAGACTAGAGATAACAATACACTAGAGAATTGTCTGACATGACAAAGGGCAGAGCCCTGTTAGAGACCTTGAAATATTCAAGGCCTGGGCCAACAAAAATCTACTGAGGTTAAGTAAGCAGAAGCAGTAAGTTTTGCTATGGGACAGAGACACCCAACACTTTAGTACAGGCTGGGGAAATGAATGCTAAAAAGGACCAGGCAGCTACTGTGGATGCAGGAAAGAATTAACAAGCAATTCCCAGTGCAAGTAAGACAAACTGCAGCGAGACAGACTGTCTGCAGGACAACTGGACTTGTAAACTGGTGGATGGAGGAAGGGTACAGTATAACCCCCCTGTAATCCAGAAGGAGGAAGTTAGAGACTTGCTGAGCAGCTTGGATCCTCACAAGACCATGGGACCAAATGGGATCCATCCTAGGGTGATGAAAGAGGTGGCAGATGAACTTGCTAAGACACTCCCCATAATTTATGAACAGTCCTGGCTCATCAGTGATGTACCAGATGACTAGAAATTGACTAATGTGACACCCATTCACAAGAAGGGCCAGAAAAATGATTCGAGTAATTATAAACCTGTCAGTCTGACCTTGGTCCCAGGAAAAATCACAAAACAGATAACCCTGACGGCAATTATTCAGCACCTGCAGAATAACAATGACATTAGATCTAGTCAACACAGATTTAGTAGAGGTAGGTCCTGCCTGGCCAACCTGATCTCCTTTTATGAACTGGTGACTCACCTGGTTGATGATAGAAAGGCTATGGATATTGTATATTTGGATTTTAATAAAGCCTTTGGCATGGTTTCCCATAGTAAGCTTCAGAAGAAATTCTTAGAGCATGGATTGGATAGGAGCACTCTGTGTTGAGTTAGGAACTGGTTGGATGGATGAGCCCAGAGGGTGCTGGTCAATGGTGTCACATCCATCTGGTGGCAGGTCACTGGTGGGGTCCCACAGGGATCAGTGTTAGGTCCGGTAGTGTTTAATATCTTTAGTGATGGTATGGATGGGGGAATTGAGTTCACCATTAGCAAATTCTCAGATGATACCAAGTTGGGGACAAATGTTGAACTGCCAGAAGGTAGAAGGGCCTTTCAGAGGGACCTTGACAGGATAGAGAAATGGGTAGATTCTAAAGGTGATTGCACATTGGAATGGACTGCCCAGGGAGGTGGTGGAGTCGCCGTCCCTGGAGGTGTTTAAGAGAAGACTCAATGAGGAGCTTAGTGACAT
>WEKX01021239.1:0-11222 GCA_013390025.1 Pitta sordida
GATGGTGAAGGGGCTGGAACACAAATCTTTTGAAGAGCTACTGAGAGAGCCGGGGTTGTTCAGTCTAGAGAAAAGGAGGCTGAGGGGAGACCTTATCGCTCTCTACAACTACTGAAAGGGAGGTGTAGCCAGCTGGGTGTCAGCCTCTTCTCTCTGGCTACAAGTGATAGAACAAGAGGACACAGTCTTAAACTGCATCAGGGGAGGTTTAGACCTGACATTAGAAGGAACTTTTCACAGAGAGGGTGATCTCTCAGTGGAATGGGCTGCCCAAAGAGGTGGTGGAGTCACCGTCCCTAGAGGTCTTTAAGAAAAGGTTGGATGATGTTCTTGGTGACATGACCTAAATATTAGGGTAGTGTGTTGTAGGTAGGATGGTGTGTTGGTAGCAGGATGGCAACAGGTTAGGTAACAGGTTTGGCTAGGTTAGGTAATATGTGATAGGTTGGACTTGATGACCTCTATGTCCTTTTCCAACCTTACTGATTCTGTGATTCTGTGAATTAGTAGTTTATTTTTCCTATGGTCACATTTATTTCTGTTCCCTTAATATAATTAACCATTATTCTTGGCCTCCCTTTTTAACTCACAACATATCTTTTATATCTCAAAGAATGCTAAAATGTGCCAAATACGTAAGCAAGGAATATGGAGTAAATTATATTTTCATTTTTATCGACTTAATTTAGTCTCCTATAATCCTTCTATCAATAAGTCCAACAGAATTTCTTTTTCACCATTTCCAATAACATTTAAACCATAACCTTGATTGACTTTTATGGGTGAGTGGATAAGAAGTCAGAGAAATGTCAAAATATTGTACTTCAGGATGCAAGTACTGAAGAACGTATTTCAAGCCTTATCTTTTCAGATCACGTTTTCCCCAGATCATATCATAACTAAAAATTTGATATCTGTCATTTTTTACAACTGTTTGAATCAATTCTGAGAGTAATAATACTAAATAATATTTTTTTTTATTTGTTTATCAAACTTCATGCCCAGAAACTGGTATTTTCCACCCCCGTGTCTCTCCCTGAGGCACATCACTTACCTGCCCCTGGACTTCAGGCCACTGATCACAGTCCTCTGAAGGGTTGTGAGTTTAGGTCAGGAGTTTAACCAGTGTCCTGGGTCAATTAAGATGAAGCATGAATTAAATTTAGAAATACTTGAATTAAATATATATAGAGAGAAATAAGAACTTTACTGGGAGAAAGGGAAAAAAAATAATATAACAAATATACATATGTATATATATATATGTTTGAACAATAACAGTATATTAAAAGAAAAACCAAACCCACACTGGAACAATGACAACTGTAAACAAGTGGCAAAATAAACAAGCACAAGTGGGTTTCCTAATTCAAGGGAAAACCAGGGCACCTCCAGGAGTCCCGACGCAGGGGGAATAGGGTTCAGGGTAGGCAAACCACTGGAGTAAAAAGCAGTGTTTCTTCCCTGAAATGTCCAAGGGGCAGCAGGGAGATCCAACAACCAGCAGGGGAGAAGCTGCGCTGAGATGAAAAGTCGAAAGTACACGTGGTCCTGGGTGAAATGGCAGAGGTGAAAAAAAAACAGGCGTCCTCAGTTCCGAAGGTCCAAATGAACCTCCTTCAGTGAGCCCAGGAGCTGCAGTTATAGGACTTCAGGCCCCTCCCATGTCACATGCCTTGTGGGCATGTCTTCACATGCCATTGGCAGTCATTCAGCCTGCCAACTCAGCTCTGAGGCCCTTCCCCTAGTCACATGCCTTGCTGGGAGGGGAAGATAAGAAAGGAATCCTCCATTGTAGAAAGGAGACAAAGCCCCTCCCCATGCCATATGCCTTGCCAGGAAGGGGAGATAAGATACAGGATCCTCCATTGTTTGTCAAGTGAAAAGGAGAAAGCCCCTCCCGTGGCCACATTCTTCATGTTCCTTTCAGGGGAGAGAAGATAAGACACAGGGTCCTCCATGCCACATTCCTTTCAGGGGAGGGAAAGGGAAATAAGAAGAGCTACCTATTGTCTGTTCCAGTAAAGAGGAGAAAAGTTTTACAATAGAACAGAAGGCCTCTCCCCATGACAACCAGTTAGAGATCCACATCACTGTCACTTACTAATGCATACTTAGTCAACTTGTATATAATGATAGGACAGAGCTGAAAAATTTACAAAAGTAAACCTAGCCAGCATTCAGTGCTATTCCCTGGGTACCTAGCAGGACAACTGTCTCATTGTTGAAGGCATTCAGGTTGGTAATGCATGATTTCCCTCTATAAATCCATGTTGGTTATTTCCAATGTTGACCATTTCCTAAAAAAAAAAAAAAAAAAAAAAAAAGGGAAACCAAACATTGGCAGAGTACTTGGAAGGTAATTTTTTTCTCCTTTGGCACTGATTTAAGGGAAATCAGTCGGGACTCAAGGTAATTGCTTGCAAGCAGAAAAAAAGTTTATTTTTGGCCTAAGAGCCAAGAAAGACGGACCAGAGTGTCCCATGCCCTTGCCAGATGCCAAAAGAGGACTGCCCAGATTTGTCACCAATCTTTAACCCCTTGTCTCATGCATATGCAAATCACTCCGTGAATATTCATCCTTTCAACATTATGTTGCTATGAATCCTTCAACCAATTAGCTTCCATGTTTCTCATTCCTTTCCCCTTGTTTTGGCTAACATTCAGTCTTGTTTACCTTCAGACACTGCAGAACAGTGTTTTTCACGCTCAGTATTCAACCTTAACTCTCAGGCCCTGTGAATGATTCTAAAGTCTACTAATTTTTCTAAACTTCACAGGAAATTCACTAAATTTTCACTAATTCACTAAAATCCCTGAATATCTATGCCCTTACCTAATGCACTAAATTTGTAATTTTCTAGTTCTCCAAATCAGCACTGTCTTATTTTGAAACATGTGTTATTTAAAAATGTCTTAAAAGAAATGTGTTGAGCCTTTTTTGCAAACCAAAGGTAATTTTTCAGATATTCTGAAATTATCTGTATATAGATACTGAGTATTTCTATGCAGAAAAGATTCAACTAGTCCTATTTCTCCTTTAGTTATATAGGTTATAGAAATAACTCATGAATACTTCTGCATTGTCCAGATACATAGCAAAAAGTATTCTCATGGCAACATGAGGTGAATCTGCTCCTTGTTATCCTTGTTTCCCAAACTGCATGTGCTGGGTTTCCCTTAGAAGAATCTTTTGTGAATTAGGAGTGATCTGCTGCAAATAGCACCCTTGGGGTGTTCCCAGTTCAGTTTGTGAATTTTCTCCAGTTGTCTGGAAGACTCCATGTGCCATCAGTTATACTTCTGGAAAACCTTGAAGCCTACAGTAAACAATAACAAAATAATTATTTAAATTAAGAGCATGCTTCTATGCTGTTGGAAGTACAAAGAGGCTGATACATGAAAAGGAATGAGAGAAAACAGTTGCTGAAGTCCGGCTCCTTTAAGACAGTCTATGATAAAACATCAGCAAGTTTGCAGATGATACTAAGCTGGGGGCAAATGTTGAACTGCCGGAGGGTAGGAAGGCCCTCCAGAGGGACCTTGACAGACTGGAGAGATGGGCAGGCTCCAACAGTATGAGGTTTAACAAAACTAAGTGCCGGGTTCTTCACTTCGGCCATAACAACCCCATGCACCGCTATCGGCTGGGGGAGGAGTGGCTCGAGACTAGTGAAGTGGAGAGAGACTTAGGTGTACTGATTGATAGGAAACTCAATATGAGCCAGCAGTGTGCTCAGGTGGCTAAGAAGGCCAATGGCATCCTGGCCTGCATCAGGAACAGTGTGGTCAGTCGATCCAGGGAGGTTGTCCTCCCCCTGTACACAGCGCTGGTCAGACCCCATCTTGAGTACTGCGTGCAGTTCTGGGCTCCCCAGTTTAAAAGGGATGTTGAGCTGCTTGAGAGGGTNTATATGGCGCTATTTGGATGAAGTTCAACAAAGGTATGCTTTGAAAAAATGTAGTGAAAGATTGTCTCCTCAACTCCTGGAGGATGAGGCCATGGAATTTTAAAAAATCTTGGTGTCTAGGACTTCAACTTGTATGTGAATTGCTGTAGGTCACAGCTCTCATTGGTGTGAAATAGAAGTTATCTTATGCGTGTACGCACACACAAAAATACTTAAACAAACATACCACACATCCCAACCAAAGAGGTTAATCAAAAATCAATGTAGAAATAATTGTATTTCACCTTGGTTCATGTGAGTCTTAAGAAGATTTCAAGAAAATATTTATAGGAATATTAGGTATTTTCCATTTAATTCTATAGATAATATTTATATCTAAGAAAATTGAAAATTCGAAACCAGGATATAGAGGCATTCATTCTCTTCTGAACCATTCTACTGCCATGCCACGTGGCTGCATTTAAAATTTTACCTTGCATAACAGAGAATCTGGGTAATATTAACTAAGGCTGAGGGGAGACGTCGTTGTGGTCTTCAGCATCCTCACTAGGGGAAAGAGCGAGGCAGGTACTAGTCTCTTCACTCTCATGATCACTGACAAAACTTGAGGAAATAGCATTAAGCTTAATTGGGAGAGTTTCAATTAGATATCAGGAAAAGATTTTTCACTCAGAGGGTGACTGAGCACTGGAATACGCTCCTCAGGAAAGTGGTCACAGCATCAAGCCTGAGAAAGTTCAAGAAGCATTTGGACTATGCTCTTGGACACAGGTTGTGATTTTTGGAGCGTCTTGTGTAGGACCAGGAGTTGGACTTGATGATCCTGGTGAGTCCCTTCCAACTTAGCATATTCTATGATTCTATGGTATACAAAGAATCAGATTGACTGTTTTGTTATATGAATCACTGAGATTTATAAATAATGTTAATGTAAAAAAGCTTTGCGGAATATTGTTTTAAAGTCATTTAAATGGAATTCTGCGCTATACCTAGCGTCCCCATGCTTCCAGACAATCTACAAATGAAATATGGGAGTATATGCCATACTGCACACCCATAGTAAGTCTAATGCATCTGGAACACATTACCTCTACTGGGCATGTTCAAGTGAGCTGTATAGTGATTTGAAGAAAATCAGTCAGGACTCAAGACAATTGTTTGCACGCTACAGAAAAATTTATTTTTGGCCTAAGAGTCAGGGGAAAGAGCCAGCAGTACCCCCTGCCACTGCCAGGTGTCAAAAGAGGGCTGCCCCTTGTTGTCACCCCTTCTTAACCCTTTGCCTCATCTATATGCAAATTGCCAAATGAATATTCATTTTTACAGCATTATGTCACTTGCTATGGATCCTTCAACCAATTGGCTCCCATGTTGTTAATTCCTTTCCCCTTATTTTGGCTACCTTTCGATTTTATTTACCTTCAGAGGGCACAGAACTGGTCTTTTCACCTTTAATATTCAGCCTTAGTTCTCAGGCCCTCGGAAGGATTCTAAAGTTAACCAATCTTTCTAAAATTCCCTAGAAATTTACTAAATTTCCACTAATCCAATAAAATTCCTAAATCTCTATGCTATACACTTCTATACACTAAATTTATAATTTCTACATCTTCAAATCAATAGAACACACGCAGGTAAACTATGCATGCACAGTGGTCATTTGTCTGAAAACTCAGGGAAAAAAAAAAGAACAAAATCCCCACTTAATTTCTTTTTTCAAACCTGAAGAAGATTACAGTCATGTTAAGGAAACCAAGACATATGGCCATCATGGTTTTCTTGCCCTTGAAAATATAGTCACAGCTTCTCTTTCTGTAACAGAGTCAGTAGATATTCATCACTGATGGAATGGTATCTGTTTTAGGGATACAGTTCAAAGGTTTTGTTACACTTTAATAACATATGCATTCAAGAATAAAGCCTTAGTCTTTTATGGGAAGATGTCTTCTCACTGTTCTCGTTTCCTTTGTTCTTGGTTTGAGATTTGATTTACTGTGGTGCTGCTGAAATGAGTCACTAGATGGTTAAACTCTTCCAAAAGTTATTGTATCTGACCAGTTTTGGCATTAAAAAATAATGAACGAGGTGCAATGTGCCCCTTTTCAGCAGCTGTCCTGAATTTTCTATGTAATTTCTCCCAAGATTATTTTCATTTCATAGGAGTTATCCTTAGGATAATCTGCAGTAGTGCACCAGAGGATGCAGAAATTCTCTTTCTTTCATTGCAGAACACAAACTTGACCAAACACAGCCCTGAGAAACTTGATATGACCAGATCCACTTTGAGCAGGGGACTGGACTAGATAGTTTTGAGCTCTCTTCCAGCCTGGATTACTCTGTGATTCTGTGATCTACAAAATGCACTGAGTTAGGAACTGTGATGAATTAGAGGATGATCCCTGCCCTGGGAAAACAGCAAATACAGGTGATATGAGTGCAATCATCCAAAGACTTTCCTTCTTGCCAGATACAGAAATATTTTTCAGAAAGAAGTGTATCTAAAATTCACACTGACAAGTTCAAGTGACAAAATGCATTTGTAGCAGGAGATTTAGCTAATACGTGTCAGGAAACCCTGAACTGGACAACTGTAAACTACAGGAAAAATTCAATCCAGAACACTACGCAAAAAGAAATTGTGTGTACAGTTTTCCAGAAACCAGGAGAGCATAGTTAATTTGACATTAGAAACTTTATTTTTAATTTGGGTCTTTTTTTTCCTTCTTTCTGAGCTATCTTACTGACTTCAGCAATGCCATCTAAGTATTAAGCACTTAATGAACATGAATTTGTATATTATAATCTGGTCTTCAAATACCCATTATCTGGATGAATTGATATTTTTATCAAATGAAAAACAAAAGCAAATATGAACTGAAAGGACTACGATATTAGGATAAGAATAACTTTAAAGTTACTTTCTCAGGAAATATGTAAAATGTAAACATGTAAAGTTTTCAACTTGTAGTTGCATCTGACTGATGTTTTTCAGAGTTGATTTTCGAAAAATGGTTTTCCATTACTGAAATTTGGTATATTTATGACAAAATATTTTTGCAGAAATTAAAAACGAAGACATAAAGAAGTATTTTTTATTTTTTAAATATTATTTCATTTACAGGAATACTAGTTTCATTTGAAAATCTCTTCAAACCTAGTTGTGAAAATATACAAGGAGGCATTTCTTGCAAATTATTGCAGGTGGTGGTAAAGGCATTAAAACCAGCCTTACTTCTGATTTCAGTAAGCCATCAGAAAGGTATCTTACAATTTAACCTGCAAGCATAGAGAACTTCAGAAAGCTTCTCCCAGGGTTATAATAGAGTATAGAGGGAGTACAGTAGGAAGCAGCCTGCTTGACTGGGCAGGAGCCCAGTGTCTGGGCAAGCCATCCATCTGACTTGCAGGTTCAGGCTCAGATACATGGATATACAAATCTATAATTGTTTAACTGTAGCTGTTAATGTTATATGGCCCAACTGTATGACAATACAGTCTCTTGAGTTTCTGTTATTTTTAGTACCCCAGCACCACTATGCCAGGTAGACTTTACAGAACGCATTTCCTCTCTTTTTCTTTTTAGGCATCAGTATAAATTGCCCTTTGCTTGCATAATGTTTATGATAAAACACCAAGTATATTCATAGAAAAGTTTAGGCAATAAAAGTTCAGTATTTCTGAATGTAGATGGTGAGTTGGACTAGATGATCCTTGTGGGTCCCTTCCAACTCATTTAAAAAAAAAAAAAAAAAAAAAAGAATGTAAGTCAGAATATTTTATATTTTGTATCTTTCATCTCTAATTGTGATGTCTTCTGAAGAAAAATAAAGCAATTATATTAAGACCACATCAGACTACTTCTAAATACAGATTAGCGCACCAATAATGTAGCTCATGCAACATAACACAGGTAACAGAAATTTATTTATGCTTAAGCTTGTCACTCAAGCATTTCTATGGAATCAGCGGAGATAAGTGAACCTCTGAGGAGGGTGATTCTCTTCAACAAAAGATAGGAGCACTGAAAAGCCTGAGTCTTCTGCAGAAAATCCTTGGTAGTTGTGAATACAGTGAATCCCCGCTGCGTTGTGACTTCTCCATTATGACCTGCCCATTTGCAAAACAAATTTTTCGCAATTATGATTCAGAGGTCTGCGACCTTAGCCGCCCGACACATGCACAGTCGCTCTGCTTTGCCGAGGGGCAGTGCTGCGGTGCCTGTGGGGGGGGACTCACCGTGCCCTGCAGGGAGGGGACTCGCAATGGTGGCACTGTGCTCCCCTCCCTCACCTGGGAAACTGCCCCAAGAAAGTGAGGTAAGCTGTGTGCTGGGAGGGCGCAGTTGTCGCTGCGCCAGGAGGAGGCTTCTGTTCCCCCACCCTCTGGGATCGTACAGGGTCTCATGGGAACGGTGGATGATAAAGGGAAAGAAACTCCCATACAGATCTGACTCCCCCCGCCCCCACCACCCTGTGGGCTTCTCCAGGCTGCTGTGCTTGCACCCACAGCCCAAATCCCACGCCGCTTCCCCCCACCCTGACCCAGGTGAGTGTGCCCGTGCCGGCAGCCCTGTGGCAGCGTGGGCACGTGGCGCGGCAGGTCCGGGGCGGGCGCGCGGCAGGTCCAGGACAGGCGTGCAGCTGGGCCGGGTCGAACAAGCGGCATGGTGGGGCCGGGGCGGAGAGGGCAGGTGCGTGGTGCAGCTGGGGCGGGAGGTTTCTGCAGCTTGCGATGGTGTTTAGAGCCCTGCAACACCGCGCCCCAGTCCCTGACCCGGTCCTATGTGCTCTGCTGAGACCCAGCACAGCACTGTCACAAGGCAGTGCTGCCTCTACCGGGACTGGTGGATGTTAAAGGGAAAAAACTCCAATACCTACGACCCCCCCGTCATAAGTGGCAGGGGCTGTTGCAGTGTTGCAAAGTTAAGGTTTTCCATGCTCCAAGAATGCTGACCAGAGCTCAGGGACACCCCTTCCCCG
This sequence comes from Pitta sordida, assembly GCA_013390025.1. Classification (NCBI taxonomy): domain Eukaryota; kingdom Metazoa; phylum Chordata; class Aves; order Passeriformes; family Pittidae; genus Pitta; species Pitta sordida. The sequence continues at coordinate 8,891 of WEKX01021239.1, forward strand.
CCGNTAAACTGGGGAGACCAGAACTGCACACAGTACTCAAGATTGTGGGAAGGAGCAGAGTGTCAGGGGGTGGAGCAATGGGTGTGGCCCGCATGCATATTAATGACCTGCACTTCTTTGCGTGTTTAGCGTTTTGCGAGGTTCGTGGCCTGTCCTGTTCTTCGTGAATGATGGGGTATAACTGTACTGCCCAGAAAAGTTTACCAGTTACAGTCACCAGGCAAAGTTTTCCTGAATAAAGAGTAGTCCTACATAGTTCTTGTTTATCATACTTTCTACCTTATCATGCGCTTCTCATCATATTTTTTTATAAATAGAGGACAAGACTGATCATTGGACTGACATATTATGGCTAATTTTACATTCCGTAGATTTATTACCTCACAGATATTAAATAATTTAGGAAAGGAAACTTATCAAAAAGCCCCCAACGTATATACGTAGTTCTGTCAAGTGTTCCAGAAAAGGCAAATAATAAACGTATCTCCACATCTAAAGCATTATATTTTGTCTAAGTGTCATGAGATGAAGATATTCTGACTGGAGACAATTACAAAGAGCACTGAAGTAATTACACCCATCTTTTCATTCCACTTTTTTCTGTTTTTCATTACATAATTTGTATATATATATATTTAATCATCCTGGTGGCTGATGAATTAAAATAAATAGAGATGTGTTCTGTGGTTTATACATAACTTGTCAAGCTGAAAGGTTGGAAATATATTTCTTCTTTCATTCAAAGGAAAGCAGCGGATACAGGATACATTTCTTTATTTTCATGTGACACCCTCATCTGTGGGTGGTGAGTTGCACTGTGGTATAGATCTGCCTCATACAGGAAATAAATAAGCGAGATAATTGTGCAAAAGGAGGAAAACTTCTAGCAGAGGAAGTGAAGAACACAAAATCCTCCCTAACATCTGTTCTTTGAATTACAGAGAATCAAATTCAATTATGTGCAAGACCTCTAAAAATCATGACATTTTCAAAATATCCTTTTTACGATTTCTTAATCTTTGCTTCTATTTAACTTCAAGGCTGCAGTCTACTTATATTTTTAGATATTTTTTAATTCTTAAATTTGAAAACATATTGAAAACATGTTTCCTAAATCTCAATTCTTATGTTTTAAAATAGATAGCTCTAAGACCTGGTATTTTTAGAAATGTAATAAATATAAAATGTCATTATAAGACACAGGTTCACAGATATGACAGAACCAGAAATTATTCCATAAGCAGGATATTTGTATTTATTTTCTACTGTTGTTTTATCAAATAGGTACCCCGTCAGAAATGCTTCCAGGACTAACAAGTAGAAACTGTAAAACGTATAAAATGTTTTCTCAGCAATGAAATATATATATATATATATAAATTAGGATTAAAGAATCACAGAATATGGCAAATTGGAAGGGATCCACAAGGATCATGAAGTCCAACTCCTGGTCCTGCACAGGACCATTGCCTAAAATGATGGTTTGATGCTTAATTACTAACATTAAAAAAAACTAACCAACTCCAGAGAGAAGTAAAAAGTAATTATTGGCAAAAACCTCACATGCAAACCACATTCTTAGGTTTAAGTCTGGAAATATATCTACCTGGTTTGGGCCTTTTGTTATTGTTTTCATCAAGAAATGAGGTCACCAAACCTTAGAGATGAACATTGCTGTTCCTGTATGCTAACAAGAATTCTCCAGTTTTGCTTCAAGAACAGAGCAAGAGAAGAAAGAACTTAAAAGTATTGCAGAAGGAAAACACCTTCTTATGAAAAAATATTTTGGTTTGCATCATTGGATATGTTCTTAGAGGTAGTTGACAACTGTTTCTTGATGCAACAAGTGAGTGAGCCTACCAGGGGGAGGCTGTACTCGACCTATTGTTTACAAATAAGGAAGGGTTAGTCAGTGATATTGTGGTTGGAGGAAATCTGGGAGGTAGTGACCATGAGATCATAGAGTTTTCAATTGACAGTGTGACAAGAAAGGGCGTGAACCAAACCTCCATGCTCGACTTCCGGAGAGCTGACTTTGGACTGTTTAGGAAATTGATTGAGAGGGTACCATGGGAAAATGCCCTTAATGGCAGAGGGGTCCAGGAGGGCTGGGCATACTTTAAGAATGACCTCATGAAGGCACAGAAGCAGGCAGTTCCAATGTGCCGAAAAATTAGTTGGAGGGGCAGAAGGCCGGCCTGGATAAGCAAAGAGCTCCTGAAAGATCTAGGGGAGAAAAAGAGCATATACAGCCTTTGGAAAAAGGGGGAGGTGAGTCAGGGTGTGTTCAGGGAAGTTGTTAAGTTGTGCAGGAGAAAAACTAGAGAGGCAA
>WEKX01021239.1:11741-48421 GCA_013390025.1 Pitta sordida
AGTGTGGTCAGCTGGACTAGGGAGGTTGTCCTTCCCCTGTACAAGGCGCTGGTCAGACCACATCTTGAGTGCTGTGTCCAGTTCTGGGCTCCCCAGTTTAAGTAGGATGTTGAACTGCTTGAGAGGGTCCAGAGAAGGGTGACAAGGATGGTGAAGGGACTGGAGGACAAGCCCTATGGGGAGCGGCTATGGGAACTGGGGTTGTTCAGTCTGGAGAAGAGGAGGCTCAGAGGGGACCTAATTGCTGTTTACAACTACCTGCGGGGAGGTCGTCGCCAGGTGGGTGTGGACCTCTTCTTTCAGGCTGACGACACCAGAATGAGAGGACATGGCCCCAAGCTACGCCAGGGGAGGTTTAAACTGAATGTTAGGAAGCGGTTTTTCACAGAGAGAGTGATCGCTCATTGGAATGGACTGCCCAGGGAGGTGGTGGAGTCGCCGTCCCTGGAGGTGTTTAAGAGAAGACTGGATGAGGATCTTAATGACATGGTCTAGGTGGGGGGTGTAGGGCTGGATGGTCCTGTGGGTCTCTCCTGGCTCGTAGTGGACTGTGCACCTGTGAGGGTCTAGATTTATGTTTACTACTCTGGGGTGTGCGTTCGATCTCTGCATGGGTGCTAGATGGTGAGTTGGACTAGATGATCCCTGTGGGTCCCTTCCAACTCATAGTATTCTGTGATTCTGGATTCCCTATATAAGACAGATTCACGCTTCACTAGGAATGAGAGCAGAAGCTAGTTTCTCATTCTTGATGCAGTAACACGTAGATACTGCAAACAGCTAAAACCTGCAGAAAATAATGGGAAAAAAATCAAATGGTCTCCATTTCTCTGATGATTTTGAACATTTATTGTGATTTTTTTATCAGAGTGGTTTAGGAGTTGTTTTTCAAGGGTTGCGTTAAAAATCTCTCATTGCTATGATTCTCTAACAAACTTGTGAGGTAAATGTCAGGTCTGCTATAAATTTGAATTTTCTTAACTGCAACTAAAACCACCCAGGCTGACATTTGTCTGCTTTATTTGCAGTGTGGATATGGCTAATATGCTGCCTTTAAAGACAGTGTCTATGTCTGCATTTTTGAAAGTAACAGAAAAATTAACCAGTGAAGCATAAACCTGAAAATATATTAAGTGCTTTACACTTCAATTTTGCTGATGGAAGAGTTTTCACACATAATCTCCATGGTGGTAACCAGTGCTATTATAAAATATAATTAGCTATTAATGACAGTGTTTGGAAATAAACTATTAACTCAACTAGAAATATTTGTAAACACTTTACATAAGTAATCAATTTCTTGCATGAAATCTTAGGATTCTGTGTGAGTGGTTTGGGAAAAAAATTACGGATTGTGGGAGACGAATTATGTTTCATCAGAAGATACTCACTGGAGAAATACCCATCTTTATCTAGAAAATCACTGGTTTTGTTTATTATAAGGAATGACTCTTCTGTGGTCAAAGCAGAGACAGAGGAGCAAAGTGTATTCATGGAAAACATTGGTGGAGTCAGTACAGTTGCTGCTGTTACTTATTTGTCTTCTTCTTCATACTTCATGGGATGAATTTTCTTCATGACCTCCAGCTGCTGTTGTGGAAAAAATGTGCCTAAACTTGGAATCTTTTATTTCTCAGACTAACAAAATTAACTTTCAACATATAGTTAATAAATATGAATACTGAAACAAAACAAAATAAAGAAAACTTCACAAAGCACCTCATTATTCGATAAGAATGTGTATCCTAAATACAAAAGGAGAATGAAACTCTTCAGAAATGCTAAAGTCTAACTTGTAAATGTACTCTTATTTACTTCATAAAGGACAACACTGAATGCCGTTAGCCATTGGGAATGATTAGACTTTATGACTCAGTCCTAAATGCATTTTCAAAGGTAGAAACAACAAGAATGCTTCTCTATAGACACTTTGAGATTTATTTGTGGTGGGGTTTTTTTGGTTACTGGGTTGTTTTTTTCCCGAGGAATAAAGGTCTGATTATGAACCTAAGAAAGTGTGACAGCTTTGGGTTGATTCTGTGTTGAACTTCCAGAGGGCAGAAGGGCCCTTCAGAGGGAGCTTGATAGGCTAGAGAAATGGGCAGATTCCTATAATATGAGATTTAACAAGTCCAAATGCCAGGTTCTTCACTTTGGACATAACAACCCCATACATCGCTGTCACCTGAGGGACAAGTGGCTGGAGAGTGGTGAAATGGAGAGCAATTTAGGAGTAATGATTGACAGAAAACTTAATATGAACCAACAGTGTGTCCAGGTGGCTAAGAGGACCAATGGCATCCTGGCCTGTATCAGGAACGGTGTGGTCAGTCGGACTAGGGAGGTTGAGGAGCGACTGCAGGAGCTGGGGCTGGTCAGCCTGGGGAAGAGGAGGCTCAAGGGTGACCTCATTGCCATTTTCAACTACCTGAATGGAGGTTTCAGTCAGGTGGGTGTAAATCCCTTCTCTCAGGCTGCCAGCACCAGAGCAAGAGGACATGGTCTTATGATACACCAGGGGAGGTTTAGACTGGATGTTAGGAAGAGGTTTTTCACAGAGAGAGTGATCGCTCAGTGGAATGGTCTGTCCAGGGAGGAGGTGGAGTCGCCATCCCTGGAGGTGTTTAAGAAGACCAGATGAGGAACTCAGTGACATGGTCTAGATGATGGGAGCTTCGGATGAATGGAGCCTGGTGCCCATGGTTCCACAGTAGTGGGTTCGATCCCTGGGTGGGCATTTGCTTGGGAGTTGGACTAGATGATCCTGTGAGTCCCTTCCAGCTCAGAATAACCTGTGGACTTCTGAACCTGTGAAGTATGAAATTCAGTATTAAATGCAAAGGAAAGCAGATGAGATCTCTTTCCAAGCCAAAAACTCCCCTACTACAGAAACATAAAATATACTCATTAAATGAAGAGTTAGGATAAAATTTTTTCAATGCACTATGTATTTGATAATATGAAAGGGTATTAAAATTTTTAGAGATTTTTTTTGAAAATGTCTATATTTTTCTCTTTTCATTGTAACTTCTGTGTCTTGCTTTAATGTTGTAAAGAAATAGCCATCTTCCTTGCAGCATACTTAATCTAAGCTTTGATTTGTTGCTTACTTGATCATGTCTTCTAACCATTCTATATAAAAAAAAAAAAGCCAGGAGACAATCTAGCAATATGTACTGGGTATGAGAAGCACTGAAATAAGAAAATATGATCCTAATGACATTTTGTCTTGGGATTAGTATAAACTGAGTGTCATGACCTGAATTTCACTATCTAAAAAGTGAGAAACTAACTCCTCAATTGTTTCGTTTCTGCTTTCAGAGGAAAGACTCAACTATTTTTATATGTCAAAACAATATAACATCTTTTAATGAATATGGACAATGACATGTGAGAACGGAGTTGAATTTACATCCCATTCAGTCTTCCTACCCACTTGCACCCTTTTCCTGTCTCTAATTTCTATATATCTACATGGGAAGTTCTAGTAAAGATGTGATGTTAAAGCTGATATATCATGTCTGCAGGCATAACAGAGACCACATTGAGAGTTATGCCCAGGTATAAATCTGCTATGCAATGTGATTTGGAATAAAGTATGCATTTATATTTGAGAGATCTGTTTGTGCATAGATGTTTTCTTAAAACAATTTCTGTTAATTTATATAGATTTTTTCCCCCTCTCTCATTTGTCCCTCATAAAATCAAGACAGGTATGAAAAAGGAGTATCATTTTGTTTGTACATTGTCAGAAGAGCTGTAAATTTGTAATTACATAGCCACATGGTCTCTGACACTACCATAACTCACTAAAATTACTGAGATGTCACCAGAGCTATAATCTGGGCTGGATAAAATTGTTGCTAAGGATGAAAAAGTTTGAAAGAAATTTTGGTAGGCAACCTGTCATTTAGAAGTGTAACCCACTGGATTTCACTTGGAGAAACACATCAAATAATGGGCACTCTACAAAAACACTTCTAAAGCAAAAGGCTTGCATTGCTTAACTTCTACATCCTTTGAACTATTTTGTTTTAATTGGTTATTTTCCTGATATACTTCAACATTATAATAGGTAAATCAGATTAATAAAAGGTCTGACTAACTTTAGAAAATCTCTACATCCTTTAATATTTTTTATCCTTAGAAACAAAACTTCTTTCCAACCATGATGCTCTGTAAAGCAAGATTAATTTATTTTTAATTCAAAGAATAGTAGTAGTGGCATTTAAACAAGTAAAAAACCAAAATATTTTTATCAAAATAAAGAATTAGTGCCAGAAACTCTCTGGATTTCAGATTTGACTTCCATTTTTACTCTATATTTTTCACAAGAAATGTTAAAAAATAAAGTAGATTAGCCAAGTCAAAAATACTATGTCAGTGATCTAATTTGAGTGACGCATGACCAACTTCAGAATTAGATAAATGGCTGCAAACAATTTCTGGTGGGTAATTGCTTAACCCCCTACTTTCCTTGTTGTGCTTGATTTTGAATAATAAAATAGCTTATCAATTAAAATTAATAATGTTTATGATGTTATAGATGATTTGTTTTACAGATTATTTCTTCCATGCAACCAGTTCAGCAGCACACGATAACATGTTATTTTCTACAACATGTACTTTCATAATTAAAAGTCTACTTTCAAATACGCAGAAAAACTGAAATATATGTAGATAAGATATTTATGTTTCTAATAAAGGTGTTTAAATGGTACACTCTTTTATCATTCATATGCCTTTGTTATAAACTTGTATCTGGAATATTGTGTACTTTTTATTATAAATAAATTAAAACTTAAACTAAATTTATGACCAAATGTTAGGTAGTTTATGACTTCTAAATAAATGGTTTTTGTTAACCTAAATATTATTTAAGATTATTGTCAATTTTTCTCATACATATTTGAATCAATCTTGTTAACCTACTATATTTTATTTGAGAGCTAGATATTATGAACCATTTGAGCCTCTGGATGTTTTTATAAGCTCATATGGGAAAACCTATTACATTTGGTTCATCAGTGACATATGGAGCAAATTAAAATTAAACATTTTTATATTGTTTTACTTACTGTAAATTGAAAAGCTAGATCATATCTCAACCAAAATGTTTTTGCTCTCCTAGAACTGCCAGACCTATTCAATGTATGTGGGATTCCCCAGCTATAATATCTCTTTAAACTTTTGAACAGTTTTGACTGTGAAAGAGATTTAATAAAATATAATGATCATGAAAGATGACAAAGCAGGGAATGGCCATAGGCATATTTGGAATCACTAACTATTGTGTCACTTTTCAATGATACAGTCATAAAATGTTGAGATATGATGATACGATTTACATTTCATGTGGAAGTTACAGTAGGCCTGTTATGCACACACAGAGAAAGAGAGCAGGAGCTAGACAAAAAGAAAGAGAACATCACAACTTTCTTAACTCCGCTCTATAATTGGAAAAGTATCTATGAATTCAAGTTTATAAACCAAAAATAATTCTGAACACTTTGTTCAGCATTTAATCAGATGAAGTGCTCCTTTGACAAATCTGTAAATGACCAGGGAAAAAGACTTCAGCTAACCCACAGGTCTCAGTGTAGAGAACTCCCTTGGACAGAGTTTATGGAATGATATTTTTGCCAACATGGTTTGTGTTTAACCTTTGCAAGTGTCTATATATGGTCTGAAAGCATTTTTTGCAACTACTGTGTTGCAAAATCAATCTAACAGTCTAATCCAGAACAGGTGTTTTATGAATGTCTCTGTAAGATTAACACAGAGATCATAGCCTTATGGACTATTTTAGTAACTATGATAAGCATTAAGAAGCAAATCTCCCTCTGTATTCATGGTGTGAAAGGATCCCATTTCCTCACATTTCCTGTTCCTCCACACAAGAAGGCGAATGGGATACGGGGTCAGGATGAAGTGGAAATGCTAAACTGGGGATGGAAGGATGATTGTGCTGCAGTGCAGGGTAGAAGAAAGCAGCAGTCAGCAGAAAAATATTGCCAACTTTATAAAGTCTCCATTAACATACCTCAATAATGTGGAACATAGAGGCCAATATCTAGTAATCAAGAAAAGTCACAGGCATTGCATAGACTCTAAATAAGCTGATTTAGTTTCCCGGTCTTGACAAATTTATTTTATTTTCTGAAAAATTAATGCCAAAATGATCAAAAACAGTCACATGATGAAAAACAGAAATAAAATATCATCACATGAATATTTTAAACATCTTTATATCTGTAAACATAGACAAATACTTAAAACACTTTTTTTATTTAAAATATTACAGGTTTTAACCAGAGTGAAAATTTTTCAAATATCTAAAATTATTAGCAACATGAGAATATCAACAATTACTGTGTTATTCACACCATTAAAAAGGAATATAACAAAATTATGGATTTTCAAGAATGTTTTTATTATTAATATTTTGATTTATTTAAAAACATATTTTCTCCAAAAGGATTTCTTTGTACCGTTTTTGCTCTCGTGTGTTGCCTATAGATACAACCTAAATTTTTGACACAATTTAACTTTATTTAGCAGGAGGCAGACATTTCTCAAATGCTCGTCTCTGGCTGTGGCCAAAATCTGTTCTCATGGGAACTAAATACTGCCATAAACCCCATGGCCTTCCCTTCCAATGCCAGCTGCAGTTCTTTAGCTTTCCCTTTTCTACTATAAATGCACGATAGCATACAGATTAAAGATTATATAACATATAGCATTTAACAGTAATGTTGCTTATAGATAATTTTAAAAGAAAATAATTTATGCAATGGATGTAAAGGATGTTAAAATATTATCATATTGTCATAATTTCTTAAACTGGAATCAGAAATAATTTCTGAATATCTGGTTGATCAAATTGAATCCCACAGTACCATACAATTTCCAACTACTCAGGCTAGAAATAAATTACGTTCCCAAAACAACAGAAGTTGGGCCAAATTTTCATTTATGCATTTAGGTAGCCTTAATGGCATGCTTTCACATGAAGATCATCTCGTCCTGAATCCAAAGAATTATATAGAATACTAGGACAAGGAATTTGACAGCTTTGCTGCAGCAGCACAGAGATCATCCTTTTGGGCCTTCTTTTGAACCTGAGTCTTACACCTTCAGTAGATGTTCCCTTGTTCTTCTGATACAAAAGACACAGGTTATTCCGAGTTGGAAGTGACCTGTAGAATCACCTAGTCCAACTCCCAAGTGAATGCCCACCCAGGGATCGAACCCACAAGCGTGGAACCATGGGCACCAAGCACCATCCATCCAAGCCTCCCATCATCTAGGCCATGTGACTGAGTTCCTCAACCAGTCTTTCTTTAAACACATCCAGGGATGGCGACTCCACCACCTCCCTGGACAGACCATTCCACTGAGACATCACTCTCCCTGTGAAAAAGTTTTCACTGAACATTTCTTAAGGTCTTGGGGCAGATGTTAATTATCTGCCCAACTTTCCACATGTGAAACTTTTATTGGTTTTGCTCCCACATGTGGGAAAGTGTACCATTTCACATTTACCACATTCAATTGAATTGGACTTTTTACTTCTCAGGTGCTCAGTTTTTAAAATATTTTTGCAATTATTTTTGTAATATCACCTTGAAAAACTTAATGTTATCAACTGTTTGTAAGCTTACTGCTCACTTCTTCACTTTTTACAGGTTATTTGCAGATACACTCAGCAACACAGGTAGAGTATCAGCTCAAACAGAATCTAACTGAAAAATCTAAAAGAAAAAAACAACAAAAACTCCATGACAGAATAAAAGAATATGGCACAATTTCTTTATTTCTTAATTATCTCTATCACTGGATACAACATATTCTTAGACTAGGAAAAGGATATGCATCAGACAGGCAGTAGCTATAAAAGGATAGCTAAATAAGTTTTAAAATGCATTTGAAGTTCAGAGACAGCCAATATGATGTTCAGCTTATTTGCCTGCCATGGAACCCCCATGATTTATTATTTATTTATGATCTCAAAATATTGTTAAAACCATTTATGGTGAGGGGAAAACCCCCAAACAGTAAACTATCCCCCAAATTTTATAGAAGTTAATTCCGCAGTTCATTTGTAATAAAGTGCAATCAAGAATTATTTTGTCTTGATTGTTCCACACACTATGATTTAAAACTATACTTGGGAATGGTTATTTTTTGCCATTCCCTTATAACAGACTAATAATTTTACCTTATCTTGAAATCTTTCATGAATGGATTTAGCAACCATTTAATTGTTGGTCTGAGATTGGATTTCTGGCTATCATCAGAGGCCTGTGATTTGTATAGGCCCTGTCCCACTTGAACAGCAAGTACAACCCAGTACCTCAGACTGCTTAAATATGACCTTCATTGTTACCTAGGAGTTTTTTATCAGATTGTTATGGAAGAGTTCTTGCCAACAGCCACAAATACAAACTGTGGATATAACCATAGTGTGTTGGGTGCCATTTTGTACTTTAGCAAAGAGAAATTGTCATGATGATTGATGAAATCAGAACAACCATAAAGGGAGTGGGCTCAAGTGGATACAGAGTTCTCTCTAGAGAGCAGAAAACAATATTTGGGAGCTGAGTATGGCAAAAGGATCCATGACTACGTGGAGGTAGATCTAGGTTCTGGAGGGCCCACAGTTTGACTTCAGCTGCACATGTAAGAGTTAGTATGAGGACTGGTCTACCAAGATGTTACTGATTACTTACAAGTAGTCGCCCCTGTTCAAGTGAGAAGCCACATGACAGACAGCATGGAGGAGACTAAAGGGTGTTTCACACTTTGCATTGTTACAAAACAATTTTCTAAGACGAGAGAGGAAGGTTGTTAATGGAATGGCATGCCTACTTCTAGTGTCCAAACTTTAAAATTTTTACGACAAATTGATCAGGGTAGAAAAAGACATTGAGGATGGATTTGGAAAAAGTGGAAAACAATACTATAACCAAAGATTAATGAAATTCAGTATATTTTGTTTTATCAAACATATACTCTGGATATGTAGCATAGCTGGATTTTTTTTTTTTTTCACAGATTCAGTTTCCACTGAATCCAGTGGAAAAAAATACATAAATAATAGAGTTATACTTCCGCATTTGGGAGGGAAGGGTTGTGCCAGGACTCCCATGGAATGTCAAATTCACAAACACGTGCAGGTCATTAATATGCATGCAGGCCACGCCCATTGTTCCACCCCCTGTCACTCCAGAACTCGGCAGACACTTTTCCACTCCTCCGCACGGGCTCTCTCAGCACAGGGGAGCAAAGAGAACAGTTTCTGAGCCCTCTCTGATTCGGGAGAAGCCCTGAGAGTCCCTGGGCTTCTCTTTGGCAATGCTGCCAATTCTGCAGCCAGGGCTGTGATGCTGCTACCGCGCGTGCTCACAGCCCAAACCCTGCATGGCTGCTCCCCACGCAGCACCTCCCCCCCTGGCCCCAGTGCTCATGTCTGTGGTGTCCCGGCCCCACGCACCCTCCCAACCCCACGCGGTGCGGGTGGGCAGCAGCTGTGGCAGTGGACTAAGCTGGGAAGTCCACTGCTTCCCAGCTTCCCAGCTTAGTCCACTGCTTCCCAGCTTAGTCCACTGTTAGCCCACTGCTTCCCCTCCCAGCCCACAGCGTTTTCCCAGCTGCAGCCAGCCCCACTTTCCTGGGCCACTTCCCTTCCCAGCCTGTAGCCATGGGAAGAGTAACCTGCGGCCAGAGGGGTGGTCAGTCCCCGGCTGCGCTTAGAGTAACAGGGTACAGCATGACTTTTGGCCCTCCCTGTGGGGCCGGGCTAGTCTCGCCCCTGCAGGGAGCGCTGACGCTGCCCCTTGGCAGAGCAGAGGCATTGTTCATGCATCAGCCGGGGAACCGCGCAAATGGCTGAAGCAAAAATTGTGAGAAATTTTCCTCACAAATCAGTGAGGTAGCAATGGAGAGGTCACAATGCAGCGAGGATATACTGTAAGAGGGAGCTTGAAAATGCAAATCAAGTGTAAGATGCCAGGATATCTAACTATGCTACCAGTCCAAGTAAGCAATAAAGGTTCTGTCTTCAGTAGATGACAAATAAATATTAATTTTTGAAGTATAATTTTTGTCATTATAATATATATTTATGAGAAAATGAGGAGGAAAAGAGAATCCCAAGTTAAAACTCAATCTTGAATTTAGGTTGCTAAAGCTGAGACAGATAAAATGGCCCTTGTCAACTTGAAAGATATATATTCATCCTGGTATCAAGAGAATCAATGATTTCTAGACAAATTCGATGACCTATACTAAGCAGGAAGTTGTATTTGGTCATCCTATTAACGAATATATGATCTGCTAAGATTTTAAAAAATATATGTGTGCTCCAGAGTCTCAACCTGATAGTATATTTTTGAAACTAATGATCAAGATAATTTTTGAAATCCTGGGAAAGTTTGAAGAAGGTTTATTTTTCATTCCAGTTTTGATTTAGCTGTCATTTTACTTTTTACCTAAATGTCATTCAGCTACATCATCCTTGTATTTCACCTGTGAATACTTGTATTTTCAGAAAAAAAGCCATGAAAGCATAATTGTGTCTGCCTGTTTGTTTTAGAAGTAGAAATTTTGGTCCTTCTTTTTTACAAGCATGCAGGTGCATTACTTCAAGATGAAGCATAAAAATACATCCTGGTAGTCTTGAAGTTTTCTTGCATGTAATACACTGTCTGAAAAGGGTTCTTACTTGCTAGTTGAGAAGGTATTATCACTGTCAATGAACTAAAAGTGATGGGAGAAACTTCTGTGTTCATTATTGTTTAAAACATGGAAGATTAGTACTTGGAATTTCACCAATAATCCTGCAGATGAATGAAAATGTCCCTGCCAGTGGTCCCTTTCCAACCCAAACTATTCTGGGATTCGAAGATCCTATGAATGCAATACCATTTACAAGACTGTAAAATGAGAGCTGTTGACAAATCACAGCCTTAATAAAGTACTCTCAGTAAATAAATTTGCAACAATACTTATCATAATTTTTATAGTTTATTGGAAAGAACATCAACTCAAGACATTGGGCTCATAGGAAAGGTAGACCTTAATATATACAAAATTGGGATCTTCAAAATACCTTTTGGTAACTTTAACAGTGCTCCTAGGCTATAGTTTTGTTTATGACATCTTCCTTTGGGCAATTTGTAGACCTTTGTATGTTGAGGGTCTATCCTGTCCTCTTTCCAAGAGAAAAGAATTCTTGACAGTCTTAAGGTAAGCCATCTGAGGGAAAACAATAACATTATGCTTCTTTCATATTGATCTAGCCTTTTTAATCCCATATGAGCATGCTAGAGGGTTGGGATCCTAACTAAGAGCTCCTGCTTACGGGTAATACTTTATATCCTAGGACAAGAAAACTCACAAGACTTGTATCTCTTAGAATGTGTTAGGACATTTAAAATTCATGAAAAAAACCCAAACAAACAAAATTTAGATGCTTTTGAAGCATACAGAAAAGTTTCAAGAAAAAGAAAAGTCTTATGTAACTTTTGGGCAAGATCTTAGAATATCCATCTTATGTTGGGTTCTGCCTTAGCTCTCTATTCCCTGTACTCTGTGACACAGATCATGAGACTGACTTTCAGCTTGGGATGTGCTGTATCAAACAGATTAATATATATATATATATTTATATTAATATATATATATTGCTTTCCCAGCCTAAAAACCCCCAATTCTACCCCAAAAAAAATGTTTTAAGTCAAAATTCCCACCAGTGCCGCAAAGGAAATCTTTTCTCCACCCTCTCATTAAAAACAATATAAAGCCAAAGCTTCTGTTTAATTTTATATATATAAAATTTTGTCTACAGGTCTACATCCAGCTTTATTATCCCACCCTAGAAAGTAAAATAGAATTAAAGCACATTCTCAGGCCATAAAAATAAGCATAGACATCAAGGAAAAAGAAAATTACTTTAAATCCTCTGAAATAGTCTGACTGCTTCACATAATTTCCACTTAAAAAGTCTGTTATTATGTCTTACTGAAATATGACAAATAGCCTATGATAGTAAGGAATGGACATGGTATCATTAAATTAAACTGTATAAATAAAAAAGACTACTTTATTCAAATAATGAAAAGCCAGAGAACAGAATATGAATTTCAGCATGGGTATGGTGCAATACTTAAAGTACAATCTACATTGGTAAATGCAGATCTCACCTAAATTGTCTTTAATATAATGCACTGGAGAATCATTTCAATTAGGTGCTAATAATGAAAAGTGGTTTTTTTTTATATTAATGTCTTTTTTTTTAAAAGAAAATTCAGAGAACAAGCATTCAAACTCCTGTATGCTCTGTGAAGGCAGCCATCTGGCTTTAATATGGGGAAAAGAGAGAAAGACAGTGAGGAGTGTAACTGTGCAAAATATAAGCAAGAACAAAGGGGACAGTATGCAGTATGTAGGTATTTCAATATTTTGGTATTTTCCCAATCAGTCTGTAACCCATTTTCCTCTGCAGAAAAACTATCTTCACAAGCTGAAAGTTCTAATATTGAAATCGTTGCTCAATACATGACATTTTCTGGTACTGTCACTTATTTTTGAAAAAAATACATTTCTATTAAATATAATGTAAGCTTTTATGTGGCTTTAACCATCCTGAAATGTTAGACTGCTTCCTAACTAGGACGTATTTATTTAATTAATTAATTTTTTAACCCACAGAATCACAGAATCAGTAAGGTTGGAAAAGACCATAGAGACCATCAACCCTACCCCTTCTGCTTTGGAGGGTAAAGAAAGTTTGCTTTTTGATAGTTTTTAATTAAAGATAAAACAATTACATACAGAGAATGAATAAAACTCCTTCATACTTTGTAGATTTTGCTGCATTAAGTAATTTGTGGAACTTCTGCAGATTTTAAGAACAAACGATGCATGAAACCAGAGCAAATTGGACCCTAAGTGGGTGAGTGGATGAAACAGAGGATTTAAAGGGCTTAACACTTATTGGAGTACCTTATAGAAAAGATTTTTACTGAGTAATAATGCAAATCAGAAGATAAAGAAGCACGTACATGGTTATACTAACAGTGGAACGTGATATTAAAAAAAAGGTAAAAAATTATCATGAACCTAAAACTTTAAGATCTGTCTGGAAATTATCTATCAACAAATTGTTTATTTAAATATGATACGTATTCAAAGGTTGTTGATAGCTAATCCATGTAGCTGACCCGGATGTGCAGAGATTT
Source organism: Pitta sordida (assembly GCA_013390025.1). NCBI lineage: Eukaryota > Metazoa > Chordata > Aves > Passeriformes > Pittidae > Pitta > Pitta sordida. The sequence goes on from WEKX01021239.1 coordinate 24,986, forward strand.
ATCCAAAATTCTTCATTATTTAGCATACATTAATATAATATATACATGATGTCTAAAGGTGTCTTGTCTCAGAGATCCTGAAGGTTTTTCCGCAGGATGCCTTACTGAAAGCTCAGATAACTAGGAGGAATTGAAAGGACAAATTCCTAAATTCATCAGCTAATGAAAACCATGAAAAGACAGGAGTAATTGAGATCACCAAAAGGCTGGTCCCATTTCCAGCAGCACCCTCAATAGGCACAGAACTGCAGGGCTCTGGGAGATGCACTGAACCTATCCAGCCACACAGAAAATGCCATCAGGGACTCCTAGCATCCATGTTAAATATAAATGCCAAATACTACCTTGAGGAGACAGTCTTGGTACAAGCAAATTTTATTTTTGAATTCAGCAGAAAAAATTTTTCTTTGTGGTATAGAATCTGATCCTGACCAGTCCTCCTTTACAGGTATATGGGCAATAGGACAGAGTGAAAGGTGTAGTTTATGTTAGGAGACAGTATACATTTCTAGGTAACCTAACATCTTTGTTTTGTAGGCTGCTCTCCACAATATGACAGAGGATTCTACCCACGATATGAGATATAAGGGAATGTTAATAAGAAAAAATTAACTAACATAAATACATATATATTCTTTTTCTGTCCCTCCTTTTAGTGTCTCCTTAGGTGAACTTTAAGACAAATTCACCATACTCAGCTAGGTGAAAAAAAAACCTTGAACACCTCACAAAACTAAAAGAAAAAAACATCAAACCACAAGGAAACAATAGATAGAAATCATGTCTTGTAGCATTTATATTTTATATACATTTATCGTGTATATTTTTCTAAAAATAAAGATATATAATATATAAATAAAAATATTTAATAATATTTCATAATGAAAAATATTAGTAGTAAAAATAGGAAAATATGTAAAAATATTTTCATTTAAAAAATGGAATAGAAAAATTATTGAGTCAATTTGAGTAGTCTTTTAGGAGAACGGGTCACATGACTTCCATCTTTTAATCAGCCTAAGCAATTCCACTTACACAGTAAAACTAGTTAAACAAATGATAAAACTATGTAAGTTATCACTTTTAACCTTATGCTAAATTATTCATTGACTTATGTAAGGCTCTATGTAGGTGGACAAATAGACAGTCTACAAACTAGACAGTGGTTAAACAAAAGAGTTGCAGAGAACTGAAAAAGTTGTCTAAATTCACATAGGATTCCATGTTGGGGAGTACACACTGAATTCATATAAAGAAATCTTGCACCACGTAATTTTTTTGACTGATTTCTAGTTTACTTCTAAAGAAAAAGCTACAAGCATATGAAAATTATTTCAAGATAAATACCTAAATAAACTATATAAATACATATAAATACTTGAAAGATAGTCATATTTGTCTCAACTTTATCTGTGTCTTATAATGTAATGCCAAAGAGGCATAAGAATGAATTTTTAAAAGGAATATTTATACGCAGTACCCTGAAAATATTCTTACCCTTGAGACATATAATCTGTCGGATAGTTTCTCAAAAAAAGCAGCTGAAGTAAAAGTGATTTAATTTTTTAGTCACCACTTTGACTATTATTCAACACCTTAAAATTTTATGCCACACCACTCTTACAAAACAAAATAAATCTTTCCAAGTTTGGGGTTGGTTTTTTTTTTGAAAATTAGAACTGCAGCCAACTTTTTCACCATTGGTACAAACACTGATAAACAAACTTCTAGTAACTTCTAATCTTTAGATTACACTATGAGACTCTTTGCTGCAAACCTGATGTGTTCTCTTAGGTTCATACTGAGAATTAAACCTAAAACATTCAGAAAATTGTTCAAAACCAGTGGGAAATTTATACTGTATTTGGGTGTTCAAACCAGTTGAGACTCTAAAGTGACTGGCAGCATTCAGGATGCAAATATTTGTTAAGGTACTGTTCCACATTTACTTTTTATATGGATTATGTAGTGTTTTCTAAGCAGGCCAGAGGTTGAACTCTGTTGTGCTGGTGAGTCATGAGAAAGAAAATTGGAAAGGATGTGACTGGAATAACAAGGAATCCTGTAGAAGTGAGAAGTATATATCAAAGGCAAAGTAATTTCTTGGTGTGAAAAAAAGCAACACTCCCACTTAATGATAAAAAGGTTGCTATATACCTCTATCTACAAATAAGTGAATCAATTACAACACAAAAATAGGGAATACCTCATTTGATTTCCAAACATATTGTGAATCCAAATAGACTACTTAAAAGGTACTATTAAATCTTAATTGGTTTAAAAAAAAGGCTATGTTTGAGAAATGCAAAAAAACCCAGTAATGGAAGAAAGAGAGAAGAAAAAAGGATGAAAAAATTAAGAAATTTCTTTCTCCAGGTGTAGTAAAAGCTAAAATATCAGCTTTAAGGATTTTTTGAGATCAGTGTTATTTGCAATGTAGACTTAATTTTAAGATTAATTTAGTAATGGTTCAGTAACAGAGTGAGTTTCAATATTGTGCAAAAAGTAATAGGATAAAATCATAAGCAAGAAGAAATAATTGAGGAAAAATGTTCATTAGTCTGCTATTTGATAAAAAGTAACACAGGGTGAGTATGGCCTGATTTCATATAGATTGGAACTTGATTTCTTGGTGGTTTCAGTACCTTTTGAAATTCCCTTGCTGCAAAGAGTTTTGCAAACACTTGCGAAAATATTTTCTTTTAAAAAATCATACAATTTTGGACAGGAACTTTCCTTTTATATTTTAGAAAAATTATTTTGTTTATATCTAAGAGGAAATGAAATAAAATATTCAAATTTTCTCTTTTAACTTGATTGTATTACAACATACGTCAAAGTCTGGAAATAGCTATAGAGTCTTCCTTCATCTGAGGTTTTTCTCAAACTGATGTTCTCTTGAAGGATATTTACATTAAAGAACAAGATAGCATAGAAATTGTAATTCTGTGCTTGTATTTTTCAGGAAATAAAAATCCCAAGAATATTTTTGTTGTTGAATAAGTTCTGCTGTTTGTTGTTATTGCTGATGTTTTATCACTTGTAGCTTTTGTCTGAGGTGCACGTTTTTCTGTTTTGTTTTCCAGTTTATACTGAACTAAATTCCTTAAGGAAGGGGTCCTCTTTCTTACTATAGGGCTTGTCTTTGTGAGACATTTGATTATTATATGTACTATTAAGTCAGAACCAACTCGAGTGTGTGTGTGTGGATGACCACATGTGGGTGCCCACATGGCAGCTTCTGCAGACTCACTGGGTGACCTCAGAGCCCTGCTAGTCAAAGGCAGTCTGGGAGACACCACATCTACTTGATCCCCAAACCCCTCACTCTAGCCTGGAGGCACAGAGGAGCCAGTCTGTCACAAGTCCCACCTGGGCCAGAGCCCATAAAAACAGCAGCTCACGGTCTTCATTTTCTTCTGATCATGTGAAAGCTTTGCTTCCACCGAGCTCCCTGGTCACAGCTATATTTCTCTTTTTCTTCTCATCCTACTCCTTCGTTTTCCCTTTCTTTTATTAATATTTTGGGTAACTTAAAACTAAATGGGTTGTATTTTGCTAGGTTGTGTAGGTTGATGTGTACTGGGTCAGTGCTTTGTGAAATGCTTTGTTTTGGTTGTATATTACCCTTTTAAATATTTGCCAAAATCCATTATTTTCTCCCTTATATAATTATAAGTAAAAACACCTCCTGAGAAAATGTGTGCATTCTATTCTCTCTGCCTCAATGTATTTAAGAACCAATGTCTTTTCAAAACATTCAGTGGGTGCATTCTTGGAGCCTTGCATATTTTAAAAAGTAAAACTCCTAGATGAGCTTGTAGCTCTGGGTCTGGGGTCTTACACTTTTCCCCCTACCTCCTCTCTAAAGAAATTATCAACCAGTACCTTCAGCAGGTAAGTCTGCTCACATTGATAATGAACTTGCCATTAACCTATTCTTTTACCATGTTTATAAAACTGTAATATTGTTGCCTACTACTGCTATATCACCTTGGTGAACTTGGACTTTGAGAAACACAGTTCTACATCAGAGAACAAATTTATTTACAGTGAACCCCCATTACTCGCGNGGCTCGATGTGTCAGCAGGGAGGCGGGTGGGGGGGCAGAGCACACACCAAGGTCACACGGCTTGCGGAAAAATCACCTGCAAATACTNCACGAGTTGTGAAATTCGCAAAGATAACGAACCCACTACGTAGTCGAGTATGCCATGACCATAGCCATGCCCTCTCCCCTAAGAAGGTCGGGAGTACGGTGGGTCCTGGGAGCGGGACTTGTTTCNTATTCCTGCCCTTGCAGCTGATTTACACATTCCTAGTGCATAGGTATGCCAGGGCCACATGAGCAACGGGATGTTTGTACTACTTGCTTGCTACTTGTGTGTTCAAAAGTGAAACAATAAAAGTATCCATGTCCTATAATTGTTTCCAGCATCACCTAATGATTTGGATACATTTATATAACATATTAATACCTTGATTGGGTTCTTATAACTCAGAAGACTTACGTGAAAGTTACTGGTAATAAGATCTTCCCCAATGTTTACACACTTAGAAAGAGATCCTATTTTTAATCAAGTCACTTTTATCATTATGAACATCACTAATTATTTTCATGTTGGTTGGTTGGGGGCGCAGGTGAGTTTTGTTGAGGGAGGGCATGATTTGGTTAGTTGGGTCTTCTGTGTTTGATTTTGGGTTTTTTTTTGTTTGGGCATGTTAGGGTCTTTTTCTTATAGAAAGAACAATCTTAATTCAAATGTCAAAGTGGACTATTCCTATAGTTCAGATTAACTGGAATATAAAATGTACTAGAGATCTTTGAAAGAAAAAGCCCATAGAAGTTCAAAAGAAGCATAAATGTAAGTGCACACAGAAATTCACACTCCTTACACATGCACATACATATTTTAGTGCACGTAATTAAAAAAACCTGCAAAGTAGTTGGTCAGATTCTGAATACTAAAAGTGATAATTAGTGAAAAAATAGTAATTTGCAGAAGTACTTTTAACAATGTTCTTTTGTATCATGAATACAGACAAGTCAATAGAATTCTCCTTGCCTCAGCAAATTTACATGTGAATAAGATACATAACCCACGCCTTCATGGAAAAGCAGAAAATGCATTAATTCAATGTGAACAAAAGAGGTTAGATAGCTTACACACATGGACAAATACAAAACCTGAGTCACTGCGTATGCTTGAAACCATGCAAGTATTTTCACATTTGTAGACAGATATCTGTTATCAGTGCTGGGAGTATTTGTGCTTTATCACACAACAATATAAAGCCAAGTTGTATATGTTCAACAATTTAAAACTGTCTCTTCTGGATGAAAAAGGTAATTATTGAGTCAGCCTGAGGGCAGAGATAAAGTATAAATTGAAATGCAGCTGGCAAAAATTTCTGTTGAGGCTAAATTAACAGTAAGGTAAACCACCCATGAGGTGTCCAGCCGGGAAGTGACTAATAGAAGCCTCAAGGTGAAATAGCTTCCTACACACTTGCTGAACTGTTATTTCTATTGTTGTAGGCACCCTTAAATTTCCTCCAGCATTTATAAGGAAAAAGAAAAAGATGAAAATATATATAGATAAATATAGATTATAAAACAAGAATTTACTATTTGGCTTTGCTTGTAGACATATTTTGAGACTCATTTACTTAGGACAGTAAGCAGAAAACATATATAGACTTATGAAAATGCCTTTGAAATATTTCTATTTTAATTTTTTTCATAAAACTATTTGCATGTTTACATATTAAATAGATAATATATGAAAAATGTTGCAACACATTTCTATTCATATAATGTAAACTCTTAAAGTTAACAGTTTATATTTCCTTTGAGGGTGTTCTTAGCAAACATTTCCATCTTCTGGCTCAGTTCTAGGTTTTGTTGGTACTTCCCTCAATAAATATCTGTATATTAATAACTTAAAATGTATAAAATATTTTCCTGTCCTGCTTGCCTCATTGTCATATTGTACTACAATGAAACATATAACCTGCTAAATCCTTCTTTTGATCTCTTTAAGTAAAATGGGTACCGAATCAGCAATTCTGTTTGTACGTTTTGGATCTTAAACTTATGTATATCTAAATAGTGCTGACTTTGACTTTCTGAACTTACTAAGATTGCATAATCTTGCTCTCTGGGCAAAACTGATCACTAATATGTTTCAACCTTTCTTTCAATCTTTTTTTTCCCCAGGTTTTGAGTACAAACTCTGAGAATGAAATCTTGCCAAAATAGAGGTGTTATTCATTTCTCTTTAGTGTGATGGTTTTGCAGAAGACTTATTCCTCTCACATTCATATTGCCAATGTTGTTTGAATTGTGGCTTCAAGTAACAGCACACAGACTAGCAGATGAGAATACTTTTAAACTGCTATAAATAACAACAAAGAGTGTTCAGTTCCCTGCATTAATACTGTGTTTACAGGCATTACAAGCATCATGCAAAACTAATAATGTACTGAAGACTTATCATTATATGTCATTTTACCATTATCTTTGTATGTGCACTTTCTGTGTACAACCTGGCAGCAACTAAACATCACACAGCTGCTCAAACACACAAACACACACACATATTCTTGCACCCATCCTGCCCTGCACTGCAGTGGGATGGTAGAGAAAAAGAGGAAAAAAAGCCAAAATTCTTAGATTGAGACAACAGCAGTTTAACAGGACAGGACTATTGCTATTTTTATTATTATTGTCCTTAGTATAAACAAAATAATAATAGTAATAATAATAATAATATTTGACTATACGAAACAAGCAATATAAAATGCATTTTCACATCACTTCAGGTGGAAAGTGATCTGGGAGTGTTGCTTGATAGGAAACTTGACATAAGCCAGCAGTGTGCCCAGGTGGCTAGAAAAGCCAGTGGCATCCTGGCCTGCATCAAGAATAGTGCTGCCTTTTGGACTAGGGAAGTTATTCTCCCCCTNTGCTAACCATCCCAAGTGAAACTGGGACAATGTCTCATTTACATAATTTTTTATTTCGTGTGCCTAATTTCTGAGGGTACTCAACTAAGTTCTCTGTTAAACAGGATACAGGACAGAGGAGGGGTTTTTTTTGCACAGACACTTTTCATTTTGCTTATTCATAGAAGTTTTTAAAGTGCATAGATTGCAAATGGATTTAAAGTATCTGAACTGTAATTACTGTCATTAGTGTTGCACCATCTGCATCTTTCAGGAACCAGCAGATTGAACTAATCACCAATAATTGTTTTCAAGATACTTAGCACATCTTAAATTTAAACATCAAAACAAAAGCTTATATTTGGCACTGATTTCTGCCAAAGTCTTCTTTCTCCATGATCCTATATCAACACTAGTTTGATGTGCTGGATTAAGCACTACTTGAGCTTCTCTCTAGCTAAAGTGTGATACATGGTTTTGGAAAGTGTTTAATAGTTCCTGGTTTCTTTTTTTCGCCTTAGTAGCCCACATTACAGAGCCATCATACACCATGGCATGAGATCAGAACCCTTGATGGGACTATAGCATGAAAAATCAAATAGTTTTCAATACAAAGACAGTGATTCTTTCTTAAATCACCTCTTATAGTCACTGAAAAAAACATCTAGGGAAAGTTTTCTCTGTGTAAATCTGTCACACCTGACACAAAATGAACACATCACTTCAGATTTAATAGCAGTTACCATGATGCTCTGACTAAGGTAAAACCCGTTTTACCTAATCACAGAATCACAGAATATTCTGAGTTGGAAGGGGCCCACAATGCATAGGTATGCACTTTTAATAATTTTACCCTTTATATTTATTTACTCTTTTAAGGTTCCTAAAAGTATTTGACAATCCTCACATAAAAATGGCTGTAACATTGTACTTTGTTTCAAATACAAGTACGCTTAGTTCATATATCTAATGTTTCCATATAAGACAACGAAAAGAAGAAAAATTAATGAAACAGAATTTTAAAAAAATATTTAACAATTGAAAATTTGTAGCATTTTCTTTGGGCTTGTTAGTGCTTTATTCCCTTTCTTTTTGACTATTAAACTGTGACAGGCTGTACGTTTTGTCTGGTGCTTCCATACATAGAACTGCTTTGCAGGAAAGAGATTTTATAATGGAAACTCTTGAGGGCAAATGTAGTATGTCACCAATTTTATTTCCTAGCCCTTTTATAATCTACTGATATATAAGCCCTCAGGGTGCTAGTGATATTTTATAGTCTTGCCTCAAATTCTGCTGATAGAGAGTAGATATAAAAAGGTTCTGTCCCCCTTAGTTCTTTAGTTTTATAGTATTGTTAAGACACAGAATAATCTGATTTATTAAATAGCAAAGGCAACCCTATGATGTGCAAGAGAATTACCTTAGATATTTATGAAATATCCTACCAAAGCACAGTCTGAACTGTTCAGACCTGTTCATTCATGCTGTCTGACACACACCAGCTATATCTATCCTGAATGTCATCTTTATTTTATTCACAGCTCCTGCATCTGTTGAACAGCAGGGGCAGAGCCCCAGTTATATCAGAAATAATCTAAATTCAGTATTTCTTCCACAGTATTGAGGGAAATATCTAAATTATAAGTCTTAGTATAATAAGTAACTAACAGTTCTCTACCTCCTGAATCAGCACCAGGATCAGGAGCATGGATTGGATAGAAACACTTCATGCTGGTTCAAGAACTGGTGGGATGGACAAGCTCAGAGAGTGTTGGTGAATGGTGCCACATCCAGCTGGCAACCAGTCACCAGTGGAGTCCCACAGTGGTCAGTGTTGGGCCCGGCACTACTCAACATATTTATTGACGATATGGACGAGGGAATCGAGTCCATCATCAGCAAGTTTGCAGATGATACCAAGCTGGGGGCACATGTTGAACTGCCAAAGGGTAGGAGGGCCCTTCAGAGGGACCTTCACAGGCTAGAGGAATGGGCAGNGCTAGTCAAACATGTTTGGAGTGTTGTTTTTAATATGTTTTGTTATTTAACCAGGCTAACATAGCTCTGGACTATTTTTTTTTTTATTTCCTTGATTTGATTTTAAAGATTTTATTATGTGTGTCACGAATTTTTTTTCCCAGTAGACATCTGTCTTGAAATGCTTCCAATGGGCAATGATTGCTTGAAGAACAGAACATAAAATGAATCAAAAGGAGACACTGCTGTCTTTCAGCTTGGTCTTAGTCCCTTAAGACTGATGAATATGTAATTAGGTATTCTGAGCCTGTCTTTCAAACATATCTAGTAATATATAAATAAAGTGTTTTCTGTATCAGTAAATCACTGAATTAGCAATAGTACTACAGTGATCCCCTGTTACTCACGGGCTGTTGGGTCTGGTCCTCCTCATGCAAGTCGAGGAATTCGCAAAGATAGCGACCCCACTACTTAGTCAAGTACTCCAGACCTGGANTCACACGCACCAATTCCCACTGCTCTTGATTTTCCAGATACAACAGAAACTTAGCTGAAGACAGAATAACTCAGAAAACTGTAGGCAAAGTTTTCTTGAAGTGATGATAGAATATATTTGTGTAATCCCTTTATCAAGTAGACTTTCTTTACATTAAGAAAAAAGACCACTGAAATCATCAAGTCCAACTTTTGACCTAACACTACCCTGTTAACTAAACCATAGTACTAAGTGCCATATCCAGTCTCTTCTCGAATACCTTCAAGAATAGTGACTCTATCACCTCCCAGTCACTTTCTCTGTAAAGAACTTCCACCTTATGTCTAACCTAAACCTCCTCTGGTGCAGCCTTAGACTCTTCCCTCTTGTCCAACTACTGGTTGCCTCGGAGAAGATACCGACTCCCACCTGGCTACAACCTGCTTTCAGGCAATTGTAGATAATGATAAGGTCTCCTCTGATCCTCCTCTTCTCCAGCCTAAACAGCCCCAGTTCTCTCAGCCCCTCCCCGCAGGACTTGCACTCAAGTCCCTTTCACCATCCTTATTGCCCTTCTTTGGACATGCTCCAGTACTTCAACATCCTTCCTAAACTGAGGGGACCAGAACTGGGTCCAGAATTTGAGGTGTGGCCTCACCAGTGCTGAATACAGGGGAAGGGTGACTTCCCTGATCCTTTTGGCCACACTATTCCTGATACAGGCTAGGAGGTCATTTGTCTTGTCTTCCTGGGCACACTGCTAGCTCATGTTCATCCTGCTGTCAGTCAATACCCACAGATTCCTTTCTGCTTGGCCACTCTCCAGTCACTCTGTCCCCAGCCTGTAGCACTGCAGAAGGCTGTTGTGGCCAAAGTGCTGGACCTGGCACTTGGACTTCTTGAACCTCATAACATTGGATTCAGCCCATCTATCCAGCCTGTCCAGGTCCTTCTGGAGAGCTTTCCTGCCTGCCAGCAGACACTGGACACTCACCCTCAGCTTGGTGTCACCTGCAAACTAGTTGGTGGTGAACTCAATCCCCTCATCTAGATCATCAGTTAAGATACTAAATAGGACTGGGTCCAACACTGATCCCTGGGACACCACTAGTGACCGGCTGCTAATTTGATGCAGCGCTGTTCACCACCACTCTCTGGGCCTAACCATCCAGCCAGTACTTAACTCAGTGAAGGGTGCACCTGTCCAACCTGAGAGCTGCCAGCTTTTCCAGGAGTATTCTATTCTATCCAGGAGTATTGTACAGATTAGCAATGTTATAGAAATAAATACGATGTATTGCATGTTGATTAAACGGAATAAGTGAGAAAAATAATTTGTCCTTTCTTTTAGGTCATTCTTGGAGTTAATGTGATTACTAGTGACCCTGAAAATGGCATCAGGCTTTATGACTTTTTAGGGTCCTAAATTTGTTTTGCATCAATGCGTTAGGCCAGAAGTTGAAAAATATGAGGTTTACCATCAGTCACTGTAGTAGAACAGAGTTAACCTCACAAAACCATTGTTGAAGTTGTTCACTGAGACTGTTCACTGTTATCAGAGGCCTCAAAATCATCTTATACCAAGAAAAAAAGAAAAATTGCTATTAATAATCACTGTGTTACGATAATGATTTTATATGTAGGATTATTAGCGGCAGATTACCATTTTGAGTGTTGTAAGCATCGGGATAAAGTGTGAGGTGTTTCAAAAATAACTATTCTGGAATAGGGAAAAATTTATGTTACAACTAGTAGGTGTAGTCAGATATTCCTTGTGTTTTATGAACTTAGTACAGTTGGCCCTCTGCCACTTTGCACCCCCCCATATTGTGAGAATCTTACTGGCTTCACATCTTAGTGGCATGATTTTTCAGCATTAAAGAGGGCCCATTTTCACAACTGTGCATGTACGACATGGCACACATAAATATTCACTTAGCCAACATGAATATGCAAATCAACCTGCACATCTGCAATATGATGCAAATCAACCTGCATTTGGCCACTCGCCCTGTACTGGTCACGGTGGGGGAGGTGGCTCGGCCACTTGTCCTGGCCTGGCTGTGGCCACTTCGCCACCCCTCACTGGGCTCCGCCGCTTCCCTATCACCCCCCACTGGGCACGGCCGGGGCTCCGTCACTTCACCACCCCCCTGGCACAGCCTCCACAGCCACCACGGCCACTGATACTCAGCAACACAGTACCATCTGAGGGTGTGGGGCAAATTTGCATATTAATGAGCTGCCATTCAACGTGGAAGTAGGGCTTCACGGGACCCGAATAAGACTGTGGAACCATGGTATAGGAGACCCGACTGTATATGTGCATTACCATAATGAAAATGTCACTCTCATCTGTAGAAGACTGAATCTTCATTAAGAGTTTGACTCACTTATCTGGGTTTTGTTGTTGCTGTTCTTTTTTTTTTTTTCCTGTTAAAAAGAACATTCAACCCTTTGAAATTTCTATTTATTTTCTTTTAATCAAGATTTTATTGGCCTCAGACTAGGTTGAAGTGAAAGATGTTCCAGCACTAGAATTTTTTGTTTTTCAAAAACTTTTCTAAAATTTTATCATTTAGGACCATTTTGTGTTTTCTAGATTTAATTTGTATTTTTATCCATAAATATTTATTGGAAGGAGCAGGCAATAGAAGCTTACAGAAATAGATGAATGTCTGGAAATTCATGGTTAGTTGGGCCTTAATGGAGCTGTTACTCTTGCTCCTGTCAATGTGTACTCAGAATGTAATCCATGGATTACAAACACAATGGACCAGAGCAGATCTCACTGTATGAATGGCTGCTGATATGCATAAACCCCAATCATTCTTCAGATAATTATTTTGTCTAAATTTATAATGTGAACTGCTGACACTATCAGAAGTACTTTTGGTTGGGTATCAGAGTAGAAGTTGTTACAGGATTTAGCATGTGTTAGCATTAATTGACTATTATGTCTGTGAAGCAAATAAACTCCCAGATAATGGAATTAAATAGAGCCCTAGAACGAGAAATGGCTGGAATGCTATCATAAGAAAATGTAGCTGGAATGTCAGCATTTATAAAAAGATTTTTGTGTCAATTTTTTTCATGAACTATGGTATGAAGTTATGTTTCAATGTACTCACTTCTAATCTGTATATTGGGTTCTTTGTATGCAGAAGGCTTCTAAGGAAGAGCTTTCTGAAAAGAGAGCTACTTTTCCATAAAACTTCTATGAAATGGTTGCACCTTACTGTTTTATTTTTAATGGGGACTTGACACTAATAAATTAAATTGCTACAGGAGTGGGGTTTTGTGTGCTAAATACTGTTTCATTTACTATAGTTTCGAATTTTTAATTTTTTTTTTTTTTTTACCTTGGCATAGGCAATTAATTTTTTTCTGCCAGATAGATATTTTAAGAGATAGATATTTTTTAGGCAGGAAAAGAAGAGAAAAGAAAATGGTACTAAACTTATAACTACATTTCTGCAGTGTTAGCTTCAGCCATAAAACTTTACTCAATTGACCCAACAGAGAAAGTTACAGAGAATATCTGACTTCCTGCCATAAATCTCAGCATGTAACAATAAATGCCAATAATAGTTGTTATTGCTCACTGAAAAGACAGAAAATTATGCTTTCTAAAGGAGACCTTGAGGAGTAAGGACACTAGTGGGATAGTGAATGAAAACTTGTGAAGGAAGTAATGAAAAAGATCAAAAGAGAAAAGTGTTATAAGTACAGTATCAAAGGATTTTCACAGAGATGTATTTCTTATTTCATCCTTTTCATAATAAAATATGGATCTATGAAACTCATTGAGAATAAACTTATTTTTGAAAAATCATATTCCTTAGAGCACAAAGCTGGAAAATACTAAAGAAAAAGAGTTTATTTGAATTACCATGAAAGTGCAACAACATACTCCTTAAATTACACCATATTCATTAGGAAAAGGCTTTGTAGTTGGATACAGTTATTGCATCAACAACAGAATTTTTATTCTTTTGTAGGCTTTCAGTTACAAGTTGAAACTTTTACAGCCTCTATTGTACAGATTTTGCACAAATTGAACTCTTTAATGGCAGTGTGCACAGATATAGGAGAAAGGAAAACAACCCCCAGAAATATTTGCCTGGAGAAGGTGAGGAGGTTCTTGAAGAGTCTACGTTACTCTAGTCATGAATAGAAACAGTGGAATCATTACATTTGAGGAACGTGAGATTTGACTAGGTAGGAGGGTTTTACAACAATTGCAGGTCTGAGGAGCATTATTCATTCTCACTCATGCCACATCCAACTGCCCTTTCTGTCTTTGTAGAGTCACTTACATGTCATTTTGATTTAATTCTGAAAATATGCCATGGGCTACAAAGCACTACAGGAGCTCCAATTCTCATTAATTTCTATTGTGAAGCAGTGAATTTTTACAAATACTAGAGAAAGAGAAATGGCATCTGATTCAGTGGTTTCTGCTCTTAGTTACTCTAGTAAAGAACCAATATTTAAATTGGGTCCACAAGTGTAGAAGAGGCTTTTCCTTCCCTCACTGACCTGAAGCCTGTCTTGATTGATCATTGATGCTGATATATTAAATGCAACAAAACCAAAGTGGGTAAAATAAATGTCCAGTTGATCAGCTGGTATTACAGTGAATCCCCAGTGCATCTCGATCTCTCCTTTACGACCTCGCCCATTTGCGAAGAAATTTTTTTGCAGTCCGGCTTCCGGGATCTGTGAGTTTACCCAGACCACGCATGCTCTGTGCCTCTGCTTTGCCGAGGGGCGGTGCTGGCTCTCCCTGTGAGGCGGGATGGGCCTGCCCCCCGGGGAGGGCACGCAGGGAGGGTGCGCAGTTTCTCCGGCTAAGCCTGGTGTTTAGCGGCCTGCGGCGGGCCGGCAGCTGGGCCCCACAGCAGCCTCTGCCTCGCGGCAGCCCCAGTGGGCCAGCAGCTACAGTCCCACAGTGGTCCTGGCTCTGCAGCAGACCCAGAACGTTGGCAGCCCGGCCCCGCGGCAGTCAGCTGGGCCGGCCCCACAGCTGGCTGCCCGGCCCTGCAGCAGGCAGTCCGGCCCCGTGGCAGCCCCAGTGGCCCGAGATGCCATGCCAGGACGCTGTGGGCACGTGCATCAGGGTCAGGGTGGGGGAGCCGCAGCGGGGTGTTTGTGCAGTGGGAGCACGGCCGCAGCAGCCCGGAAAAGCCAACAGATTCTCGAGGGGGGGTTGTCTCCTGAGTCAGAGGGGGCTTGGAAAGAGTTCCCTTTGCCCCTCTGTGTTGACAGTCTGAGGAGAGAGGCAGAAAATGGTCCGCAGTGCTCTGGAGTGCGGGGGGGTGGAGCAATGGGCGTGGCCTTCATGCATATTAACGACCTGCACTACTTTGCGAGTTTGGCTTTCTGCGAGACCTCTGGGCTGCCCCCTTCCTCGTGAACGAGGGGGTATAACTGTACATCCAAAACTAAGAAAACATTTTTCCCCCTAAAATTAAACCTATACTGCAAGCTGTAATATTTCACTGGCCTAATGCTTTATCAAATTTTTGCTTAAGGAAAGCATAACTTCAGATTTTCAAAGTTTCTTTTTCTGAAAATCTGAGTTTATAATCAAGAAACATACAGAATTTCCCAGAAGATCACCTGATATACTTTGTGATTCAACTCTGTCTGGCTTTAACCTCTGACCACCAGATCCTTTTGTTCCTCTCTCCAATAAACTGAATGATATCCCCGTGTAAAGGCTTCTATGCATTTCTGATTCTTTCCTCCATCCTAATTGGGAGCAAGCAGGGTTCACAGGTTCACAGCTTATTCTGAGTTACAAGGGACCCTCAGGATCATCTAGTCCATCTCCCAAGCGAACGTCCACCCAGGGGTCAGACCCACAACCTTGGGTCCATGATATGGGAGACCTGACTGTATTACAAAACAGAAATTAAACAAAACAAACAAACTAAACCAAAATCTATCAACCCACATCATCTTATTTATAAAAAGAAATTTTTATTCTGATGCATCAGCTATCAAATTGTGCAGAACCCTGCACAAAATACATTTAGAGAGGATTCATTTTTATTGGATAGAAAAGATGTTTCAAGTTATTTAATATCTTGAATGAAGCCTTCTTCTTCTCTTAAAGTGAGTTATTCCAACAGATTGCTCATTCTTGCTGAGGAACGCAACAAAGGGCAAGCAAAAATTGCCTTTGTCCTACTTCAGCACTACCCACATGTTCCAGTGGAAACTATATTTTCCCTATTCCTTTTATGGCAAAGTCCTCTTCAAGCATATTTTCCTTCTTTCCAATTCTATGAAAAAAAAAAAAAAAAGGTTGTTAAAAATTTCTATGTGAAAAGAATCATTATGGTTAGGACATAACAAAAGTTATTGGAGAATATTCATATTGTCTAAATTTAATCCAGTGAAATACCATGTTACTTTCATTAGACTCCTTAATAACAATACATTTTTCTATATTTGATAGAGTAATCATACGTCCTATACAAAGTATTTCAGAGCCATATACACTAAAGAGAAAAACCACCTGTAATGGAAATAAAAAAATTTACACAGAAATATTGTCCTCTTGAGATGACTTAGAGTATAATATGACTTAAAAAGTCACTAATAAAGGATGATCAGAATTAAATATCTGGCAAGTGAAATTTGGCATTGCCATGAAGAAATAATACTGTACCTCTTTGCAGAATGCATTGTGTCAGTGGGAAGCAAGGATAAGCAAGAGAATGTATTTACTTTGGAGAAATTATTAAGTCCATTTAGATGCCTGGCTATACTAATATAAGCATATACCCTTTGGCAATAGCTGTTTTAATCTTCTTTTATGCTTGATCTGCATTAGATATGAGTTGTCTACTGACGGATTTTGGCTCTTTAGTTCAATCTGAGGATGCTCAGATTGCAGGGCTTACCATTCAGTGCCGATGGTTGCTTGAGTTAATCCACACAGTGGAGTCCAGTGCTGAGGGTATAATTTCTTTATGCAGTTCTATATCTGTAATTAGCATTCCAAGACCCATATGTTCTTTCATATAGTGACACAAAGGAAAAGAAAATCATGGGGCCATTCTACTTTCCTTAGATTCCTGCTAGGTAAGATGTCAGTGACAGAAGGGCTTCTCATGAAGGTGCCATTTCTCACAGCTGTAGATTCAAATAAGTATCATGTGGATTAAGTTTAAACTCAGAAACCGGGGTGAGGGGAGAGGGATAGACATTTAATTTTGAACTTGTCTTTTTATTGCACGCTTTAAATTCTCTTCTTCCTTTAGTTGGCTACGTGCTTTTCCTTTTTCTTATGCTGGCAAACATTAAAGGGCAAGCAGCCTGACATACCAAAAAAGCCTGAATCGATGGACATCCTACAAATCAGCAATTCAGCTGGCAAAAATAGAGATCGTGAACTGAAACTCACCCTGAGAAGAAAATCTTGACCCAACACTGTGGAAAAAGAGCAAGCCAAGCAATTTCAAAATTAAGGGATCAAGGTGAACTTGATCATTTGATCATTTTCCTTGAAGCAGTGCCACATATTTGAAGGCAAATTGAATTTGCAGCAAGGAACTTCATCACATCAGGTAGAATATAAGCTAGCTTGAAGAAAAAAAAATCTATGAAGAGGTGGAAAAACATCAGATGAGATCCTCACCCTTGATAACATTTCTTTGAACAGCTTAGGTTTCTTAGAGGAGCTGCTAAATTATTCTGACTAAGCATCTGAATACCGCTTGTGCAAGGAAGAAGCAGTGTAGCTGCTTTGCTGCATGGATATATTAGCTGTCTTAAGGGACGTTACAACACACACACATAATTTATTGGATGTCTGAGACATCAGAAGAGGTCCAACTGATGTTTTAATCTTACTGCCTATAATAGCACTTGCATCTCGTCTGGAGACCTTTGAGCTTAAAGAATAGTGAAAACAATGTGATGCAGCACTTACATTGCTTTTCTGTTATATTCTTCCCAAAACACCATCACTAGGCCAAATCAGAATAATCAAATGGATTTGTTGGCCAGAATCCTGCCATGTTACTCAGAGTGATTGCTGTTTTGATCACATCTCTTTTGGAAGTCTGATTTCATTTTAGATTATCAAAAACTATCTTTTCTCTTCCAGAGGGAAAAAGAGAGAATTAAAATTTTTGAAATGTACTTTATGTGTTACATTAGGCATGAAAGGAACTGTACAAAAAGTAGAATTGTGCATTTATTTCCTCATTAAGCATCTGAAACTGAAAATTTTCTATGCTACCTATTCTGTAATCTTATAAATAAAACAGACTGAAAAATTAAAAAGATATTAACAAAAATAACAATAATAGCACAAAACAATAATAGAAAAAACCTAGGAAAACACAGTTACTGTGAACACTATCATTACTATAATACTAATGCGAGGAATAATCTTACTGTGAATAATGCTTATGTTATAGCCTTGAAAGTTCTTTTGATAGGACTACATTTTTGTGCTTGAGATACTCATTTCTATGTTTCTTAAAAAATTGAGAAAGAATACAAAAATTATTAAGAGATTTGACATAAAATAGCAAGATTATCCTTAATCCTTCCAAAAACTGCCTGGTTATACCCCAATATTTCTGTTAAGAAGTTGAAAAATGTGCATCTGTGAAATGGACTTTTCTTCAGTTAAACTCATATAGTAAGAGAGTAGTAACTCTCATAAAGTAGAATAAGGATAAGAGATCAATATAAAAGATAAGTATTGATGAATATATTTTGTTTGAATTAGTGATCTAAATAGCTTTCATAACATGAGAGGAATACTCTCACAAATCATTATGTTCTCCATTGATTTCTTCTATGATGAACTACCACCTTCATGTGTTCATAACAGAATTTACCTAGATCTTTAATTTTAGATGTTTTAAGCTAGATATGTGTTATTTCACCCCAAACTAGAGATGCCTGCATGATGACCTCTCCTAAATGATGTCCATGAGAGCATCAGACTACATAGACTGTTAGCACTTAATACAGAGAAACCCCGCATATTCATTGTCTGCATATTCACAGCCTACATATTCACAGAATCACAGAATATTCTGAGTTGAAACAGACTCACAAGGATCATCGAGTCTCTTAAATGGCACCACTGCCTCTCTGGCGGGAATCAAAACCACATTCTCCCGCATGAAAGGCAGGGACACTCACCACTCTACTATATTTGCATATACAATTAGTCGTGGTTGGATTTTCAGTGAGTTGTGTGACCGCACACGTGTGCACAAAGTCCTGGACTCTGGATTCTCCGGCAGGGAGGCACCAAAAGGTACTTCCTTCACTGTAAGGAGGTGCTACAGTGCAAGCCACGCTTCCAGGACAGCCCTCCAGACATAATTAGTGGAGGGTGCATGGTTATCAGCAGGGCGTAATTGAATATTCATAGTTCAGTACATTCATGGATTGCATAATTTGTGGGACCTGCCCAGACCCATCCCCCCATGACTTCTGGGTGTGCTCTGTATAAAATTTATATTATTAAAAACAATTAAAATACATATTATTACAAACCTTTTTGAAAGAGGCATTAAAAATTAAATTCTAGTACAAAAAGCTGCAAATTTCTCCCAGAACTGTTTCTTCCATAGGTATTATTGTCTTTGGGACAATAATACATGAATGTTGCAGTGTATGTGTGATGGTACTAATTTGGACATCTTAGTTGACCTATCTTGCCAAATTGCATTGTTATTTAGTAGTGTCATGATTTGACCCTGGCTGGATGCCAGAGACTCACCCACAACCTCTCCTGAAGGAGAAAACTAGAAAAACAAACTGGAAAATAAAACTGGAAAACAAAATAAAACTGGTCACAGGCAAAAAAGCAAGGCATACTACAAACAAAGACTATAAAGGATTTATTTTCTAACTAATAAGATCAGAACTGCAAAGGAAACATCATTTGGAAGGCAACCTTTCCCCCCCCACCCCTCCTTCTCTTACAACAGATGTACCATTCCCTTTTTCACCAGGAGACAAAGGGGGAACATAGGGTAGGGGTAAACCATGCAAGTTGGTATTATCTGACCAGATCAAGGGTAGGAACCATCTCTCTGCCCTTCCATAAAGTTCTCTCTCTCTCTCTCTCTCTCTCTCATGAGNTAAATCTTCTGTTAAAATCAGAGATTCAAGACAAGTCTATTGAGAATAAATATAGCACACAAAAGACAGAAATTATGGGATATAAATTTAGGGTTGTTTCTTGACATCTGCTTTTAAAGCTTTCTAAATTAATATAAACTAATCAGGGGATCTAAAACATAATTAGATGTTTTCTTGAATAGTTGTGGAGACAAAGAAGAACTCAGCATTTGGGGGGAAAAAAAAGAAAATGTAAAAAAGTGGAAAATAAATGGTAGATATCTTCGACAGTACTATGAGCATGTATTTACTCCCTCACATGAAGATCAAATCTAGCAGATAACCTCAGAAAGGAACAGAGATTTATGCAATAGTTTTATGATCACAGTATGTCTAGAAAGGAAGATTAACTGGAAAATTGGGAAAATGCTGTATTTGGACTCTTTCTAAATATTCTTAAGTATGAAAGAAAAGAAGATGTGAAAAAAGTCTTTTCCCAAGGTATTTCATCACTCATGAAGAAGTAAAGAATTATTACAGGATATTCATATTTGTTACCACAAAAATTAAAAAAATATGAAGAAACATGGAAATTTCAGTACAATAATGCAGGTTGTATCATAAACATACAGATACATTTACCCATCAACTTTGAACCTCCAGTCATAATGCAGAGATAACAGTGACAGAGAGTTGTCATGGATTTCTCAGGAGCAGAATCCAATCCTGATGCTTAAAAAGTTATTCAAACTCAAAAATCTCCGAACTAAATCCAAAACCAGAAAAGTTTATTACAAACTGTCTATTATATAATTATTTAGGAAAAAAAATTTAAAATTAGATACATTGTTATCAGGATTGGAAAACTTTACAACAGGAAAAATGTATTGATTTATATAAACACAAATCTTACTTACATGAAAGAACCAGAATATGCCAAATATACAAGACAAAAAGAGAATAGTGAGCAAATGTACCCAAAGACAGAAGAATGAAAGTTTATAACTGTATTGACCTTTTTTTGAGGTAAAGTTGAATATAAATAAAAGAAATATGGGAGGGCACACAGTGGGCAGACAAATAGTTCGTGAATTCTTCTCTCAACTTTAAGTCTGGTTTGTTTTGTGAACTTCACTGAAATATTTAGCCTTCCTACCCCTCTCTTTTCTATTCCATAAGAACATACTGTCTGATCTTTATGAGTATTGAGAGGCCTAATTAAATTTTGTCAAATCTTTTTAACTCCATGGATGAAAAACATAACACGTGAGTACTGTCAACCTCATTTTTTTTAATAATGATTAGCAATAGTTGGACTTTGGGTTCAGTCGTTGGAGTAAAAAGATAATTGAAAACCCTAATTTTTCATGAAAAATATATTTCTATGGAGAAAATACATCAGAAATAATTGCCACAGTTTATTAGAAAGGTAACTCTCCTTTGGATTTTTGTTTTGTTTTTTCCTATTTATCCAAAAATTTATTCAATGCTGTGCATGCTCTGGAGTGCTTCTAAAAAAGGAAAATTCGTGCGAAGTGCTTCAAGCTTTCTTCTTGGATGTAAGAGCTGCTATTTTGAGCCTAGTGTTCCTGTCTTGTCAGAATGAGCAGTTCTATAAGGTGATCACATTTGTCTTTTTGTTTTGTTGAGTCTTGTTTCCTCAAAGAGTGTATTTGAGAAGTTATATGAGGAGTGGCTAGAAGCAGTTGCCAGGAGCTGAGAAGCCATAGATTTAATGAAGGAATTAATCACTGTCCTCTTTTTATTAGCTCTAAACTAATTCAGATTCTTTTACACGTCTTTCACAGAATCACAGAACATTATTCTGTAGTGCTTTCCTCTCTCCATGCATTTTGCATTGAAATTTGGTAATTTTCCAAAGTCATGGGAAACACTTGCTGTTATTATTATAACATCTCAATTACAGACATAAAGAAACATATCTGATATCATCTGAAATTTCCCATATACCCTCTACTAATTTAATAATTATTAAGAAGACAAAAAATTTACCATTACTATGAATATTAAAAGCCAGATCCATTCTTTAATACACATATGCCATTGGCTTCATTTTGAGTTGCCTCTGCATTTCAGTGGCAAGAATTCTCTTGAAGAACAAAAAAAAAAAGGTATTTATAGCAAATCTGAGGGCATATCAGGTAGAAGTGCTAGGATGAAATTGTGTAAAACATAATGTTGGACAAATATCAGCAGAAATATCTCAGTGAATCTTATGAAGAGCTGGGAAAGGGTCATGGAATAGTAGACCATACAAATTCTTCTGATAAAGGATAAAGTAAAAAAAAAAAAAACAGTGTTAGAATAAAAATAGATCAGATAACCTAATCTATGTCTTTGATCACTAATGTCTGTTATTCTTCTAATAGAGGACAGTAGAAAAAAAAACTTCAGAGAAATGCTACCATGTGCAAAGGAAGTATAACAAAAACATTTAAACTTTCTCATATATGTCAAGATTTTCTGGTTTTAATGCTAGAATAGACACAATAAAAATCAGAGAGCAACTGGTTCAACTTTTCCCAGCATGATTATTCTAATTTTTCATTGTACTCTTTAATCATATCTACTGTAAAGCTAAAAGAAATGGTGAGAATTAATTTTCGCTAAATCATAAAAGTGTTAAGGATCCATAGGAGACAAGAAAAATACATTTGGGAAAGTTCTAAAATCTCATACAGGAAGACAGGTTCTTTTTCTTTAATTTTTATGAAACCAAGTCAGAGAAGAACAAAAACTCTGACTGACTAAATGAGAATAGAGAAAGTGAATTAGAAATGTCGTATAGGGAAAAAAAATACTGAAAGCACACAGAAAATGTCAGTCAGAACTTTTAGCAAGAAGGGAAGCAAAATATCTAATCTAATACAAAAGATGAGGTTAGGATAAAGTAGTATTACAGAGGTGGTTGGCTACAATAGACTCTGTTACGCTTTAAATTAAAAAAAATGAAGTTTTACAATAGCTGCCATTAGATAAACTGGTTTTCATTCCTTTGAGCTCCAATGCTGTAACCTGGATAGCACCATCATACAGAAGGGGAGTTTCAAAATTCATACATTCAATATTTTTTTGCCAAGTTAGTAACGTTAAATTAAACACATAAACTGTACCACATAAAATTATGTTTGCACACATAGTGATCAAAAAATGCATTTGCAAAGATAATATAAGTTGAATGGCCTTTGAAGGACCATTGTTTTATTTATTATCTTCCTTTTCTAATGGAGAAAGAAACATGAAGTTTCTTGAATTGCCCATTTACTTGAACCTATAATTTCACAATATCTCTGTAGATTTCTCAAATGACTGAAATAATTTCTTTCAACTATGTTGCATTATTTTGACTTAAAATGACATGAAGTATTTTTATGCTTTTTGGGGAAAGTGAGAGATATATTTTCACAAGGCAAAAATTTTCAAGTTTTGTACATGATGAAAGGCTAAGATGACCAGATTATTTAGAAAACATCAAAACCACAATAAGTAAAATTGCAAGATTCTGTTGCAAGGGCATTTTGATAAAAATTCTTGGTTTTTTTTCCAAAATTATTTCCTTTCTGAATGGAGAGAAATTGTTCTTGTCAAAGAACAATAGACTCTGTTATATTCAAAAGTAATTTATGTAATAGATATACAGTGGATCCCCATTACTCGTGGGCCTGGTCCACCTCCCACGAGTTGCGAAAATCCGCAAAGATAGCGAACTCTCTGCGTAGTCAAGTATGTAGGTCTGTAGGATGTTCTTAAGAGCGGGGCCTGACTCAGTTCTCTGGCTGTGTTACGTCGGCACGGGGTGGCACCGGGGTGCGGTGGCAGCACGGGGGTGGCACAGTGGCACGGGGGTGGGGGGCAGCATGAGGGTGGCACGGCGGCAGCACGGGGGCCCGCAGCAGAACGG
>WEKX01021240.1:4806-46484 GCA_013390025.1 Pitta sordida
AATGTGAAGAGAAGGAAGAGGTAGCTCTTGTTTAGTATTTAACAGATCTGTGGAATAATGGTTGTAAACTGTTACAGTTCAGTGCATAAAGATCTGCACTGTAGACACCATGAGTGACCTTGTAAGGCTGCAATTAGTTTCCCATCTTTAAAGAGGATGGGGAGAAGGGAAGAGGCAAGCCTTGCTCCTTTCACTAATAACAAATAGGAGGAGGGATTGGAAAAAATTGTTTCCACCTGGTTCTAATAAACAATGTGAATGGAAAGTGAACTTAAATCCCTTTCTATTGAGAAAGAGTACTCCAAAAATAACTTTTCCTTTACCAATTTTCATGTCTCATGTTATGGCCCTGGGATTTGTTTTCCTGTCCTGTTCTTGAAAGATATACATATTTTATTATGTAATCTTCAAATTTTGGTGAAAGTTTGACTTTCATGCTTGACAAGGATATACAGTTACTGATTATTTTGTGTGGCTAGAAAGTGTTAGCATGGTGAGGTTGATGCCTGGCAATAGCTGAAGTGCGAACAGTTTGAAACAGTTGGTTTTGTCAGTGCCCTTCTGCTGCTTTGCCCCATATATAAGCACATGTGTGGTGAGTAGTTCACCCCTTTTTTTCTTCCCATTCAGCCATTAAACATGGGCAAAGGGTTGTGAGGCTTTTTAGAAATCCAGATATTTTCCTTCCAACCTTTCACAAGTAAATTAATGAAAACATTAATTTTCCTGGTTCAGTTTCTTTTGCCTCTCAAGACTTAATCCATTAATATTTCCATTAGAAAGGTGAGGTCTTCTGCAGTAACCATATTCCCATTCTTTATATAAATACTGTTAATGAGACAAAAGTGTTCTTTTAAATTTAAATTATTTTAAATCTCTTACTGAAATGGAGCCGGCTGCTCCAGAAGTAGCTTGGTCTGTGCTGCTGTTCTGTGATTGACAGGTTTGTGTAAATCTAGTGGCTCTAGCACAGGAGCTTTTGAATGCTCCAACTGTATTTTATCACCTGAAATTAAGGTGATAAAGGAGATTGAGAGAAGCAGACCTCATCTCGATTGTTTTGATATTGCAGTCATAAACAAAATTTGTGTGTAACATGTTGTCTCAAACTTCAGTGTGTATGGCCTTTATTTTTCAGCTTATCAAGTCTCTGAAGCTTAAAATACAGAAACTACATGAAAACCTGCTAGAAACTAATGAAGGCTACAGAAAAATGGCAGAAGAAAACAGTCAACTGAAACAAACAATCATGCTCAAGGTATGTCAACAATTTAAAAGCAACTTTAATATGGCTGGTGTCTATAGTTGTCCTGGATGCTTCTGCGTATCTATACATGTAAAATGCCTGTTCAGATTTCCAATAGGGATTGATATTGGTGGTTTTTCTGTTCCTAACTTCCTGAATTATGAGCTCAGAGCCTCCTTGTGTTTCAATCTTTGACTTTGAACCTTGAAGACAAGACTAATCTTTCAGCTGAAGCGCTAGACTTTGTCCATAAGGCAACTCTATGCTGACATATCTTGCAAATCTAAAGGTGCCACAAATTATTGTCAAGCATAGAAAATACAACTTGGGACTCTAGTCATGAAGTGCGTGGCTGAGGCAAGCGAGGCATCAATGTTAGTGCAAGAAGGCCTAAGGATTTATGGGTTTAAAGCAACACTGACAACCCTGCCAGAGGTGGCCAGACTGGATAAGAAATGGTAAAAGCAGGGACTTCCTAAAATTTACAGCATCTGACCTCAGTTATCAACTAGATTTGTAAACAGAAAAATTAAAATTTTGGACTCTTGACGCTTTCCTTCTATGTCTAACGTGTAATCCTCAAATGCAACGAGGTGGCTAGAATACTGCTTAATGTTTTTCTTTGAACATTAAATTACTTTCTGCATGTTTTTTAAACTAAGCCAGAGACTGAAAATTAACTATATTTGACTTGAACTACTTAAGTGAAAGTTATCTTCCTATTAATTCTTCAATAAGTTCTTAATAGGAAGGTGGCTCTTTGTAAGCCACAAAGATCAGAGAGCATATTTAACACTGTATTATTTTGCCCACTCAAAGCATTTTT
Source organism: Pitta sordida (assembly GCA_013390025.1). Taxonomy (NCBI): domain Eukaryota; kingdom Metazoa; phylum Chordata; class Aves; order Passeriformes; family Pittidae; genus Pitta; species Pitta sordida. Next base: position 6,879 of record WEKX01021240.1, read on the forward strand.
TCACTCCTGGTTAGCAGACTTATGTCATAAGAGTTTTGATATGACCAATTTTGTTCTTGGATATTGCAAGACAGGAAAGCCACCTTTATTTGGTTCCTAGAACAACATAAATTATTTGCACAATGCTAACCATTTTAGCACCAGCTTCTTAGTGAGACTTGGTCCCTAACTAGATTTAATGACCCTAGTTTGCTGGGGGTTTTAATTACTTTCATGTCATTTAAAGGAAATGGGTACTGAATAGCCATTTGGTATGGTAATAGCAAGGGTGTTCATGAGTATAGTAAAATAATCTGAGCCAGAAAACTACCTACATAAGAAAGACCCTGAAGTGTTCACCTACCTAATACAGCTGTGTCCTCATAGGAACAAGAAATGAATAGTCTTCAAAACTGGGCTAAGCGTGTTCTTGAGCTTGAAGAAATGGTGTCTTTCCTGCAAAAAGAACTTGAAGAACGGAAAAAGAATTTCTCCGTAGATGAGGCAAAACAACAGAAACCCAGGAGAGGTTTGCTGGCTAACCTGAAATCCACAGTGGCAACCACTGCTGGTACACCTCTTGGTAAAGGCTGGGGGAAGCATGAAGAGGTTTCACCCCATCCAAGAAAACAAGTACTGTTTACTTATAAAACAAAAGAATAATATTTGATAAATATGAGTGTGCAATTACCGTGTCTCTTTATTAATCTTAAACTGTTGCCAGCTCTTTCTCACTCTTAGATGCCATCTTCACTGTCATGCTAACTGGCAGAAGAATGTTTAACACAGAACTCTTTATATTGAATCAGGGTTGAATTTAGAGCTATCTAAGTTTAGGTCTAAACTTCTGCTTTTACTGTTGATATAGGGAAGTGATTTGAGAAATGTATATAGTATTTTAATTCTTGAGTAAGTGCTATCAGGTCTTCCATATTGATAAATGTGTGGTTCATGCAAAGTGGGATGTCCCTAGCCTGCTGCTCATTTTGTTTTTAAATTATTTGATTTTATTGTTGATTCTTAGAAATCTGATGTTAATCTCAAGTAGCTAAAATAGCTTGGTTCTTCAGTTAAGATTCTGGTTTTGACCTGGAGACTGCCCTCCTGGGACCAAACTAAGCAAACTGCTAAAAGAGGCAAAGAAATGAGACCTTATCAGGCTCCTTGCTATTTTTCAGCTAACTTTGGTTTGTAAAGGATTTGTTTTAATAGAATTTGAATTTCCGCTAGGAATATAAATTAAACTTTGGAAAATCTATTTAATAAAATTTTCCATTGCTAAATTAAGCTCTGACTGTTCATTTTATAAGTGAAATCAAGGTAAGGAAAGATCATAAAATTAGAGGACAAATGATCACAGTGGTTGATATAGGATGATCTTGAATTGAAAAAATCACAGCACTGATTATATTACTTGGCTTTTATCTACTAACTTGAGGATGGAAGACTGGAACCTGATAAAATTTGAAATAAATTTCTTGGTGCCCTTTCAGTCAATGAGGCTGACTTTTTTTTTTTTCTCTAACTATTGTGGAAGTACCATGCCTGTAAGTGCTAGAGGCTTGCTGGAGAATCTCTAAGCAAATTGGATTGATCCATCCCTATAATGGTGTTTTTCATAGTGGAAGGGGGACCAAATTCAGACCAAGAACCTCACCCTCTCGGGGGAGACACTAGGTGGTGCAGCCTTCCTGTGTGGCTCTGAGGACAGTCCTCCTCTGAGGTGACTGTTCTTGCAGGTCTTTAGCGTTTTGGGTTGGCCTGTGCCAACGCCAGTACCAGGAATCACTCACAGCTCTTTAACTGGGCTGTAGCTGTTGTACTTCAGCCACTGCTTTTCTCATGTTTTGAACTGTTTCTGTTAGATACAGGGTTATCTGGCTCTGGCACTTCTAAAGGTCTATAATCCCTGCAAGGTAGAATTTATAAAATATTATTCTACTCCCACACAAATTATTCCAGCTATTAAAAAATATTTTTGTGTAGTTATAACAGACGCTGAGTGTGGATCCCCTGAGTAAGAAAGCTGTTATGTACAAATTTCTTTAGGAACAGCAACATTCAAACAGAGGTTAAAAAAAATCATCAGAACAGGCTAGTGCTAGAATGTTTCCATAATACCATTTCAAGCCATTTAGTGCTAGACCTTGGCTCTTTGTCGTTTGTCTTAGAGTGTATATTAGCAAGTTCATGTACGTTAACCTCTTATTCCCTGAGCAACTGGTTTTACACTTTTTTGTCTTAAAATAAAATAAAGCCTGTAGTGAAGTGCTGGCTAGTACTTAACTATCATGTTTTCAAAATGTTGCTAAAGGATGATGTTACTATTAAACTAAAAGCTTCTGAGAAGCTGTTTTAAAGGTACCTCAGGACTGGCTCCCTTTCTTCATAGCCTCCAGGTAAAAAAAACCAAAAAAACAAGAAGGATGCAAATGGAGCTTGTTTGGTCCTTTTCAGCTTCTCAAAGCTGAATGGCTGTAGGGAAAGCAGAACTCATTAATCTTGTTAGTACTGATGAAGAGGTATTCCTGTTCCACATGAAGATACCACTGTGGACAGAACACCAGCCATCTGTTTCATCTCAAATTACTACGGCACAACTTGCTTCAGATTAAGTGTTTATTAAAATTAAAAATCACCATACGATAAAACCTATTTACATATTTAACTGATAGTCTGCTTAAACGGCACAGTTTGACTGAAGGAAGCCAATGGAAAAGAAAAGCAATTAATATTTCTGCTGCTGAACTTCAATTGCAGGCACACTGAAGCTTTATCAGAAAGGGTTTAAGCTTCTGCAAAGTACCATTTACCTAAATAATGGGGCTGAAGTGTGACAAAGATGTATAGTTGATTTCAGTTTTAAGAACCAGTGTCACTTTGGAAAAACCAAGTAATCCATGCTGTGGTTACATTGCAATGGCACTAGCTCATCTGTTTCGGAAATTAATTTGATAGAACAAGTCAATACATAGAGCTTAACAAACTGCCTTTGCTTGAAGAACTACATTTGTACACTGAGCAATAAACTACAGTGTCCCTGCAATGTAACTACTGCGTATTTCCACAAATTGTTTTTGATAATGCTAGAGCTAGGTTTAGCTTTGAAACAGATTAGAGGTTAGTTGATTAGAGCAGCAAAAATATAAGGAATATTCATGAATAATCTCAGAGGATTAAAAATAAAGATAAAATATTTTCACTGGTAACAGTTTCAGCAACTGCAATTAAAGTATTAACTTCCTTCAAAAGCCTGTGCTTTCCCATGGACTTCAGATGATGACTTTGGCCTTGTGGGAAGCTGAAATTTGAATATTAGAGAGCTCCTGAGCACTGTGCTCCTGCTTTTGCCATTGTGCTTGCACACCTTGTACTTCTGCATCTGTGATGGCTGGGCAATGCTTTGAAAATGATTTTAAATTTAGTATACAGCAGTAAATAGAACTATTTTTCAGTGTGAAGGATTACATACATCACTTGTCCGTGAAGGAAATCTTGACACAGTTTAGAAAGTATTACGAGAGGTGACAGTGTACCAGATACTAATCTCAAACAACAAGGATATAAAAATAATTTTTGCAATGTGCTGTATTAAAAAGAAAAAATTATCTAAGAAGGTCTTAAATCTGTAAGGTTTCCTTCATGACTTTTTCTTTTTTAAAACAGCTGTTCATGAATCCTCTTATCCCTTTATAAAGGTCTCCTTGTAACGTATTGCATGACTTAGACCCTAAGAAGGTGTTGTCAAGTTGTACTGATCACTTTTCTTCCTTCTCCCTCCCCATCCCCCCAAAACGCCCGTTGGCTTTGGGATGTTTCTATAGAGGCAGAACACAGAGCATTTAAGGAGAACTTCAAGCTTTACAGGAACTGTTTTAACCAAATAAAAACATTATTATTTCTCTGCAGAATTACTCTTTCCTTCAGCATTTCAGCTTCCACACTCAGTTAAGACATCCGAACTTGCGAAGTAATTGTTTTGAGCAGTCTGTCTGAAAGATAGTCCATGCCCATGACCCATGGCAATAGGAGAAATGTTCTTTGTTCTATGGCTGTTGTTGGTATTGCCCTTCTGTTGCTGTGTAGAAGTCATCAAGCACACTCTGTAGATAATCAAATGTTGGCCTCTCTTCTGCTTTATCTTTCCAGCATGTTTTCATGATATCGTAAAGCTCAGCTGGACAGGTTTCCATGCGTGGCATTCGGTACCCGCGCTGAAGAGCAACCATCACATCTGAATTGCTCATACCTTTAACAAAAAAAACCCAAGAAAAATAAACCAAAACAAAACAAAAAAAGAGAAAGTTGATGAGATTATCTCAACTCCCAGAGAAACTATTTTTTGTGGTTTTATTTACTTCGCTCTAAGGATCTTTGCCCAATAATACAAGGCTCTTGCTACTTAGTTACTAGCATGAGTTCAATAAACAACGCCAAGGTGTGCATCAGCCATGAGGGACTTCTTCTAAAAATCCCAGGGGGAAGATTTCCATTTCTGCAGTTGAGCATCACAACCTCTTTAGTGTCAAGTCTAACAAGACCTTAATTCTTGTCTCCAGCTCCATCTCCATTCTGTTCCTCTGATCAGCTCTGCTACCATTTATTCTCCTTCCAGTGGCAGTGAGAGTCACAGCAAAAGCCCGCTCTGGCACCAGCCTTTGTCTCTAGCTGCAGAGCTACTAACCTGTTTGCTGTAAACCTCATTCAGAGTGAGATGGAGAGCAGCCCACCTGTTGGATTCTGCTGCTAATTCACCCTGCCCAATGTAGTAATGTACTCTCAGATTTTTCTTCTGCATCAGCTTTTCTGTAAATGCTGCTGATTTCAAGACACTAGACAGTCACTCATGAAATCATTACTTGTAGCATGCAATTTCCCCTGCCTTCTTCCTTGTCCTATTACTGTCGTGCAAAACCATCGTGCCAGCTGTGCTGAGCTTTGCTTTGTTTCCCTGTTACGGTTTTCTTCCCGAGGATATGAACTGTAATTGACACAAGCGCACCCTGAGTCTCACATGCCAACTAATGTCACATGACAAGAGTCCTGCCCTGGACTCTATCCATCTCCTTTTCTCTCTTTTTTTCATTTCCCCTCACTCCTCCCCCCACTTTATCAAACCCTTGAGAGACTGGTTCACAGAACGATTTCAACACCTACCCTACGAAAGCCAGCTACCCTAGGGCCAGCATTTGCTTTTTTAGCCCTCACCACTTCCTACACAGAAACCTGCCTTTTGGCTTGTTGCTTCCTCTGCAAATCTAACACAACCCAGTGGAGTAATGGTGCCAAGATCACCTTCTGAGACACAGACTCTAAGTTATCTGTACTCAGTGAATGCTGTTTGTTCTGGTGACTGGGTATGCAGGAAGCACCCCACAACCACTGGCTGCTCCTCAGGCTGAAAACTGTGGTGCAATTCTGCCCAAGGCATCAGTTTCTCATGGTTTTCTCAAGCAATTCGTCCTCTAGTCAGGTCCATGTGTGACAGTCACTGCTCCTGCATTCACCAGCTCCCCAGAGGTGCAGGGAGAGCACCCAGGCTTGGCTGAGAGGAGGCAGGATGGGCCCTGCCCTGAGATGTGGTGCTCCCCCCAGTACTTGGTGACTGTGCAGGTCTTTGTACACATTATAGGACTACTATGGCCATGATTTAAGCCACTTGGCAGCTAAGAACACATTTGAATTACAACCAAATGACAACTTTATCCAGTATAACTACTTGGATTATTCACGATATCCATAGTTCATATAGCTGATTTCAGCTCAAGCCTTGTGGTTTTAGCCTATTCCAGAAATACCGTCAGTCATATAATCTGAGTCTGGATCAAAGTGCTTACTTTGGGCACATCTTTTGTATTTTCAGTTCCTTTTTGGAAGGAGAATGGAAGTTTTCCTGAGCTAATACTGCCCATGTGCATGAACAAAGTACGTGTTTTGAAGTAGTGGAATGGCATGCTGTTACAGAATAAGGAATTACTGCTATACAGAGACAAATTAAATACAGAAAGAAAGATAGTATGTAAAGCATTTTATGGAGAACTGTGATATGGCTGCTTGAGCTTAAAGAAATGGACTGTATTTAATATATGCAGCAAAACAGGACAAAGCCTGTGCTTCAGCTGCCCTGCAGGAAAACAATCTGTTCAATATCATTTGAGTTCAGAAGCAAAAAATGTAAAGAGTTTTATTACTATTCCATAGTAAATACATCATGTACATACTTGCACATATTTGGGATTTTATTTAAAAGAAAAAGGCTTACCCACAGTCCGAGCAGTATTCTCAAAATAGCTACTTGTTTAACTTTTCCTTTTTTTTTTTTTTAAATGTGGCTACAGAATTACTTGTCTCATCATATCCTGTGATCCTGTGTGATCATAACTACATTCTAATTAGTAAAAGAAATATATCTCACATGCATATTTGTTGCACTTATACCCTCCTGAATCCTAGCAAAGGCCATTAGCTTTAACATTTTGGTATATGTCTATTAATTAATGCTGTGGTACCTGTTAGTGTTCACAAAGCCATCTTTTCTTACATGAGAGCCTGGGAAATTATGTGAACACAGTGTTATGGAGGAGCAGTCCCACTGTACAGAAAGGTCCCACTGTACCTTGTGAAGAGCAGCGGATATAACGGGAATGCACATATGGATGTTGCCAGTATGTGACATACTAAATAATCACACAGAAATAAGTTTTAATAGCCAATTCAGCTTATGTACCCAGAGAATCAGATGCTTGTTTCATATTCCAGAGGTAGGTCTTGAAACTATTGTCCCACTAATTACTTTGGGTTTCTCAGAAAGAGAAACAGCTGTTGGAATTTAAGAAAAATGGCCAAAAAAGCTCCAAGTTCTTGGCTAGAAATGCTTCCTACCAAGTTGCCTACCTAGATTTTCCTCACAGATATTAACTACTTGCTAGTTTCAACTCAAACTGTTTCATGTGCAGCTTTATGCTGAATACTCTCTGGTCACTAGAGCTGAAAATAGTATTTTGAAGCATTCCAAATGGAACTGAAAATTCAGTCTACTGTTTCTCTCCAGTGACTACTGGTTACAACCTATCACCAGGTTACTATTGCTGTGATGGGATAATTATCTCAAATCTGTCTATGTATTTTGCTGCGATTCTGATTCTCAGTATCAACTTTCAGTCTAACAGGGCTATTTCAATTTATCCTTCTATTTGAAATGGATATACATATATCCCTCTTCCATTTTAATTCCCACAATACCTGCAAACTATTAAACTCTTCCAATATGCAGTCACGAGCCTTCCACTTATAATTGCTTGTTGACAAATGAATCCACAATGCACAGACTATTTATGGTACTAATAAAAATGCTCCCATATTGGAAAAAACAAAAAGCCCACACTTCCCCCTGAAGAGATATTTTCCCACAGTAGTACAGCAGTTCTGTGTCTGCTGTACATTGAGTTTGTTCTTAAAATAAAAACATGCTATCATTTATGGAGGTAAGGAAAGGACAGACATAGCTGCAGAATTAAGTATTGGATTGGGGTTTGTATTTTCATAGTGCTGGTTTCCAGGTGTGCTTGTAGGTTTGCTCACGGAAGGACAATTTTCAAGGCATCCAGAAACAACTTTGTGAGCCCAAGTCAGCGTAGGCAACTGTCTGGATACACAGTCATGTGCCAACAGGGAAAAAAAGATATCATGACTATGGGAAGAACCATGCATTACTTGGCTGCACACAACTCTTGTCTGACCGTTCCTGGGGACATAAGCACTCTTTAGAATACCTTTGGGAGGACATGTCATGCAGTCACATATTTTGAAGACCTTACCTACAAACCAACCCAGAGCATATGTTTAAGTACTTAGCTGTGCAAGCAGCCCTATCACCTCTTGATGTTCAAGGGAGCTAGTCTTGAGCTTGTGTTCCTAGACTGGAACCCTAGCATGCAATGACAATGTCTGGTTAGGCTCTACCTCTTGTATGGAAAGTTGGCACGTTCTTGCATAACATAGTGTAAAGTTGACTGCCATCACCCCTTTCCCGCTGCCTGAGTCTCACGGAAGGTTCAAGCTCCTTGTGCCCAGAGGTATTCAGCCTACTGTCATTTCAGGGACTTGTGTCTGCGTCTCGGGTTTTTCTGTGGCTGGTTTTCTGGTAGTTGGGGCCTATGGGGGAGGCTTTTCTTCAAGAAGTTGCTGGAAGCCTCCCTCATAGCTGGCACAGCCAATGCCAGCCAGCTCCTGGCTGGACCCACCTCTGGCCAAGGCTGGGCCAATCAGGAGAGATAGAGATGCCTCTGTGATAATATATTTAAGAAGGAAAAAAAAAGTTATGGGGAAAGACAACCATGGCCACCAGACAACAGCCGTGAGAAGCTGTAACAACAAATGCAGGCACAAAGGCCAGGGCCAAAGGAGGAGGAGGGACTGTTCCAGACATCTCCCTGCAGCTCATGGTGATGACCATGGTTAAGCAGGCTGTCCCCCTGCAGCCCATGGAAAGATCATAGGGATGCAGAGATCCACCAGTGGATCGTGGAGGAGCCCACACTAAGCAGGCAGATGCTGGAGGGAGGCTGTAGCCCATTGGAGCCCACATCAGAGCAGGGTCCCAGGAGAGACCTGTGGCCCGTGGAGAAGAAAGTCCATGCTGGAGCAGAGCTTCTCCTGTTGGATCTGTGCCTCAAGATGGGACCCACACTAGAGCAGCCTGTACCAAAGGACTGCATGCTGTGCAGTGACCCATTGGCAGCAATGTTTTGAAGAACTGCTGTCTGTGGGAATGGACCCATGCAGGAGATGGTCGTGAAGGACTTTCTCCCATGGGAGGGACCCCATGGAATGCAGGGAAATGGCCTCCTTCCCTGTGAAGCAGCAGAGAAACACCAACTGCCTGGTTTTCCCCTACTCCTGACACCCGTGCCCACTGGAGGAAGGGAGAATGTGGTATCTGTTGTAAGAGATGAAGGAGTGGGAGTGAATGGTGCCTTAAAGATCTATGATACTTTTCACTTTAAGCTCTGATCTTGCTAGATATAAATTCTTTATATCCCCACCTTGGAGTTTGTTTTGCCTCTGACAATAAGAGGCTTCTAATTGTCCTTATCTCTGTCATGGAAAACCCTTCAGTGTTTTCCTCTCTCCCCTCTTTGTCTGCAGGGGGGAGTGAGGCAGCTACTTTCGGTGAGTCTCTGGCATCCAGCCAGGATCAAACCACTACAACCATCTCTTGTTGCAGATGGTTGTAGAGTTTAAGTTGCAGAATTCCAGCTCCTCAAGAAGTGTAGTGAAAATATTTTCACTGTTCCAACAGCAAGAGCTGCTGCACTGGAAGTACTGGGAAAGCTTTGCTTGGATGCAATATCTGCTCTCCCTTTTCCATCAGGATCCCAAGGCCTCTTAACAGAAGTTACTCTGTCTATGAGATGTGCAGTACAGGTGAAAAAGGATGTACTTTCCCCATTTGCCCACAGGAGAAGAGAATTTAGGTAAATTTTCCATAACCTCAGTAAACTTAAATGAATGCAGGCTGTTGACCAAAATTAATCATCTATGACTGAGATGTAACAATTTCGTGTGCATAAAAACCCCCTCTTCATACAAGTTGTCTCTGTGTGCTGGAAATGTTAATATATATTTTGTTTAACAATGAAAAATGAAACACGAAGCACATAACCATCTCACAGATACCTAATGCAGCTGCAATTGACACCTCTGTGATCTCCTATCTGAGCCATATGGAACAACAAATAGTAAATATTCCTAGTGGTGCATCAACACTGCTTTCATATTTGCTTTGATTAGCTAACACTGCCAAATTATTACAGCCTACTTGATTGTGAAAACATGCTTTCTCTCACATATTTCATATATTACCCTATTAAGAACCCCAGCACTCCGATTAGACTATGCAGCACTGCATCCTTGCTATGGGACTGTGCTTCTGATCATAAAGCAGGGATTCTGATAGTGCAGTGTTTGCTGCAGATGTAACACCTTTGAAATATATAAAAAATACCATGTGTTCATGGTGCCATTAGTCTGTTTGCTAAAATTTACTCCAGAGGAGTATAAGGCTTACATGTACAATGATTTTAAGTTCTCAAAGCAGTAAGATTGCCTGTAATAAATCTTTCAGATCCTTGATGTCACTTATTGTCAGATGCCAGATCTTTCCCTGTGTGTTTTCTTTGCGTTTTAGCGTTGAATTATAAATACAGAGTAAAAACACAGGCCCTTACCTGGATAAGGAATCTTTCCATATGTAACAATTTCATATAGGAGAATCCCAAATGACCACACATCAGATTTAATAGTGAAAGATCCATAATTAATTGCCTCTGGTGCTGTCCATTTAATAGGGAATTTTGCACCTAAAAAAAAAGTACAGTCACAGGCAAATTTAAACACCCAGTATGAAGTCACTAAAAGGTCTTAAATGACTTGTCTTTAATACCCCTAAGTTAGCAAAATGACCAAAATTCCTTCTGTACAAAAAGCAAAATTCTTTCTGTACAAGAGTTACCATCAGAGATGTGATGCAGAATGCATGTTGCCACACAGCATGTCCTGTGTCAGAGGGCTAAATAAGATGCTGAAAGTTACACAGCACCTTTTGACTCCTAGGTATGGTGAATTTTTGCTAAAATTACAGTCACTGTTTTTGCTTCTGCCTTCTATGGTCAGGCAACAATCTTACAATTCCTATCACCTGGCATTTCACAGTATCTTATGTTACTCTCTCTCATATCTAACTAACTGATTCCAGAAATTGCCATATAAAAGCAAAATCCTTCCAGTTAAATAAAAAAAGAGTTCAGGCAGCCTTTGTTGGGAATTTTGTTTGGTTTGTCGGTTTTTTTGTTGCTGTCCCTGGAGGTGTTTAAGGGTAGACCAGATGAGGTGTTGAGGGCCATGATATAAATGTTATAGCTGTCAGGTTTTAGTTGGATTATAGGTTCGACTTGATGATCTTCAAGGTCTTTTTCCGACCTTATCAACACTGTGATACTGTGAATACTACATTAGTTCTTTCGACAATGAGGAGTAACAAAGCAGATTCTCTCTGAGCCCTGTTTAGCCTGCTCTATCATTCTGACACAAAATACCAGGTAAACTAGGAAACTTTGCTGAATGGCTGAAAACACATCAAAGAAAATCAACATAGAAAATTATAAACTGAAAAGTTAATTTAATCAATATACAATGTCCAGAGATAGCTAAAACCCACAGATACAGGTCTCTAGCTCTGAAAACTGCTTAATCAGACCCTTCACGCTGATCTATTGAATTATGGTAATTCAGTGGCTGAATAGCTCATCTTCCTTTAATCTCAACTATGGCGCATTGTTCTCTTTCTTCCTCATACTTTCTCCTCCTACTTTACCACAGTTTCCATCCAGACTGTGTGAAAGCCAAAGGTAGTGTCTTTAAAATGAGAAGGGGAAAGCCAGTCAACAAACCCGCTCCGAAACTTACCCTTGTGCAATCTGTTCATGGAAGCAAAAATAAAAATTTTTCACTACAACCAGTTGCCTGCATACTTCTTGAAAGCAGCCTTGACAACATCAGCAAAACACACATGGCAAAACCCAGACCTTTAAGAGCACGTTTTCCCTCTTGCCAGTCCTGACTCTTACCTCCCATCCATGGGCTGAGCAGGGACATGACCCAGCCTTCCAGTGTCTCTACAAATAGCAGGAATGCTGCTGAACATGCAAATTAACGTTGCAGCTCCTAAAGCGGCTTCAAAAGGCAACCAGTTCTGCTAAAGCGTTTCTTGTTAACAGCAACTACACCTGAGAGGGCTCCTTCCTTTCCCTGACTGAAAGGAGGACTTCAGGATGTGAAGAGAATAAAAGATCATATTTTGTTGGTGTTTAATTCTGTGGGATGGAAGCTGTGGCTGTGAAATTAATTTGCTCAATTTAGAAAACACTGCGTGTAGTTAAAGACTGATTTTTTTGTTCGTTTGTTTTTCAAATATATTTAAAATAAACTTATCAAAAACTGGGGAATGCAGAAACATTATGTTTCCTCATTCTTTTTGGAAGTTGTTGGCATTAGAATGCTGCCTCTAGGAAGTCATTACAGCACTTTCTATCCTTGGTGACTATATTACTGTTAAATACAGTCTCACTGCCTCCCAGAGGCGGAAGTTTTAAAGACGAAAATAAAAATACATACCTTCCCTTGCTGTGTATTCATTATCTTCAATGACTCTTGCTAGTCCAAAATCAGCAATTTTGCACATCAGTAAGTCCGAAACCAGAACATTTGCTGCTCTCAAATCTCGATGGATATAATTTTTTCTTTCGATGTATGCCATCCCTTCTGCAATCTGTAACCAAAGGAACAATCATTTTAATTTTTCAACACCACACAACTCCTCTGACCTCTCTGTTCTTCCAAGGTATCAGCAAAGCCACATCCATCTATTCATTATTGGTGTCTTTGGAGCATTTTTTTTTTTTTTAGATGGAAGGAAGCAAAAAAAGGGGATTGCCATGGAAAACCTATGTGCAGATCCAGTCCTGAAAAACTATTCTTACAGTAACAGCTCTGACAGAATTGTTTGGGTGAATAACAGCTGACAGGACTAGACATGTACGAGAGGCATTTCCTGAAACAAAATCTTAATTCAAGTGTTCCTAAGATTTCTATAAAAATATTCTCTTTCCCAAATTACTAACCAGTTTATTTTCCAAACACTTGGAAAACAGAAAGAATTACTAAGTTAAGATACAGATGTTCTACTTAAGGTCTGATAAAGCAACAGTGCAGAGAGAGTTAGAAAACCCCCAAACCCTGCAGCTTTCTATTTACTCACTATAGGCCTAGACAATCAGGGAAGAATTACTGAGATAGGGCAAACAACTTTATCTTTGTTTTATTCTACAACAACATACACATACCCAAGGAGTGTCTGGCAACAGCCAGCTCTCAGATACTATCACAAATTAATACACATAATTTGTATTTCAGCAGCCCAAATTGATTTCCAAACCGAATTAATGAGGATTAATGTATGCAAAATAGGCAACGTGGATGATACTTTCAGTATTTGTCCAGACAGCCTTTTTTTTTCCCCTGAAGAAAAAACTTTGCTTTTCAGGAAAAAAAACACACACCCCCTCCCAAAATAATAGTTTCTAAACACAAAGCAATAAACTGATATGTGGACTATATTCTGTCCAAAAATTTAAGAGCAGCTAATAAAAAAGAAAAATAAACCCTGTTCTTGTGAGCTGTCAGTTTTTATCTTTCTTGTGAGACTGTTAATGGGCAATTCTCAGGCAAGGGCCATGGTCCAACCTGTGCCACAGGTACCTCCCCAGGCTGCCTGTAGGTACCTGACAGACCACTCACTCTTGACCAAATGGTTTGGGGAACACAGAAGCTCAAGATTAGCAAATAAAGCAGTGGTAAAGCAGCAAAGGGTCCTTCTCCAGTGCCAGGCCCCAGCACCCTCATCACAGGCTCTTTCCTCTCCACCTCAGGAGAAGACAAGTGGACAGATCCCTTCTCAGCACCAGAGGTGTTCATTTCTGCTAGGCAGTAAGGCAAGCAGGAGCACCTGACCAAATTTTAAGAAAATATTAACATCTCTTCTGTTTATCCGTGTTTAAAAAGTCCCCAAGAGGTACTGCAAAGGCACTTCCACCACTTGCAACACAAAACCACACAGTCTTTGTTCCTCTTTTTTGGTTTAAGCAATGGAAAAAAAGAGCCACTTGTCCTCCCACCTCTGTCGACTGCAAACCTCCTCTTACAAACTATGTAATACATTCTTCAGAACAGTGACATTGCCCTTGTACAATGCAAGGAGGGGTTCTCACACTAAACCAGAAAGAAATGCTGATGATGAAGAGGATGAAGAACACCTGCATTTCACATTTGCTAGAAATAAGTAGGATGTCTTATAATGAAGGAAGCAGATACTAGGGAACAATTGCCCCAGAGTCTTACTAGGGACGTGCAGACACAATAGAAGAGCAGCATTTCATTCAGAGCTTGCTCAGCCTCTCTTTCCTCCCTATGCCATTACTTGGGTTTGGAGAGCAAGGAGAGATGAAAGGGAAGGTTTTGTTGTATATTTTTTTGCTGAGGTTGGACTACCCAGATGGCAAGTACACCCAAAATACAGGTCCACTAATGTCACCAAAGATGCNAATATTTTTTTGCAGAGGTTGGACTACCCAGATGGCAGGTACACCCAAAATACAGACACCAAAACACAGGTCCACTAATGTCACCAAAGATGCATCAAAGATGACAGAGGAATCAACTTTCCTCTTTCTTCTCTGCACAGACTTAGTATTTGGGCAAACTGCTGCCTAAAGAATTAAGAACCACTTCACAAAAGATACATTTGTGATGGTGATATTTAGTTTCCATGTCCAGCCAAGAAAATCCATTGGAAAGATCATTTTACTTCCTCTTATTTGTGCCAGATTCCCTGAAGTCATCATCTGTTTAGTCACAAATCAGGAATGTGACATCAAATGATTCATTATGTTTCCAGCATATACAAATTACATTTCTGTAAAATTCCAAGACAATGGTTTTGATTGCATTGAATCAGAAAAATTAAAAGAAGCCATGCATATGGAATTATTTGCATATGCAAAGAATTATAAAGTAATAAAAGAATAATGGGCAAGGAATTTTGAACAAGGGAAGGTAGGGAAACATAACAACCGGACAAATGAATTCACATATCCACTCATGTTAAACCTTTGCTTGTGGGAAAAGAAGAAAGGAAAAAATTAAGATTTTTGTTTTTGATCCAGAGAATGGCTGCCAGAGCCCATGTGATAACTACTAATGGTAATTGTTGGGTTTTCATTGCCAAATGATATGTTAATGGTAGAGAAATTCATGCGAACAAAAGAAAATTAAAGCCTTTTCCCCTCTCTTTTAATGATCATGGGTACCTGTAAGACTGTTCAGCTACATGTAACTTCTATTCAGTAGCAGGATAAGAAAGCTAATCTGTGCTTCAGGAGTGTGTTTTGTACCTTTTAAGAGAGGATTCCGCCTACACAGCACAAGCATTTATGCCAAGAAGGGAGCAGCTCCCCATCACCTTTAATGAACTACTGACACACTTTCAGAAATACCCAAATTAAATCCTTTTGAAAACAACCAACAAATCCCTACATATTAGGAACTATGCATCCAGGGTAAGATTGGTAGAAAAGTCTTCTGGAAGAAATAAATATTTTATTGATACAGCCTCTGCAACTGTAAAGCTTCAGCGAAAAGTCACGTCAGACATGGGATGGTGACCTCCGATCTGCTCTCACTTGCCCACAGGGGCTGCTCAGGCCCACAGCTCGGTGGGATGGCCTTGCCAAAGCAGGTAGTGCATGCCAAAAGCCAAACTGGAAATGAGAGCAAAACACTTAAGGAAGGTGGACACAAGCATCCTCTTGGTGCATTTTAAGCAGAAGAAATCATGGAGCATAACCCCGAGTTTCACACTGCCCAAAATTTGATAATTTTTCTCAGTTCCCAGGGAGAAGGCCTCACTAAAAACAGTTTTGAAAGGTTTGAGGCAGAGGTGTTGTTGACCTGGACAGGGCTGTTTCTGGTCTAGGATTAACCTTTGATTATTGGCATCTTTCAATAATGTCCAGATGCATAATAAAACAAAACATATTTCTTGATCACAGAGTTTTCAAAAAGAGAGCTCATCTTCTCACGACTCTGTTTCTATAGAGAAGGCATAGACCCTTTGTATCTAACAATCAAGAACTGTTGCAAAAGACGTCTATCTTCAAGTGATATATTGGTACAATAGAAATTTTCAGGTTACAGCAGTGCTTATTGTAAAGGTGAAATCAGGAAAAGTTCCAAAATCGTATTTCTTCTGCTCCAGTCAAGTACCTATGTAGTCAAAGCAGACCCACAGGGAAAAAAAATTATTATAAAACACACATAATTATGCACTAAAACATTAGAGGGTATAATTAAAAATCAAAGAACGCTGAAAAGAAATGCAGTGGAAATGTCACAATGTCAAGTAAGAATTAAAATTAATTGTAATCTAGGAATTTCCCTTGTGGCCTTAAAAAGAGGTGTGAGAGAGATTAAAACAATGCATTGAAAATTTGTATTAATTTTATTCTAAGTTTACTATTATTTCAATGGCACTTTTACCTTAGAAGGCAGAAAGAAGTTGCCAGTGAAGCTGTAGATCATAGAAGAATTAATAAAAATATCAGCACTGGATGGGAGACAACCAAGACTGTTTTGGGGACAAAGCTTTGACCAGTTGGAAAGTTATATCCTGAGAATGCTCAGTAAAAATAGATATGATTTTCCTAGCCACAGCCACTATGCGAGTGCTAAATGGAAGATACAAAAGGTTCACTGAATTTACATTGTACATTTTCAGCAGGTCTCATCCAACAGAAGCAAGTAGAAATTTAAGACCTGTGAACCAAAGAATTGGAGGCTTTTTGGATAAATTGCCCAAAAGGGCAAGACAGAAACCAACTAATCCAGAGTTTACGATGGACTTTAGCACAGAGGGAGCCATGCTGTTGCCTGTAAATTACCAAGGGGAATCTGGGCCCATGTGGGAACAGTTGAGGGCACCTTTGGGTTTCCTGAGCCCGCTGGTTGAGCTGGTGGGCAGAACCCAGCAGGGTGAACTACTCACCACCTGTGCCAGCTATAATGCCTGCCAGATGCAGGCCAGCTGCACGACCAACCAAAGAGGTTGCCATGCTGCTGACCTGTGCACCAACAGTGGCCACGCAGGCAGGGAAGAAGGCTCACATTTTGTTATCTCCAGATTCCTGGCTGTTTCTTGCGTGTCCAACATACTGAGAGTTCTGCTGACTTCGGTGGGAGATGCCACAGCTCTGCTCTGCACCAAAGCAGAGAGTGTGTGCTTGAAGGTATGTTTGCAAAACCTCAGCTTCCTTTAAAACATTCTCATTTCAGAGACATCTAACATTCATCACTAGCAAATAAAATAGTCTTTGCCAGGGCATAGGCAACACTAGATTCCCCCGGCCTGTACTTGTACACTAATCATACACACTAAACAAAACACAAGAGACACCTTCAGCTCTGTTGGAGAGCAGGTTGCTCTAGAAAGTGAGCCAGACCATGTTCCTAGCAAGTATTTTCTTGCCATCTTTTCCACAAACTTAATTTCACAAATTGTGACCATTAGTGCAGACAGAAACCCATCAAAATCCAGAATCCCCAGCTGTAAGTTAAATGAGGCACTAGATATAAGTGTAACCAAGTAACAGATATCGATGTCAAAAATGGCCTTCAGCAACTGTGCCCACCTAACTAAACAGCAAAGTCAGTACAGCAGAGCAGGAGAACATTTGATTACATCCTTGAAAAAAGCTTACTTTTAAAAAGGTGTTTATTTCACCTAGGGCAGCAGTCCTCCCTTTGCAAAATCAGAGTATTTCACCTCTTGTAAACACATTTTTTTTTCAAGATTATTCAAGGCAAAGGTAATGAACATTTTTCAAGGCTGAGTAATGAATTCAGCAAGTGGACCACTAAACAACAGCCTGGCAATGCAAACACCAACTCACAGCTGTTGTTGCTCTTCAGCAATACTTGAAAAATTGGTTTCACTTAAGGGCTTCTGTACAACTGCCTGCACTATGTATATTCTTCAGCCACCTAATAGCCACATAGACCACATCCTCCCCTCCTCTTCTCTCATTCTCAGTCCCTCCTGTGTCATGTTATATCACAGATGTATTAGGGAAAAAACAAACTAAGGCTCAGCTACCATTTCTTGCATTTCCAGTGTTGCTGAGAAGGTGGGATGGCCTGGCCAAACTGCCTTGCCAGAACACTGGGATTAAACAGCAAGGAAAGGTTCAACCATATGTCCACCAAGGAAAAAGAAAAACCTCATATTATTTAAGAACTTCATCATGAGTCCCTTCCATGTTACTTTTAACCTCTTCTGAAACATGTCTCTCCAAATTTCTTTCCCCTTAGCTCTGCGGAGAGGTTAACATCACTGCTGTGAGAGTAAATTAGTGTTCCAGTTGTAGAAACCAGAGTCATACCAAAAGTGATATACAGATTGTGTGTTCTCCTTTATATGTATTCACAGTATAGATAAGGCTAGAAAGGACCTCAGAGATCATCTAGTCCAGCCTATAGTCCAACTAAACCTAGCATCTACATCTAGATCATATCACTCAGCACCTCATCCAGCCTCCCCTTGAACACATCCAGGGTTGGTGACTCAACCACCTCTGTGGGCAACCCATTCCACATCTGGATCACTCTTTCAGTACAAAACCTTTTCCTAATATCAAGTCTGAACTTCCCCTACTGAAGCTAAAGACTATGACCTCTTGCCCTGTCTCCAGTGGCCAGGGAGAAAAGACCTGGCTACAACCTCCTTTTAGATAGTTATACACAGCAATAAGGTCACCCCTGAACCTCCTCTTTTCTAGGCGAAATAGACCCAGTTCCTTCAGCCTCTCCTCATAGGGCTTATCTTCCAGCCCCTTTACCATCCTAGCTGCCCTTCTCTGAACTCATTCCAGCACCTCAACATCTTTCTTGAACTGAGGGGCCCAGAATACTCGAGGATACAATACTCGAGGTGTGGTCTAACCAGCGCCAAGCACAGGGGAAGGATAACCTCTCTTGACCTACTGGCCACACCATTCTTGATGCAGGCCAGGATGCCGCTGGCCCTCTGGGCTGCCTGGGCACACTCTTGGCTCATGTTGAGTTTGCTGTCAACTAATACCCCCAAGTCTCTTTCCACCTGACCACTCTCTAACACTCTATCCCCAGCCTATAGTTCTGCATTGGGTTGTTATAACCAAAATGCAGAACCCGACATTTGGACTTGTTAAATTTCATTTTATTGGAGTGTGCCCATCTCTCCAGTCTGTCCAGGTCCATATGCACGGCCTTCCTACCCTCGAACAAATTAACATGGGCTCCGAGCTTGGTATCATCCGCAAATTTGCTCACGATGGACTCAATCCCATCATCAGTATCATCAGTCAGTATCATTAATATCATCAATGAAGATGTAACCTACATTCTGGAAAAGTGTGATCCACAGATCTGCAGTAAAATTACCATGGACTTAGAAGAGGTCTGAAAATATGTATTTTTGTCCACCTTTTGCCCTAAAGACCCGTCAACTAACATTCAGACTGCTAGGAAGAGAGACGACCAGTGGAACATCAGTGTTGGTCAGAAGGAAATCTCTGGTCTGGAACCACACACATGCAGCCTGAAAGTCTATTCCATGCAGTGGCATTAAGGGCTCTTTACAAATGTGCTCAAACCCCCTACAAATTCTTCCCATAAGAAAAACCCTGGTATCTTGGTTCCAAAGTTTTGTTTGGGCAGCAGCCAGAAATCCTCATAGAGGCATTTCTAAACATCCCTTTAGGATCACTGCAAACCAGCCTGTGGCTCACTCTCGGGAATTTCTGTTGATAGTCAACATTTGAGGTGATGAGCGAGACTTCTCATATCACCTGGGCAGCAGAAGGTCCTGACCCCTCAGGCCAAGTGCAGGAATTGGCTCTGAGAGGTTGCTGGCAGATTAGGATGACAAGTGACATCCATTTCAAGTGATCTGATCTTCTAAGCTTTGTAAATTACAATCTCTAACCCCTGTTATCTGAAAGTGATTTACTCAAATTGTAGAATTACTGTCTAGTTCATTATGCTTTTTAAGTCTTAAATTTCTGAAAACACAATATTAATTTAAAATGAACACAACATCCCTGTCTCCAATAAGGAGGTTTGCTATGAAACCACATGGGGTTTTCTATCCCCATCTCATAGAATCACAGAATCACAGAATTAGTAAGGTTGGGAAAGACCATAGAGATCATCAAGTCCAACCTATCACCTGTTACCTAATTGTTGTGATCCTGCTACCAACACCCATCCTACCAATAACACACTCCATAATATCTAGGTCTTGCTACCAAGTACATGTCTCCTTTTGTATCACTGCTCACAGATGTTCTTCTCTTCCTTGAACTTTACACACTATTTTCAAAGCTGCCTTTTTTTCTTTTTTATGCCCACTGTCAGTCATCTCTTCAGACCATAGCCTGGGATCCACTAGATTTTCCATATCTACAAAGTTTTATCTCACTGAACTTCCAAGGAGATATTACCCAAAGAATTTATAAAGCTTAGAAAGCCTATAGCTACCAAAAACAGTAATTATAGCAAACAAAGCTCCTGTATTGCATCTATGTTAAAATAAAAATCTGTATTTAATACATGTATTAAAAATCTATATAACAATATGTGATACGTAATATACTATAGAAGAGAATAGTTCCAGTTGGAAAGGACCTCCAATGAGCATTTAGTCCAAATACTTGACCACTTCAGGCCATTTTAATCAGAAGTTAAAGTATATTATTAAGAGCATGGTCCAAATGTCGCTTAAATCACAAAAGGTCTGGGGAATTGATCACCTCTCTAGGAAGCCTGTTCCAGTGTTTGACAACCCTCTCAGTAAAGAAATACTTCCTAATATCTAATATTATATTTATTTGTGTAGCAATAATTATATAAAACATTTATATAATATTCTTATTGTGATTTTTTTGTTACAACCCCAAACATTTTATTATTTCTTTTAAAGTTTTCCCATTTTTCTTCATGGGTTATAACGAATTAGTGTCATAGGGCAGAAAAATCTGTAAACTCTAACGGATGATAAAACCCCCAAAAGACTGGTTAAAAATAATCTAACAGAAATGCTTTCATTACCTACTAGTAAGATGAATTACAAGTCATAAAACCAAAATTATTAGTCTATTTTTGTTACATGCCTCCCTGGACATTTAATGCTGGTTACTGTCTGAAACCAAACACTGGGCTCTGGGCACTTTTTGTCCAGGGTTTGACACACAAATTACACTGGGGTCTCTCTCCGGGTTTCATTTATTAGATGGGATAATTTGTATATTTTGAAACAATCATTCAGATTCATGAATCTTATACTAGCGCCTCAAACACCATCTTACAGTAATTTACATAAGAATTTGAAACCAAGAAGAGTCCACTGAGGTTAACAGAAGTTTGATCAATTAACATGTGAAGTAAATAATTACATATTTATTAACACTGAAGGAATATTCTAAAAAATTACATATTTATGAACACTTAGAAGGAATCTTCTAAGCACAAAGTCACAAACTCATAGTTTCAACTCATAGCTGCTCAAATTGAAAGTAGCCTTTCCACAAAGGAAAGCAGCTCTGTATTGTTGCCATCTAAGCAGGGCTGCCATCAAAGCTGGTTCCACAGACATCTAAGCAGATCACCAGCAGTAACTTCACATATTCCCTTTGAAACCTCTTTTATCTATTTCCTCCTTTTAAATAATCTTATTTACTCAAAATTTTTTTGAAAATTATTTTATTTAATACAAAAAGTCCCTGAAGATAAAGTTGCCCAGCATGAGTTTCAGACTCTTAGAGAAATAAACTCCATTGATTTTGAGAATATTTCCCAAACTTTACCTGAGCAGAGAAGTCGATTAGCTTTGGAAGCAACAATTTACTTCCTTCATCACTCTTCAGAAAATCCAGCAAACTTCCTGTTACAACAGAGGAAGATTAAGTCAGTGCAGCTTATTACCAAAAGAAATGTCACATCAGGTCCCCACTTTTCTGGATCACAAAATTTGTGCACCAAAGTGTTTTGATATATTTTCAAGTTGACCACAGTAAGACAGTTCCTTTGCATGACTTAACAACAGTCATATCCAAATCTGCACGTCACATATCCAAGTTTTGCAATTTTCCTGGGTGTAAAAAACTGCCATCAGACATCTCAGTTCAGTGGTGTTGACTTTTAGAAGCATCTTAGTCTACAAACCATCAGGAAAGCTCTCTAGGAGAATCACACACATCAAGCCTTTCCAATCCTTTCCAGGTCAACACCTGTTCATGAATTTATCAGCAAAATTGCTTGGAAACAGAACAAAACAAGGGAAACTACCACCCAAGACAATGTGAGAAAACCTTGCATATTTTGCGCAGTAATGCTCTATTTTTCTAGTAGTTCAGCAATCCTTGCAGGACTGTTTCTTACTCACCTTATTACACACATCTTTATCAATTCAATGGTCACATAAGGCAGTTTCTAAAGTTTGCTTTAATTAACTTTTTATGATACAAGAAACAAAAATTAGATAGGGAGTTCAAAGGAACCAAAGCTATTTAGAGGGTTGTACTCTGATTCAGAAACAACTAAAAATGCTGCATTTAAGAAAACTGTAAAAATGGTTAACTTCACAAATGCAGCAACAAGTCATAAAATTAAAACCTCAACCCTCTTCTAGGGTAAAAGCTCCTTCACTTAATATCTGAGCATTCAAAAAATAGTTCTATGATTCCTTTCTTTATAAAGAAAAGGGTCTAGTTTGGGAGCAGCAGAAGAGATCACTAAAACATTGCTTGCAGATCCAATGTTTTTCTCACCTTTTGCCATGAATTCTGTTATAATATAAATAGGCTCTTCTTTAGTCACTACAGCATAAAGCCTAACAAGCTTATCATGCTGGAGTGTTTTCATGAGGTTGGCTTCCTCCAGGAAGGCTTGCACAGACATAGTTCCAGGCTTCAGAGTCTTCACAGCCACTTTTGTACTATTGTGATAGTAACCTGCAAGGAGGGAATACAACCAGTGCACTTGAAGTTACTCTGCACCACACAGCTCCTGACTAGCAGGAATTTGTAAAGCAGGTGAGGTTGGATTCCAGGAATAGTTAAAAGTCTGAAAGCAAGTTCCAGATGTACCACAAATATTTATGCTAGAATTCCATTTTATTTTGCAACTGATACAACATTGCAGTGAAAAATGATCCATTCCCTATTTTTAGAAATCAGTTATCTCAAAAAAAACCCCCAAAACAAAAAACAAAACAAGCAAGCAAGAAAATGATCTTACTTCATACCAAACTTTAATTCACAAGTAGCCCATAAAAAATTTGGTCAACATGTTTCAATGAATGTTCACGGAAATTGTCTCAGAATCTAACAGAGTCGAAGGATTGTCTGCAAGATTCTGGAGTACCTTTAAATCCCATGATTACAGTTATTTTATGCATGCCAGTCCCATGCTTATATTCCTTTCTATAACCCTCAATGCTCAAAATGGAGCATTAGGGGAAAGTGCAATCAAATGAGCATTCCCGTGACAAAGAGGGATACGCTGCCAGGACTGCAATCCTGCAGTGCTCAGCACAGGATTTAAAATGTGATAACTTCTTATCACATAGCTCATGCCAAAAGTGGAAGAGACTGTGGCTATGGTTCATTTCTTCGTTTGTCGAACCTTTTAACGGAATACTTATATAAAAAGCAACTATCAGTAGTGAGAAAAACAGTGAATTATTTTCTGATTTTTCCAAACACTAAATAAATGTTAAAACAGCGTTAAAAAATAGAGTAGCAAGCAGCGATCCTGAAGTTCATCTTGTAAAGTCACATAATTAAAAAAATAAATAAAAAACAGAGAAAGAGATAGTGATACAAATGTAGCTTTTTTACCCCATCATACCCATTGCAACATTGCAGAAATATTTCTCAGAAGAGGTGAAACTTTCATAATTCAATGAAATAACCTCATTTCCTTATTCAGCAACAATCCAGACTATCACCATGATGAATACACCTCTAAATTGGAATCACAGGATCACAGATTATTCTGAGTCGGAAGGGACCCACAGGATCATCTAGTCCAACTCCCAAGCGAACGCCCACCCAGGGATCAGGCCCACAAGCATGGAAGCACGGGCACCACGCTCCATCCATCCAAGCCTCCCACCATCCAGACCATATCACTGAGCTCCTCATTGAGTCTTCTCTTAAACACCTCCAGGGATGGTGACTCCACCACCTCCCTGGCCAGACCATTCCACTGAGAGATCACTCTCTCTGTGAAAAGACTCTTCCTAACATCCATTAGTTTAAGGCCATGTCCTCTTGTTCTGGTGCTGGAAGCCTGAGACAACAGATTCACACCCACTCGACTGCAACCTCCCTTCAAGTAGTTGTAAACAACAATGAGGTCACCTCTGAGTCTCCTCTTCTCCAGGCTGAGCAACCCGATTCCTGCAGTCGCTCCCCACAGGGCTTGTTCTCCAGTCCTTTCACCATCCTTGCCCACCTTCTCTGGACCCTCTCAAGCAGCTCAACATCCTTCTTAAACTGGGGAGACCAGAATCCACCAATTCCTTATGCTATTTATCATCCTAACAAAAGAAATTACAGGCAAAGCAAGGACCTAGTTCCCTGACCTTAAGTGATTGCTCTAAGCACTGCATCTTCTTTTTGAGGAAGAATCATCACCTGAGAAAAGCCTCTATGCCAATCACAAAATATTCACCTGCATGATTATTAAACCTATTTTTTCTGAACATGGCCAGATCAAAGCATAACAAAGATATTTCTCTAAATTACCTAATAGTAATAAATTACAATTGTGAAGCAATTATGACCTTAACACTAACCATCACTTATGACCTTAACATTAACAATATTTTACATTCACTGAGATCCATCAAACTAGGGTCTTAGAGAAAATTTGCTTTACTACAACACCTCAGTGACACTGAAGTTTTCTACTGTAAAAAAGTCTTCTCTGACCCTCTTGTGGGATCGTACAAATCAAATAGCTGGTGAGAGCACTAGAGAGAATTGATCCTGATCTCTCTCATGTTCATTTATTTCATCAGGGATAGGACACCAAAACAGTGACGAAAGGTGGTCATGAACTCTATCAGTGCACAAAACTGTGTTGGAAAAAATGGATCCTTGAGAGTCTGGCAAAACTGGAATTTGTCACCTGTCCCACCCACACATTTTCAGCAAAATGAGTGTTGGCTTGACTTGGGATGGGACCTGTAGTGGGCAGCATCTTTTTAGTATGCATCTGTACCACCCCAGCCTAACAAAGCCCTAGTCCTGACGCCAGGTCACCTGTCATTACTGTGAGAATCTCTGTGGCAGTTCCCATAAAGATAATTGCTTTGCAGGCAGACTCCTACTGTACAGGTAAGAAACTGCAGCCTTTGTGCAGTTGGAGGGAAAACTGGTGACCCCAAAGCGCTTCAGTGACGGCAAATTTAAGACTCAATCTGCACAACAGAAGGATTCCAGTAATACACAGGGAGCTGTTGGAAGGGTAACTACAGCATCACCCCCTGCTTTATACAGTGCCTGGAGCTCTGAACTCTTCACTTCCATCTGCCTCGGCTGAACAGAACCAGACTCCTGGTGCAGACCCAGCACTTGCTGTGTTGCGGGTTTATATATTGCTTGCCATATGACACGAATGAACAATGTAATGTCAGCCTGCTTTCTAAACATGCATTCAAAAAGATAGATAAGCACTAAACTTCTTGCTTAGATCTGGAACATGTGACATAAAATAGATTTTTTGCCACCAGCATTCAGCCCATTTATGTATTGTCAGATTTCTTTCCTGATACCAACAAGATGTACTGGTAAGTTTTCTTGGCTCATTTTACATGACTTTTATTGTAACAAAAGTATTTCTGTGGTATGACTTACTCTGATTTTTTCTAACAGCTTCAGAAGAAAATACTCCTCCAAAACATATGCTATTACTTACATTCTAATTCAGAGGTTATTCAAAGAGAATCTTTTACACCTGAGATGCAAGCATGGTGTGCCTCATTAATAAAATACAGTATAATGGCAAGATTTGCCTTGTTAACTTTCCTCTTAGCCCTGCTTGAGAATTCTCTTCATGGATTATTAATACCACAGAACATCATGATTCACATCATATCAGCGCACACTAGGAACAAAAATGCATAAAACATAGACCCTGCTCTTGCAGTGTTGCTCTGGCTCATCACATCACAGCACTAAAGTAGCTGCCCAGATGCACTGAACTACATGGTCCAAAAATCTTTCATACCATGGCAGGAAGTCAGTGTATCTAGAGTTTCAGCTTCTGTTAAAAATCAAATGTGAAGCCAGCAGTAGTATGAAAGTTTGAGGAACGTGTAATGATGTCTCAGACAAGGAGCCATGTTCTTTTCTACAGAATCCTCAAAAAAACTTAGTGTTTCAGGTGTTTGTCTAGGAGTTTATTATTTTTTGACAGGGTAGTATCTTGGACAGCTAGGTTGCCCTCATATTCTTGCATGGGCTTAATCAGGTCAAGCAGTGTTATGAATTTACAATAATGAGGTTGAGCTACCATTTCTGACCAGATAACTAGGACTGAAGATGAACACCTTTGTGAACAAGCCTAAAGTATGCAACTTTCTCCTTCCTCTGCTTTTGCAATAATTTCCTGCAGGCTATCCTGAGAACAAGTTTTGGGGCTACAGAGATATGACACTACTAGAAAAAGATCACTACTGCAGAAGGTGCTGGGGAAGAACATCAGCTTCTCTGCATGCTCATTGAATGGCAGCACTTCACTTCTTTACCAACCTCGGCCATCACTCAGCTAAAGGACAGAATAATGCAATGGTAGCTCCATCTTTTGCTCATCTCCATACAGCCCGTTAAATGGGAAGGCAGAAAGCACAAGCTGTGACTTTCTAACTACTTCCATGGTGCAGTGCATAAAATGTGAACACAACTCTGTCATGCTATTTTCATCTATCTATCATGTCATCACAGCTGATGCCCAAAATGCAAACATAAACACTAATTCAATACCCTAAAACCAGAAAGTCTTTATAAAACACCTAAAATTGCACATAACTGTAATGAAAAAATTGCAGTGATAGACAAAACTGGGAAATTGATAGCAAGTTTTCCCAAGTAAAAGCAACTTTTCAGAGTTGGAGGGGACCTGATGATCTTCAAGATCTCTTCCAACCTTGCTTATACTGTGATACTGTGAGACTCAGCTGCCCACTCCATAAGCAACAAAGATTCTCTGCACAGGTCATACAGGAACACAACTGAGTGCTTGGGAGACATGGGGCCTTGCATTATATTTCTAGGATTTTCTTAGTCCTCCCATAATATAAGCTAACTCCCTCCAAAATGCTCAAGAGGAAGATTTGAACGTGTAAGCACAAAAAGTAATTGTGCACATACTAAAAAGAGCATAAAAGATACACTTGCATATCTTCACATTGCAGTAACAGTATTATCTCTATATTCCCATATCTCACAGAATCACAGAAGGATTCAGGTTGGAAGGGACTTCTGGAAGGCATCTGGGTCCAACACCCCTAGTCCAGCAGGGGTACCTAGAGCTGGTTGTGCAGGATTGTGTCTGGCTGGCTTTTGATTCTCTCCAGGGATGGAGACCCCACAATGTCTCTGGGCAACCTGTGCCAGTACTCAGTCACTCACACATAGAAAAAGGTTTTCTGATGTTCAGAGGGAACGTCCTGTGTTTCAGTTTGTGCTTTTGGCCTATGGTCCTGTCACTGGGCACCACTGAGAAGAGCCTGGCTCCATCCTCTTTGCATACCTCCTTTAGGTATTTACATACATAGATAAGGTTCCCTGAGCCTTTTCCAAGCTGAACACTCTCAGCTTTCTCAGTCTTTCCTCAAAAGAGAGGTGCTTCAGTCCCTTCATCTTTGTGGCACTTTGTTGGACTCTGTCCAGTAGTTCTACATCTTTCTTTACGCAGAAACACAATTTCTCTGAGTGGGACACTGTTCTCTCTGAAACCACAATTCTAACTACCCTTTTATCAAGAAGAAATTTATTTAGTAATTAAACAGTGGGACAGTATTTCTCTCTAATTCACACTATGGCTGAAAAATATCTTTGCTGTACATGAGGTGGCAGCGCAACAACCAGCTCTCTAATCAGGAGAGAGTAGCAACTTGGTCACTCCTCAGTACGCCTACATACCTCCCAATGCTGCTGGTTGATCATTACAATACACAGTGTTTGCTGACACCCTGCACCACACAGCTGATCTAATATGTGTTTTCCAGCTTGAACTTCCTTGGTTCTAAGATTAACTATGCTCCTGATTCGATAGGACCTGTGCCATGCAAATCATCATCTTTCACTTCAGAAAGGAAGCAGAGAAGAGGAAGCACAGCGATTGCTTTCACAGTACATTAATTTTTCTCACAGTGCAACATTTCAAATGCAGGGGTTAGGCCCAGTTTAGATGTTAAAATAATGACACAAACAAGAGGAAACATCTTGAACCAGAAACACCCTTTTGAAATTTTATTCATTTGTTCGTGTATGTGCAGAAGTAGTTGCTTCCCAAAATGATCTCCATTTCCAAGAAGGTGATTACCTCCTACTACGAAGCCTTGCACAGTCTTTCAGTGTCAGTTAAACATTTCTTGTCCTGGTTTATTGAACAAAAATAACAGCACCATGGCTGACACTTGTCCTGACTAGTATCTAAATTGTCACTCATGTACATCATAGGGTTTCTTAAGCCTTTTCTCATGAAGGCAAACAAAAGGCTGATTTTGGCTATAGTATTTACACTATAGAGATCTGTTACTTGAATTTTTTTATATGATTTATACTGAAAGATTGCACTTTGACTGAATTAGAGCTTTCTGACTGACACTGTAGTTGTGTGTGTAAAATTTTCCACTCAAACAGCACCATTCTGTGGTTTGCTTTTCTAAATGAGAGCAGGTATTCAAAGCAACGACATCAGACTGACCCACTCCCATGGGTCACCAGAGATCCCTTCCTAGCTTTGGGTCTTCCAGCAAGCTTTGGAATATGTTTTTAAATTTCTCGGAAATACCCTGCCTATTGAATCTTAAAATAAATAATCATCATCATCACCATCATCTGACTTATTACTATGTACTAAATTATAACTGCAACGATTTTATTCCTATTTAAATAAAATATCAAAAAAAGTGATTCATCTTACGTATAACCTTGTGTTTCCTCCACGGAACTTTACCAAAAAACCCCTGTTGTCTTTGACCTTCTACATTACAGTGCTTACTCACCGTTTTTTTTTTCCCACCAAATGACACCAAAAGGATTTGTTCTACTTCTTTGTGAGGTAACTATTCCCTTTTACAAACCCCCTCTCCTTACAGGAAGGTATATTCTGGGCATGATTTTGCTGTTTTACAGTGTATCAGACCAGGTTCATGTTTGCTTCTTTTCTGAATAACTCTGAAATGGCAGTTCTTTCAGAGATAAATACCTATTTACGTATTTCAAAAGAATAAACATACCCATCCAGACTTCTCCAAACTGACCAGCTCCAAGTTTCTTCACTAACTTAATTGATTCTCGTGGAATTTCCCATGCATCTTTATCCCATGGTTTCTGAGGCTTGGGACTAATACAAGCTTTTTCCAACTTTCTGCATAAACCATCTGATTGCTCTGGTTTTCAAATAAAAACAAAATGCAAAATGTATTAAACTTCTGTACCTTAAAACTTGAGACAAAAATCACTTTATTACAGATGTGCACTACCATGCTGTGATGTAAATGTAGCTTTTTCAGCATTTTCACACAACTTTAAGTACCTCTGATCTGAAACCTGGCATTCAGAGACAAATTTAGTAAAGAAATACCACATGCTTCTGGTTACTGTCAGGTTATTAAGGGGGTTTAGTATAATTTGTACCAAATAAATACAATATCAGATCTGATTGTTGACAGTATGTTGATTAAGATGCAGACTGGAGTCAGCCTTGGGACTTGTATTCTGAATTTGTCATTAAATTTTCTTGCAACACGGTTTCAGACAGATGTGCATGCAAGCATAAGTAGGTCAACATTATTTTTTGCCCAGACACTGACCAGCTCTAACTTTAATATAAATGTTGTGTAATTCTCAGGTTTTCCAGCTGTGACAAAGAACTAGCACACATATCTAACAACTCTGAAAAATTTGTGGCCAAGTCCTCAGAATGGCTTTGAAAAATAACTATGTGAATTTAAGTCCTACACTTTTTTGTCTTTCTGTCTTCCCAGTTACAAAAACCCCAGTGTTTTAGAGCTATCCACTAAGAGATCATGCAGAATGAAAAGTCAGCTTTACAGCTAAAACAGAAGTAGAAAGTTGTCCTTTCCCTCTCCTCCCTCTTTTTTAAAATAAATGTATACATTCTACGTGGGTGCAATTTTCTGTCTTTGGAGTCCATGGAATTTTACTTCCTTCGAAATGCTACGAAAAATGATTAAACAAATACATTTACAGGAAATATAAAAACAATTTCACACCCAGCACTAGGTAGAAGATGACATTTACAAGTCTACATGCATTTCTGCTAATTGTGAATACAAATTTACTCCCAAATAGAGAATTAATTTACAATTAAGACAATTTTTACTATAGCTTCACATCATTATAACTGTGATGAGGTGTTTTATAAAGCTAGTCTTTATTTCCCAGTGGTATGCCACAGAACGTGTAGCATTAGGTCTAATTATGATAACAACATTACTTGGGTTCCCATCAGTTTTACTTTATCTTTCATAAAATGCATGTCTGAATTATTTAGGGGGAAAAAACCCCCCAAACCCTTTGAAACAAAAGAAGAAAGCAATTGTTTTCCTTCACAAGAAATAATGGCTGCGTTCTATTAAGTAATTCAGTCACTGGTATGGCTTACTTTGATAATGTTTGATCATATCATTGATGTTGGGAAAAGTTATCCTTGGAGAGATGTAAAATCCTCCATTGTCTAGACTCCTGATTTTGTAGTGCTTAATAACATCGCCATGCTGTGGATCATAGTCTCTTATGGAGAGAGAATAGCTGCCTGTGGAGAAAGAGGGAATGACCATTAATGGGTAGCAAAAGTCCACAGTGTTCACACATATACAGTTAAACTTAACAAAATCACCGCTTTGTCCTTTTCTTTTTACTCCTTTATTTCCTCAAAAACCATTTTGCAACCAACAGGAGGAAGTTAGTCAAGAGCTAGTCCTGAACTGGTCACCAAAATGCTTACAGTAACACTTTCTTTTTCAATATAATTCAACAAACTCAGGAGTTCCACATTACAGTCGGCTCCGTATTCAATGCCCATTTTTGCAGGAAGTCCCCCAGCTTGAGTGGAAGTGGCAAGCAGGACCAGGGCTGTCACCCTACTTGGGCAGAAGCTGAAGTTCAGAGATCAGCATTTTGAAAAAGGAACATGCTGGTTGTCATGGGCCACCTAGAAAAAGGATAGTTTGGAGATGGCTTGAGATCTGTTAGTCCTAGGGAGTCTAACATCA
Source organism: Pitta sordida (assembly GCA_013390025.1). Taxonomy (NCBI): domain Eukaryota; kingdom Metazoa; phylum Chordata; class Aves; order Passeriformes; family Pittidae; genus Pitta; species Pitta sordida. The sequence goes on from WEKX01021240.1 coordinate 38,041, forward strand.
TCTGGTATTTAAGCTGGGGCAGGAGAGCATCTACACTTAGCCACAGTGCCCTTCATTTCTTCTACTAGTACAATTCTTGTCCATTTTCAAAGGATAAGACACCACCTCACCCCCTCATTTTCCTCCACAGACACATCTAGTGACAGTGGAGGTATTTGCCTTACTCTCAGTAGCCTATGTTGAATTTAGGAATCTTCCTTGGAGAATTTCCTTTAGGAGTCTTCATCTGAGAGCACAGAAAAAATTATATGGGCCCATTACAGAACAATACCTAATTAAGAATCTACAGTATTAGCGTAAAAAAAACTACCCTGTGGAGTGGAGAGACATATGATGTCCCCAAGGTCTTCATGTTCTTCCTCTGGAGGATGCAGTAGTAAGCAACCAAGCTGGAATACTGAGCCAGACTGCTGCCGGAGTCCAAAGGCTGAGGCAGAACTTCCTATATTCTTAAAGTCTCAGCTGAAGAGCCTGGAGGCTTCACTAAGCTTTTTCAGCTAAAAGTCCTTGGCCTACAGCACAACATGTTACCACAAAGGCTTTTTGGAAAGACTCGCACTACGGTGTAGAAACCAAAACCCTCATTATGCACTATATCTATTTTTAAACATGTAGCACTGGATGCAGACCAAATAATGGAAGAGTATAGAATGCAGCAGGTACTACTGCATTAAAGATTCTTTCAATAAAGGAGTCAGAAATGCTGCAATTCCTGCTTCTTCACACATCCCCTACACACACCTCCCCAGCCTTCTTCCCCCTCTATCTCAGCTTCAGGCGTTACTATCTTCTCTCTTTTCCTGGTGATTTTCTCATCCTTCTCACTCCTACACGATTGCAGAAAAATCACCCAATAGGACCCACTGCCACTACTCCAGACTCAGTGCTGTCTGATGCCAACTTTTGCAAAGATAGTGTGTTTTAAACACCATATCAATTCCAAAATAACCCACCCCAAAGCGTACCTTTTAATGTTTCACTTTCTCTGATAAGGAAAGCTCCAGGACTGTTTCCAGGAGCCAGGAGTAGTCTTTCGGCATCTTTTCGGGTTATGTCTTTGAAGAACCATCTGGAAGGTATTTTGAAGAGTTAGAACAATTTCTCTCCCCACCCACAAGAGATACACCACCAGGGTGAAGAAGTTTGCCAGTATATAGAGCAGGGGAGAACTTACTCTTCTGTTTCCAGGGTGTTTACTTTTGCTACATAGTTGCTGGGAATGAAGCCCTCTTTTCTTGTTGTGAGAGATTTTGCTCTCCACCATTCTCCCAGCCTGAAAATCAGGAACAATAGTATTTACGGGAAAGACAAATGATAAAATGTTATTTAAGTTCTAGTGTGCTAAGAGCTGTGGCCCTGCTGGAGAGAGAAGCATAATCTTTCCCCTGAACTCAAGACCCCTGAGAAGCCATTGGCTCCACTGGTCACTGTTACTGAGGGCAGCTGTGAAGTCAGAGAATCACATACTCATAGAATGATCTGGGCTGGAGTGGACTTTAAAGATCACCTAGTTCCAACACCCCTGTCATGGGCAGGGACACCTACAGCAGGTTGCTCAAAGTCCCATTCAACCTGGCACACCTCCACATGCATTTGTATTATCACATGTAGGGGAGCTCACTTTTCATTCACACATCCATGTAATGAGTAGGGTATCAAAACATTATCGAGGAAATTAGATGAACCCAAGGAAAATCTACAATACCACCAGGACTGTCATACTTACTCCTCAATAACTTTCAATTTTTCCCCTTTTTTGAAGGACAAGTCATCTTCATGAATGCCATCATAGGGATACAAAGCTACCACAATGACTCCTTGCTCCTCTGTGTCTGCAAAAGTAGAAAGACAAAAGCACGTTCACATTATTTCGTAGATTGACATTGGTATGGCATGCAGTTGTCAGATTCCTGTAAAAACATACCTTCACTGAAAAACCTCTGTCCAGGTAAAAGCTGTGCTTCTGGATTTGCCTATAATAAAATATATCTTTAATTAAGCAGTTTTAGATCTTGGAGATGAACTTAAATAACATATTATTCATTGGCTTTGGTATCATCTTACACGTTTTAAATTGAAAGGAAATGCTCCAACTTTTCTCCACCATTCTTCAAAAGCAAATTACAATACAAATTTTTTTAAGTCCCCACTAGATTTTAAATTGAGCAGCTCAGACCTCAGGAAGATGTAGCACAAGCTGTGGAGAGGAATTTCAGAGATTTGGGTCTTCTACTGAAGAGGCTTTAGGTAGAGCACTTTAATGAGACAGTTATTACCAGGTAGCTGTCATGCCAAAAAATTGCAAGCATAGTTATGTCACTAAAAGTGGATTAGAAAAAAAAAAAGGAGTCATTAAAAAAGAATAATGTTAGTTTGTGATGTGCGTTCATAGACTGAGAGGATGCTGAGTTCACTGTGTCAGCTGGCGAGAGAGGAGAGAAAGGTGCCATTCACACCTGCAGAGACCCTGAACAAGGGCAATCGGGAGATATTTTTTCTTCAGCACAGTAGAGAAGGTGAGGGAAAAAAGGTACCAGTCAATCCAAAATTTAGCAAACCCACTTGGTACCCCAGTGGAATTCCCTGTGCCAGCACTACTCGTTTCAATGCTAGGCAGCACCCATGGAACACACTGGCCTGTTCCTCCCACAGTACAGTGCTGCTTCTTTCACCACTGCACCCTCCACTGCCCTCCCGTCCTTACCTACACACCTCACACAAGGTCAAGTAGCAGCCCTCAGTGACTAAAAGGAAAGTTGACTACAGCTGGTAAAGAATTGCCCATGATTACTTCAGTCTTTAAGTAGAAAAGTCAGCACCTAGATCCCACAGCTATTAAAAACCCAATCCCAATGCTTTTAAAGATGGTTCTAAACTATTGGAGGTTTTCTGAAATCATATAGCAGTCTTCTACAAACATAGTTATATCTATATGAAATATTGACAAGAATTACTATTTTCATGCATAAAATATGACAAACAAAGTAACAAGTCACCAAGTTTTAATTTTTATTCCTCTAAGTACTTAGGTATTGAGGGTGAACTGCATAGCTCTAAAAGCCCAATTAACGGATTAATGATGATTTGAATTTTTCCATGCATATGCTTTGGATTGAAATTTAAGTTATGCCAGTCATGCTTTGATCCTGCTACAGGAATTCTCCCCTGAGACTATCTACTTACTGGCCTTTGCTGTTTATTGGACGTTGGATCCCTCACATAAATAGTTCGTTCAGTTTTACGTACTGGTTGGTTCTTCAAATCTAGCCCATCTCCATGCAGATTGTCTTTCCTTTTTGATTTTATACATCCCATATTTCCTGTTGGAATAAAAAAGGTATTAAACAAAATCATTTTGCCATGAACCAAGCTCTTTCCCATGAAGTCATCTAAGCTACAGAGCAAAAATGTGCTTCCTCTTCATACACAATAGTTCACGGGAAGAACAACTGAAGCTTAGGCACACATGCTGAAAGCCCTTTTCTGTTGCAAAGGAAAGAAATTACTTTTTGTCTCAAAACATGGATGAATTATATACATAGTTATTTACCATTTCCACATTTTCAGATTTATTGTATTTTCTCCTCAATCTACCCTCCCCTTACAAAGCACCTTGTATCTTTTTATTACTTTTCTGAGCTTGGGAGTAGATATAACAAAAATGCAATTACTGTAGTGACAACTTTTATCTGCATGTTTTAAAGAAAAGACTGCTTTGGAAAACATAAGAAAAAATTCCAGTGCAAATTATTAAAACTGGAGCTGGAGCTAGCAATGCTTGTATTTCCTCACTTCATTTTGCAGATGCCAGTCTAGCAGGGAGCTCTGTTTGATTTAAATCCCCATCTCACGCGAGGCTGATGACTTGTGCAGTCCCAGCTCCATGGCAGATATGCTGCTATTGTGATCTTCAGTAATGAATCACCTGGTTCACACAAACCTGTTACAGCAGCCTGAAATAGCCAATGTGTGTCTCAACGATGGCAAATCACCACACAAGTATTTCTTTTTCAATACAATTCAGAAGGATAATCCTTCTCTCAGGATGTGCATCCATGCTAAATCAGATGAGATACAACTGTTAGCATCTACATGACCAGAACCTGACTCCTAATCCTGTGATGTAGTTACATAGTAGTTCAGCAAGAATATAAACAACATTATCTCTACATTCCTCCCTCAGAGGAGAGTAATTATACTTACTCTTCAAAGAATCCACTATGAATGCTTTTCAAACCTCTCCTTCCTTCCTCTCTCCCTCCTTTCAGGTCAGTGCTCTAATGCTAGGTTTGCAGTCACATTTTCCCTTGCAGGCATACAGTCACACTCCCCCTAGCCCTAATTAATCTTTAAAGCCAGTTCTTTGAAGAACAATGCAAAACCTAAAATAAGAGCTCAGTGCAAATATGGGCTCAAGTAAACAGCTGGAAAAGCTAAAGCAGATTGTAACATCCTATACTACACCTCACTTTTACCTTCATCTCTAGGATAGAAAAGATAGAAAACCAGCTGAAGTAGTAGTAGTAGTAGTAGTAGTCCACTTGCAGATACAACTGTTTCAATGGGATAGTGCCTTACATATCCTGCAGGTAAAAGTATTAAACATATTGGTCTGGGTTTATATTAAGATTTGTACATTTGTACAATACCAATGATAATCACAATCCTAACTGACTATGCCAATAAACCAAGGCAACAAGCAGTCCCACATGGCAAGTCCCAACTTCCCACATCACCTTCATTTGATCTCCCATCCTTTCACTGAGGAAGCACCACATAATGACAGATGGACTGTCTTAGCTACAGTGTCGTCTCCTAAACACGAGAGGAGGGTACTTTCTCTCCTACCATTTCTGCAAATTATCTGTCACCTATCGCAAACGAATCTTGGATATCTGTAAAATTTCTGCAGTGATACAGTGAACTGTGATACTGGTTTAAAAGTAGGATTAGAAACTATTGCTCCCCTTCTCATCTTCTCTTAAAATAAAAATAAAATTATTCCTTTAGAAAAGCAAGAGGCACTGACAAGGCAGAGAACAGTTTCCTCTTCTTGAGTATCAACTCCAGGGTTGTGGATTTGATCCCTGGGTGGGCACTCGCCTGGGAGTTGGACTAGATGATCCTTGTGCGTCCCTTCCAACTCGGGATAACCTGTGAATACTTCGGTGCTCCCACATTTATCTGAAGACACTGGGGGGGATCTTCAGCCAAGATCTCCCCTTAAAAGCAAACATCTTTAATGCTTGATTTCAGTTTGTGAAAACATCCATTGGGAGATTTTTCCAAACTCTCAGTTCCATGTGGGTAACATACTAGGTGTTTTGAAATACTCACAGCAGTTTTTTATTTCTTTTATTTATTTATAACTATGGGTATATAGATGACTCTTGTTCTGTATTAGTGGTTCATAGCGAACTTCTGTACACCCACTGGCCGACGGGTGTTTGCAAACTCACCCTAGACATCAGGAAGCCCAGTGTTTTATTACCTGCTGTATCTGCAAGATCAGGACAGCCTAAGGGCTAACCTTTTTGCTCTTGGATAGTTCTTCTACAGAACAAACAGCTAAAGTGGAGGACATAAGGTAATTTGATCTATATAGTCAGCCAAAAATGCCTTTCCCTATTCCTGTAAGAAAGTCAAACATATCTTTAGAGACTGCAGCATGCCCAGTGCTGGTGCAAACTCAGAGAAAAGCATTTTTACTCAGACTTTTTTCTGCAGCTTAAAGCACACAAACAGCTGTAACTTAAGCCTGCTGTGAGGCTGTGCTGATAAGTTCAAGGTTAGCATTTGTTCATGAGAGTAAAAACAACATGCCTATGTGCAGTAATGCCTATGTGCAGGTGCTTTGTAATCACACAGAAGTCTACTTAATGCAAAAATCACACAAATACAGAATGTGAGATAACACAAGTGATGGTTTCAAGCAAAGAGCTCTTGAGCCTCATCATGAAGCACTGTTTTTGTTGGGTTCTTTTCCTCAAAGAGATGGAAGACCACAGTCGTCACAGGACTTAGCCAGTTCTCCATTAGCAAAGAGCCCCAAGAGTTGGTGTTGAAGCCCTTAGACAGGGGGCTATCACTCCATTTACTTCAGTATAGCCTCAAGGATTGCACATGCAGTAGGAGGAAGTCATAACAAGGGTTTACATAAAGGCAAGCCCTACATCACATCCTCCTAAAGTAGTCCCATTCTTGCATTCCAGATCTGCTCTACAACACAAGCTACAGCTTAGTGTCTGGGCAACTCTTCAGGAGTGGAATGGTAATGCAGATCCTGAGACTTTTAGCTTCTTTATAAGGCAAGTTTCTTTGATCTGGCAAAGAAAGATATTAAAAATATGCAGTAATAAAACCTGAATATTTAGCACTCGATATACATCACTAGAGTTAAACACATGATACATATTTTAATAGTATTACATTTTCTGACCTTATGTTATTTCTAAACAAGGATAGGCTGACAATGGAAGCACAAACAAAGTTTCTAAGCAGTCAAAACTAGATCAATGAGCACATGTTCTTTTGATAGCGTAAAAAGACTTCTTAACTCTTCAAAGGCCACAATATTTTATATTTCTGTATATGCTAGACCTCTGTAAAGCCATGTGCACTGGGTTCCAGACTGCACATTTAAAATTCTGCTACATCAGTCCTACATCTAAAGTAAACGTAACTATTGGTTTCAAAAGCTTTTGCTCAGTGGTTGGTCAGTTCACCTGCGATGACAAATGTCTTTGTTTCCAGTATAGTATGACATATTTTTATACTGAAATCTGATCTTGGTCTTTTCCAGGTTTTGAAAGTGGTATCAAAGTAAAAATTCATAAGGCCACTATGAGCAGCAGACACTCATGGGAGAGTTTCAGTCGACACCCACTGCAAATATTCACAATTCAGAGTATTATAGCATTGCCAAAGTTATCTTTTCAAACATTCAACCCTAGCAAATTACCAATACCAAAAAAATTGAAATATAAATTCTTTGAAATATAAAATCTGTATGCAGTATACATCTATCTCAGTTTATACATTAGTCATAAGGAGAATCTGAAGGCGGGGGGGAAGTTAATTCATGCATAAATAAAATATTCACTTGGTGTAAAATTTTAGTTGCACAGAGCTCTGTTACTGTACCACAAGGAGTCTCAAGGAAGCCTTTTGTGCAGATAGAAAGAGAAAGAGAATACAGTAAGCAAAGAGCAACACATACAGCACAGCATCATTACAAATGAAACTACGTTATTGTTAGTCAGAGACAAGATTAATTTAGACATCAGAAAAAAATGCTGTCAATCCCTACTCAGATGTTTCCAAATCCAACACTTTGGCAATACAGGAGACAATTCTTTTTATCCATGTTTTTCATTTATTTTCCTGTCCACACCTCTAGACATGAAAGATAAACACTGAATTAAAAGAAACTCTATTTAACACAGCTGCTAAGCTTTATAAACAGATATCTGAAAAAGTAACAGCTTCTCTTTCAACACAGCATTTCATGGCTAAAAAGTAAAGACAAGTACTTAGGCTAACAGTCGCAAGGTGGTGACAAGTATTTTAGTTGAGGCAGCCTTCAAAAAGCCACAGGGTTATCTATAAGCACTATCACACAGAGCCTCTGCAGCAGGTTGCTCCACAGACACTAATTCTGATGTCTACGGAGGCATTTACCTTGAATTTTCCCTCTGAATCCATTATTTCATTTTGCTACAGCACCACTTGGGTTTATTTTCAATTTGGATTTGGAGAGTCAGAAAGAAATGAAACATTTTTCCAGAGTTATAAGCTGCTTTCTGTCCCCACAATACTATTGCTTTACCACCACTTTTCTACATTAGCAGCAGAGTAATGTGTCTAAAGCCACATATTATACTTCCTACTGCAAGCAGTCAAGGTTTGTGTGACCATCACCTGTCCATCCACCATCAGCAGCATTTGAGGTTTCATTTCCTCCCGGTGCTTATGCTTTACATCGTCTACAAAGGTGATCTCATTTTTCATTTTGTTTATGGTGACAACCCTTCTCTTCCTTCTGATTCTACTACCTACAGTATGTACAGTCCACACTGGAAATGATTACCTAAAAATATGCTTGACGTAATGGCCTTGAATTCATACCTTCATGAAAATGATTCTTAAACTCTCACAGATTATACTATTTTCGTTTTTACAATAATAAAGTGACTTTTACAATAATTAGAACTACAACACTGAGTATAAAAGGAACTCTATTTTATTAAATAAATATCTGTTGTTTAAAAGGTCAGCATCATATATCTAAACAGCAATTCTTTGCGCGGCTTAGGCTTTTAACAGCTCTATACGTATGTATTTTAACAGGTGCATAAATGAAATTAATTTTTATTCAATTGAATGCAAAGAATGAACTCCTCATTTAAGCCACAAATTTCTTATGCATAAAAATTAAAAAAAAA
>WEKX01021240.1:50169-91568 GCA_013390025.1 Pitta sordida
ATCTCAAACTTCCAACTATGAAGTGATCCAATACAGCTACATAGAAATGAAGTGTGGTTAGGGGAAGTTTGCAGAATATGTACTTCCCTCCACAGCCTTTGTAACAGGAGTGCTTTGGTAAAACTAAGTGTACCAGTCAAAGAACACATTTTTCTATATTCAGGTGACACTAATCCACTTTCCAGCCTTTGCCTGTCTTGTCTTCAAGTGTCCAAGGAGAGGATAAGAGGATAAGTGCTCAGCTAAATGATACACAATCTTTGCTTGAATTCATAAATGACAGCATAACGCATAATAAATATCATCATAGTTGATGATATGAAAGGTAGCTCTAAAAGGGATGGGAAGCTTTGGCCAAGAAAGAAGCATCTTCTACTTTTCTGTAAGAAGACTATAGCTTTGTCTAGATTAGTTAAAAGTTTGGTTTCATGCAGGAATAACGACAGTCATTGAAAGAAAAAAGGGAAATAAAAATCAGAAAGAAACTGAAAATACTTAATGCCATTGTGGTGGTATAATAATGTAATAATGTAATCATTTTTCAGAAGGAGGAAAATAAAATTCTGAAACAAAACATCACATTGAAATGAAGTGGAATTTGTACAACATACAGATCCTTGTTTATTCAATTGAAGAAAAAAAACCCCAAAACACAAGTAAGTTAATTCACACAAGATTGTAGTTTTATTAACATTGCATAATAGACTATGTATAATGAAAATGTTCAAGATTCATGTAGTCAGTACTTTTGGCACTAATTTTAAACCATGTCTTACATTAAACTAACATCTGTTTCCTGACCTTATAATACTCACTTCATTTTACTATAATCATTTGCCTCACTGCATCCTCCAGAATTTTGAACCAATATCAACAATGAATTAATTCACTTTGCCAGCCCTCGGGCAACTATATCTTCCATTTCCTCAACTTTTTTCCACTGTACTCTATCTTAAGATAGGGGAAAAGGTCAAATAACATCTTAATTTGACATAACAGAATAAATACTTCTATCAAATTCTTGAAAAGGATCATATGACATGGAAGAGAAAAACTGAGAGAAAACATATGTTAACCAACTTAAAGTGAAGGTTCTCAGAATACTTTAAAAACTTGAAAGTGTCATCCAAACTATAAGTAAAACTGTAATTTTCTTGACTGGTAAAAACCCTAAGTAATGACAAACAGCAGCTCCATACAACCAAATATGAATTTCCAAATTCTCCAAACACTCCAGCTAGCAAACCTCAAGGACTATGTCTACATTCCAAGCTGAGCATATCTATGACTCACATACAATGTTTTTCAGATTTAAATTAATGATTTTGGCCAATAATGGCAGTGTGCTAAGGCTGTAGTAGTCTAGTACTTGCCCTGATCTTTATGTATGTCCGCGTCTACCATTAGGACGAGGATCCTCCTCCCCTCCCTTTTTAATGACTAGAGCAATAGCTGTGGCATAGGAAAGTGAGGAAGTACCCAAAAAACCCAACAAGGTGTTGGAGTGAGGTCCAAGAGTAGCTCAAAGGTCTTCATCCTCAAAATAAATGATGTAACAGAGGATAGGACAAGCTTCACACAGCTTCTTTGGAGAACAAATATTTGAGAACTATCCTTATTCACTCCCAACAGTACTTACCTAGCTCTTCACCCTCTCCTTCTTCACATACAAACACTTTATCTCCCAAAACAAGGTGTAGTTGAGAGGAGGGCAACTAGGGCTTCTCCATCAGTCCAAAAGGCCTGGCTCACAACCATGGGGGCTTTACTCAGGTGTTGATTTCAATACACTGATCAATGTACTTGAAACCAAAGGCACAAACACGTGAACAAATTACCTCGAGTAACAAGTGGTCCTGCACAAGCCACTGGGCAGTACCCCATGCATGCATTTACTACGTGATACATGAAAGAGAAATGAGAGCTTCTGCCTCTTTTCACTGACCCTCAGAAGACAAAAAGGGAAGAAATGAACAACTTGCTAATGTATAGTGATTTTTGGGAATCATCACCAGGCTGTACTAAAACGAGCTCTTCAGCTGAAATTTGTTACTCTGTCTGCCCTCTCCAAAAGGTGCAAAGGAAGGTATATTTGCAGGTAGCAGCTGGTACTTGAAACCTTTGTCTCAGTCAAGCAAGGCAGCCTAATGCTCAACCTCCAAATGCCCAGATAAATGTATTGACAGGACATTTGCTGAAGGAAATAGTAATGGCTACTATGAGTAAGGAGAGAGGATGGCTATTTATGAATGTAGCCTTCAATTAGCTAAAGATGTTGTTGGCACTGAAGAATATTTTGCAGATGTCACCTCTTTGAGGTGTGTCTGTAATTCAAACCCATTGTTATTCTGTAAATAGAATACAAAAATCCTGAAGATCATGAAATTATCACAACATAGAATCATAGAATTGGAAAAGATTGGAAAACACCTCTAAGACCATTAAGTCCAAAACATGTCTCCAAGTGCCACATTTAGAGGTATTTTGAACACTTCCAGGGAGGCAGAGTCTAACACTGCTCTGGGCAGCCTGACACATGACCACCTTTTCAGTGAAGAAATTTTTCCTGATATCTAATCTAAAATTCCCCTGGTACAACTTGAGGCAATTTCTTCTTGTCCTATCCTTCGTTGTGTGGAAGAAGAGACCAACCCCTACCTTATTACGACCTACATTCAGGTAGTTATAGAAAGCCTCCTTTTCTTCAGGCTAAACAACACCAAATTCCCCCATCACTCTTCATCAGACTTGCGCTCCAATCAGTTCACCAGCTTCACTTCCCTTCTCTGGACACACTCACAGTATCACACAGTATCGCAGTATTAGCAAGGTTGGAAAAGACCTTTGAGATCATCAAGTCCAACGTATAAGCCAACACCAACCCATCATCTAAACCATGGCACTGAGTGCCTCATCCAGCCTACTCTAAAACACCTTCAGGGACAGTGATCCCACCACCTCCCCAGGCAGCCCATTCCAGTAGCGAATAACCCTTTCAGTGAAAAATTTCTTCCCAATATCCATCCTAAACCTCCCCTGACGGAACTTGAGACCATGTCCTCTTGTTCTGTCGCCAGTTGACTGAGAGAAGAGACAGACACCCTCTTGACTATAACCTCCTTTCAGGTAGGTGTAGANTCAGGGACAGTGATCCCACCACCTCCCCAGGCAGCCCATTCCAGTAGCGAATAACCCTTTCAGTGAAAAATTTCTTCCCAATATCCATCCTAAACCTCCCCTGACGGAACTTGAGACCATGTCCTCTTGTTCTGTCGCCAGTTGACTGAGAGAAGAGACAGACACCCTCTTGACTATAACCTCCTTTCAGGTAGGTGTAGAAAGTGCTAAGGTCTCCCCTGAGCCTCCTGTTTTCCAGACTAAACAGCTCCATCTCTCTCAACTGCTCCCCATAGGGCTTGTGCTCCAGCCCCTTCACCATCCTGCTTGCCCTTCTCTGGACACATTCTATAGCATCTCGACATCATTCCTAAACTGAGGGGTCCAGAATTGGACACAGTACTCAAGGTGTGGCCTTACCAGTGTCAAGTACAGGGAAAGGATAACCTCCCTAGTCCTACTGGCCACACTATTCCTGATGCAGACCAGGATGCCATTGGCCTTCTTGGTCACCTGGGCACACTGTTGGCTCATGTTAAATTTCCTGTCCAGCAGTACCGCCAAATCCCTTTCTGCCTGACCACTCTCNTAAAGATAGTAAACTTCAGCATCTCAATGCCTTTCCTGTAGGAAGGGGCCCAAAACTGACCCAGGACTTGAGGTGCAGCCTTACTGGTTTTGACTACAGGGAGATGATCACTGTGCCAGTCCTGCTGACCACACTGCTTCTGTTAGAAGCCAGGATGCCACTGGCCTTCTTGGCCACCTGGGCATACTGCTGGCTCATGTTCAGTAGGCTGCCACCCAGCACCCCCAGGTCCTTTTCTTCCAGTGTTCCAGCTACTCTGGCCTCAGCCTGCAGTGGTGTGTGGGGTTGTTGTGACCCAAGGGCAGCACCTGGCATTTGGCCTTGTTGAACCTCATACAATTGGCCTCNCCAAATCCCTTTCTGCCTGACCACTCTCCAGTCACTGCCCCCAACCTATAGCTCTGCATGGGGTTATTGTGACCAAAGTGTAGAAGCTGGCACTTAGACTCATTAAGTCTCATCCTATTGGAACCCATCCATCTCTCCAGTTTGTTGAGGTCCCTCTGTAGGGCACTCCAACCCTCTAACAGATCAACTCGGCAGTGGTCAGACCACATCTTGAGTACTGTGTCCAGTTCTGGTCTCCCCAGTTTAAGAAAGATGTTGAGCTGCTTGAGAGGGTCCAGAGAAGGGCGACAAGGATGGCGAAAGGACTGGAGAACAAACCCTATGGGGAATGACTGTGGGAACTAGGGTTGTTCAGCCTGGAGAAGAGGAGACTCAGAGGTGACCTGATTGCTGTTTACAGCTACCTGAAGGGAGGTTGCAGTCAGGTGGGTGTGAATCTCTTCTCTCAGGCTGATGACACCAGAACAAGAGGACACAGCCTTGAACTATGCCAAGGGAGGTTTAGACTGGATGTTAGGGAGAGTTTTTTCACAGAGAGAGTGATCTCTCAGTGGAATAGTCTTCCCAGGGAGGTGGTGGAGTCGCCACCCCTGGAGGTGTTTAAGAGAAGACTCGATGAGGAGCTCAGTGACATGGTCTAGATGGTGGGAGGCTTGGATGGATGGAGCGTGGTGCCCGTGATCCCACGCTTGTGGGCCTGATCCCTGGGTGGGTGTTCGCTTGGGAGTTGGACTAGATGATCCTGTGGGTCCCTTCCAACTCAAAATAACCTGTGAACCTGTGAACACCTGCTCCCAGCTTGGTATCATCTGCAAACTTACTGATGATGGATTCAATCCCCTCATCCAGATCATCAATAAAGATAGTAAACTTCAGCATCTCAATGCCTTTCCTGTAGGAAGGGGCCCAAAACTGACCCAGGACTTGAGGTGCAGCCTTACTGGTTTTGACTACAGGGAGATGATCACTGTGCCAGTCCTGCTGACCACACTGCTTCTGTTAGAAGCCAGGATGTCACTGGCCTTCTTGGCCACCTGGGCATACTGCTGGCTCATGTTCAGTAGGCTGCCACCCAGCACCCCCAGGTCCTTTTCTTCCAGTGTTCCAGCTGCTCTGGCCTCAGCCTGCAGTGGTGTGTGGGGTTGTTGTGACCCAAGGGCAGCACCTGGCATTTGGCCTTGTTGAACCTCATACAATTGGCCTCAACCCATTAATCTAGCCTGTCCAAATCCCACAACACACCAACGAAAGCATGATGGAGGACAGGAAATTCACAGCCAGTCAGCCCTGATTAAGGTTTTGAGGGTGGCGTCATAGAAAGTATACCACTTCTCCTTTGGGTTCATCTTCTGTTTTCAGTGTGTTTAACAAAAGAGAGAAATGTAGAACATTATTGTGCTTTTAGTTTTGTTCTTTCAAATTCAGCTAACTAGGTAAACAGGGAATAAATCAATTATTATAAATCTTACCCGGTTTTATGCATTCTACAATCTGCTTTCAGCGTGAATTAATACAGTTATGACTAATCAGTGGAGAATGACTTCTCTGCTAATGGATCCTAACTATGTAATAGCCTTCACATTTTGAAACTCATACGACTTTGCACCATGTTGCATTTACCCTCTCCTTCATTAGTCAGAGGCCTTCTTCATCTGCAGTCACTTTCACATTTGAATGCTGATATACACTCATGACCAAACGTGCAACTAAAACATAGCTCTCATGTTATAACAGCTTCATATTATGTCTTGGACACATGTCTAAAGCACTGAATTCCACAAAAGAAAAACACATCTTTTTTTCACTAACTTCAAACACTAGCATATATTTGAGTTGCAAAAAAGAAAAATTTTACTTCTCCAGCAGATCTACACTTGCTGCACAGCACCAGATATACACAGAGGGACCCTCTTGAAACACAGGACATTGTACTGGGGGCTGTAATATGGATTCAAGAATGAATGCTACACTCAGAATAAAATACGGAGTTAAATCATGCACGCTGATGTGAGCTAACACAGTACAGTTCCTCCTGGAAGTTTGCATACCTTGGACAAGTTTTCGAAAGTCACAAGAGGAAGTTGCAAGAGTTCTCAAAAAAATAATCAGGCAATGCCAAATCTGGTGCCAGTAAATTACACTAGCAGAAATGAAATTTTGTGCTGTTTAATCCTCACAGGGATACTAGAACAAGATTCAGCATTAACTGTGTAAATAACTATGGGAGTAACCACCTTGTCTGGCTCTGCCTGATGTTAAGTAGCAGAACCTCCCTTAACTTCAAGGGTGTAAGAACATCCTCCAGGTTCTGGCACTTCACAGGAATCTATTCGTAATTCGTTCATTTTACTTAGTTTTAAATTTTGTGTTAATTATATTCCTTTGAGGGCATGAATCTAAACCAGGAATGTACCAGTTGATTTCTTGTCCAGCTTAATAAACTGTTTCAAGCAACTGTTTCGATTTGGCATAAATGCAGCAGCACCAAAGAAGATCATCTGAACCAACAAGTCCTTGCAAACATGAAAAATAGAACTAAAAGGGCTATATGATATGCAGTTTTTGAATGATTTTAGATGAAGTCCTAGAGATTGGGTTTTTTCCTAATAGATACAAGTACACTTCACTTTAATCTACCAAACATATCCTGCAAAATTTCACCAATTTAGGCCTGAAAGCCTGTCATGTAAAGATAGAACCATATTCTAACTAAAGTCTTGTGAAACTACATGCTCAAGCTGGGTGACAGTATGAGTCAAAAGGAAATACATCACTGAAGGAAACACAAGGATGAACATGAGTAAGAATTCACATCCAAGTTTCTACGCATGTTTTTCACATTTGTTGCACATATGAGCATGAATAAGAAGTTTCTCTAGAGTTAACCAAAGTTAAACATATTTTACATTCCTTCCATTTTCACAGAGGAGTAAGAGTGAGAATCTGGAAACTCTCATTTGAGGAAGGGTATTGAATTCCTGGTGTGACAGTTCACTTGGTTGTTCCAGCTTCAGACATCAAAAGGAGAAGCTGGAGACCTTTGATTTTAAACACATGTATGTCTTTACATATGATGTTTCCCAAGGGCAAGAATGAACACAGAGTCCACTAAATTACCAGGACAACACCTATGCAAGTATATTAACCTGAATAATGTTCATTTACATTTGAGAGAAGTTATTATATACAAAACAGAAGATCTGAGTAGAGGACTGACTTGAAGAAGCATGTTGCTTCAATATGTTAATTGATTTCATTTTCAAAAACTGATTAATACTTTGACCTCTGCTACTATTTTGACTTTGTCTTGACATTGTTTTCTCTCTCTAAAAGCAACAAACATTTTATTCACAAGGTAACATTACTGGATTCTTCAGCATTTAATATTTTCTGTTGTTTCTAGTCCTACTGAATAGTCTAGAGCCTCACACTGGATAGCAGATGAAGACCTAGCAGTTACAACCATAGCCAGTTCCACTGAACCAGGCTCTGATCCTGTAAGTGACAGCACATAGGAAGACCACAAACTTCAAGAGACTCTCCCTAGGGCTATCTGCACAAAGGGCAGGTCACAGACCTTAAAGAGTAGTCCAGCACTCATGACAATATGAGCAGATTTAGACTTGTAGTAAACTGGAGGTCCATGACAATGATTATTTTCACATTCATTCTGCAGACTCAAAGAATTTCACAGCACGCAAGCCCAAATGTTTATATGTGACTTCAGCACTGATGGCCCATGCAGCTAACTTGCAAAACAAGAACTAAGAACACATTAGTGTCCACAATGGTTATCCAAGTTTGTTTCAGGAGGACAGTAGTGAGTCCACAACTTCTACCTGAATTCCACAGTATTAAGCATTGTGCAAAGAAGACACCGGAAAAACCAGTAAGACTGCTTCATTGTTTGGACATTCACAGGAAGTTCTTAGGAGAACACAAACTACATGATAAAAGATGTAGGAGAGAAGGACAGAATCCCCTAGAAGTCAGAATTGTGGTTCATGCTGAGAAATAAATGAAGCAGGAAGACTGCAGAAGCAGAGAGATAAAAAGAGAAAAAAAAACAATCAAATGCAAAGGATGATAAATACTAGGGTCGGGACAATTCTAGTCCCCAGGACAGCATATATTCTCAATTTGTATGACAAGATACAGAACACGTAATAAACACAAAACATACATCACTGAAACTGTATTATGTATTCAAGGGAGAAATTTGTTTCCCGCGTCATTCTTGATAGTTTTGTTCACTGCAAGAGTAATGAAAAGGACCTTTCAGCCATCTAAACCTAGTCAGATACATTACAGAAGAGAGAATACTGCTCTGATCTCTGATTTGAATAACAACTCAAATGCTGAGCTTTCCTTCTTTTTTTTTTACACTTGTATCCAATGCCTTGCTCAAATGTTCCATCAAGAAGAGAAGCATCTCACCTGAAACACCTTTGTCCCACTTGTTCACTCCACCAGCCAAATCTCTTTTCTGCTGGTGCCAGCTCTGCTGAACTTGCACTGCCTTCTCAAAGCAAAGTTGCTTAAGTTTCACTTTCTGTGGGGTCAGTGTACAGGACACACCAACACCAAGGAGCATTGCAAGCTCCTGAGGCAAGAGCTGTTGTCTTAGCATTACACCCCCACAACACAAAGCTTTGTTTCTTCTTCACAGGCCAGCCCACATGCCTCTCCATGCTCTGCTTTACCCAACCAGATGTGTTTACAAGGAGGATCAATGCTAGCTCAAACACCTTTTATGTGTGCCACTACATAGGACAGAAAAATCTGCGTGCAACAGAAATTAAACCTGACCAGAGAAGGTCAAAGCAACATCACAGAAGGGCAGACAAAGGGGCAACAGACAATCCTCACTGACCATTTCAAGATAGAAAGTAACCTGTTTCAAGTCAGGTTGGGGTCACTATTCTAAATCAGATGTGGTAAACAGCAGTGGTTGTCTCTAAAGATAGATTGCACCTACACGTAAACCGTACTCTAGATAGAAGAGTCTTGACTACAGAAGTACAAAGCTGCCCTTTAAGGTGGCACAGCCTTCTTAAAACACTTTGAATACCAAGGCAGTACTGCCAGGTTGGTGCTCCCCTAGACTTTGTACCTCTTCATGAGGATCAGAGTACATATTTCCGGGCACATATTCCCTGATAAATTAGCCCAAATAGATTACAAATGATAATTGGAATATGAATGGGACTAAGGAAAGGAAAGGGGCTACTGGAAAGGAAACGAAAATTTGCTACAGACATCTAAATCAGGAGATGAAACAGTTTATAAACTGACAGTTCTGAAGACAAAGCTGGGGAGAAAGAAAATATGTTGGCAAAATAAAAGAATGTTGGGAAAAGGAAAAATGAAACAGTGTTAGGGTGTGTTGCTACAGCAGGGTAAAGACTGAAGCATGGCTTTTCCCAGGAGACTGATGAGAAAAAGCCTCGTAAAACAGCACATTGTTACTGATGAAGACACTTGAAGCAGATTGGGTCTAGGACATTTGCAGAAACATTGGCAAGCACTGTGGCAGAGGGATGGGAACTGCTCCCAGTGAAATTTAGTGGGGGATTTTCAGAATAAGCAAGCTGTCCTGGTCAGGCTTAGTGGGAAGATTGCTGTCTACTGCCTGCCTAGCAGAAATCATCAATCAGGCCATCTACATCCCAAGAGAAATGGGTTTAGCATTCACCTCAGTATGGTTTCGAGCTTCTCCACTGGAGCCAGGACAGCAGCTGCAATCTCTCTTGAAGCCAGTCCAAATACAGCTGGACAGAAAAGGGAAGACGAAGTGCCATACCAGCAATACAGCAGAAGAGTTGCTTAAAAGGAAAGTTTTCCTACACCCCCCCATGGGTTGTAATGCTTCTCTCTAGCCTTTGCACAGTTACATCTTTTGCAATGGTAGGTGTGGAGTTACAAAAATGTACTTTGAATGCCATTTGCACATTCTGCTATGCCACAATGGCACATTCAAATGACTCTTGCAATGTATTTTGAACAACTTGAACACAGAACATCCAAGATAGGATTTCCTCTTTCTCCTGTCCATGCCCTTCCTGTGTGTTTACCAAAAAACTTTCACTTCCTCAGTGACACTGACACCAGCTCTGGCAATCACTTAACCCTGGTTCTCCAGCTATCATCCACTCACACCTGAATCACATTTCCCAGGGCATTTGGAACTTACTGAAGAGTTTTTAAAATCCCATCAAAACACATGGTAAGGCTGGGGCTGCCCTGGAGAAAACCATTTTCTGGCTACTGGACATAACGAATGTTAGTTTCATCATGCTGGTAAGGGATACTCCATCAGGCAATTCCAATAAATTCATTAGATCTTCTGCTACTCAGATCTTTCCCTACTCAGTTGATACTACATACAGATTCTTTTTCTGAATAGAGTAAAACTTAGTCATAGGTCAGACATACCAGTTTATAAATGTGTTATCATTACACAGGAATTTCCTTACATGTATTCTTTAACTTATATTATTTTTTTGTTGTTTGAACCCCCCAGTACAGTCATACAGGGAAAGAACAAACCTGCTTAGCGGCCAAATATACTTCTGCACTAACTCTTATAACGCCATATTGCTTCAGTTGATAACTAAGATAAACCTGAATAAGATTTCATCAAAAAATTATTAAACAGGTTGTATACACCCATCTACAAACTATTGAAGGAAACATGAAAGGCAAAGCAACACACTGTAGATTCCACAGCAGAAAGCCAACTTAACAGATTGGTTTTGTTGACAAACTTCCTGAAACAACTTTCTGTTAAAAACATACCCCAAGGAGAATCTATTTCATCCAAACTGTTACCATTTCCATACTTAGAACAGCCCACTAAAATAGAGAAATCTGCAAAAAGTGCCATTCCAGAAGAGTAACTGCATCATACTTCACCCCTTTGTTGAGCTATCACACTTTCCAGTTTAAGATTGCATTTTTCCTATCACAGCTGGCCTTTGCAAAGTAGCAAATTCTGCAACATATCAACCACAGGAAGAAATAGCCTCATGCCACATGTAGCAGAGACCATAGAGGAAGAAGGACACTTTGTTCAGACTGCTTATCATTTGAATCCTTTGAACTGAAGGAGTCAGATAGTATGCAGCACAAACACAGGAACCAATTGTAGATACTTAAGATGCCAGCAGCTTGAAAAAGATAGGCAATACTGACCTAAGAGAGAGCAAATGCTTGCCTGAACATTACTACCCTTTTCTCCCCCCCGGAGAAATGAGATATAACCATTACCCCCTCAACCTTTCCCTGGTTTACTCCTTCTTCTCTCCCCAGCAAAGTGCTACTGTCAAAAGACTATCTCTCCTGATGTTTGGCTGACAAAAATAACTGATCTATTTACCTCTACAAATATTTCTTCAGGGCACACAACAAATACAAATATGTCATAAATATTTGGAGGACATGCTTCCAGGACAAGAATAATTCTGTCTTTGCATTTTGTTCCATGAACTCACATTTTTCAGGAAAGATGCCGAACACAAACGCAAATGATTCAGTCTCGGAAATTACAGCATTTAATGATAATGTCAACAGGAAATGTATTTGAATCAGGCAAAAATAAATATGAAAGCACAGACCTTTCCATCCTTCCCTGAAGGACAATGAAGTTTAAACTAGGAACAGTCACACTAAGGACAGTTACATTGCATTTGTCTTTTATTAGGAGAAGCTGTTTTCTTTGAGAAGGTACCATTACTGTTTACAGTATGGCAGCCTCCTTCTCCCTGTATGCATCACTAAAGACTGTTTTCATATGAATGTAATTTTACATTTTCTATCTACACAGTTTCCTGTGGTATGGCTTAGCAAGTCTGGAAACCTTTCTCTATACCATCTCTAGAACTCCTACACTTTCATGAAAGAGGGGACAGAAATAAATGGGAAAACCAGGAATATGATTAGGAGAAAAATCCTAATTCTCAGTAGCGCAATTGGTTCTTCCACAGAATAAAGCCATTCTTCTAGAAGATGGAAAACCTACAGAAGTAAAATTATAATAAAAAGTGCTTAACAGAGTAACACGGTAATGATTTATACACTCGTCTCCACCGCTTCAAAAGCTCACACAACTTCACACCCTTGGCCCATGGATTCTCCTCTCATCCCTCGCATTAGCACATGACAGCTCACATCCTTCAGGTATCACTGTTGCTGCAGACATACACCTGTGTATAGCCATACTAATACAGCAGAGTGCTTGGAATCCAAGTTTACACCCAATGACCACCCCATGCCCTTATCTTTTTTTTGTTCATTCCTCATCTGCTTGTCTTCCATGTTCATTCAGTTTTGCAAAGGACTCCCTGTACCCCAAGAGTGAAGAAATAGTCACTCAGTCCCTCACAATATGCACATATAGAAAGAAGGAAAGATTTCACCCCATCCTCAGATCACATAGCCCTCTGACAAAAATGAAAATAAGTTCCTGGTCAAAATGTGTTCGCCCCAAAACCTCAAAGATTCCCATTAAAATTCCAAATAACATGAAGTGCACAGGCAGACAAACATTTTCTTTCTGTGACAGAAGTGGAATCACACCTGAGATTAAATGCAGCAGTTCTTAAACTTTCCTGAATAACTACAGAGAGGTCAAATGTTGCTCCCTGATGTGCACCACAAGAAGGGCCAGATGTAGCGTCTCTGATCTTGTGAAACACCCCACTGAAGAGCTGGTACTAAGCTGATCTTAGTATCTCAGTCAAAGTCCAAGTCCGTGAGGACCTTGGACTTTCTTCCATTGCCTGTTTTGAGATTTGCTTCTCGCAACACTTGCTGTTCTAAAATGACATTAAGGTTACAGGTGTCAATAAGGCCATAAGAATATAGGTCACTTCAATTACACAGATAAATTGAGGGGAAAGGGATTATGAAATAGTTACTTATACATTCACAAATACACAAATACATGCAAGGAATAATTTCTCATTTATAGAAACTCTGTTTAAAGGGTAGCATCACAACCCAGCCCAGAATATTAAATATCTTAAAGGCAATGGGGTTTAACTTTGTATCAGAAAGTTTTACAATTCATTGCCTTGTCAGAAAGAGTCATTTCACAACTTCGCTGGTCCAGGGACTCATAAGAAAAGGCCTAAACACTGCCTTGTCCTCTGTATATTTATACAGGAAAAGCTTATTTACTCAAAAATAGAGAAAAGAACCACTTCATATGTGCCAGCTACTGTAGAAACATGATCATTCTACACCATCGTAGTTTAAAAAAATCTCAAGAGCACACAATTAAAATAGATTTTTATGTTATTAAATCA
Source organism: Pitta sordida (assembly GCA_013390025.1). Taxonomy (NCBI): domain Eukaryota; kingdom Metazoa; phylum Chordata; class Aves; order Passeriformes; family Pittidae; genus Pitta; species Pitta sordida. The sequence goes on from WEKX01021240.1 coordinate 63,532, forward strand.
AGGATTCTTTTTAACTAGTCTGTAACTCACAAAGTTGAAATGAAGAAAGAAAAAAACTGTAAGTCCCAGTAGAGATCCATAGAATGAGACATTTGTTGATTTCAGAGTTCATTAATTTCAATCCTTGCCCAAGATTTCATAACATCCTATTAACAGTATCAATATTTTTAGTCTGTTGCTACTTTTTCAGAGGAAACTCTTGCTTTTTTCTCATCCATACTTTAAGTGTTGTTGATAGTACCTATTAAAGAGATGCAAAGTCTCAATATGTAAAAGGTAAGTAACACCTACTGGCCCCTCAACATTGGGTGGGAAACAACTCATACAATTTGACTACCCTTCTGGTAAAACTGAGATACATTTTCCCAACATAGCTTTGCAATTTCTCAACGCAAATCTTCCGCTTTTTGTTTTAATAACTCTATATTGACACTATGATGAGGACAGACTTACCAATGTGGTACTTGCACTCCACAGACACGTATTTGCAACTAACATTAATATGTATTTCTAAATTACAAAAGTCTTACAGTAACTTTACGGGCTCAAGCTAAAAAAATGAAGTTTCCAATTTGTATTACCATGTGCTAAAACACATTAAGATTGGTTGGACTGTTTCTCTTTTGTCAAACAAAAGGCAGGACTGGGGATACTGAATAGGGGTTTCAGATGAAACCAGCTTCGTGCTCCCTATGTATATTCACAAAATATGATCTGGTTAAACAAGTTTTAAGTGTTAATCCCTTTGGTCTTTAGTACCAGCAGAAGGGAGGAAGGCAGCAAGATGGGTTCTTGCTAATGTATTCACTGTGAACACTAGAAAGATGCAATTTCAACAGAAACTCTTAACTGCTTTACTGAAGAGAGACATCAGCTCCTAAACTAAAATTGTAAGGCGAAAACTCCCCTCCACCCCCCACCCCGACCATTCCTTAGGCATATACAGCTTCATTTCAGTAGTCTGCAAGAAACACTGTGCACCAAACATCACAACACCATTTTCTCATTTTTCTTTTAATTCAAAGCACATTTGAACGTAGAGTTACAAGGAAGCAGCTTTAGCTTGGAAGACTCATCAGGAACCACTCCCAGAAAAAAGCAGTACGTATAAGAAGGGATACCCAGGGGCCACATGAGCTCACCTCAGTCCCGGCTATACCTCTGGCTTGAATAGCCGACTGCGGGTTCCAGCTAATTTCACACGCTTCCCAGCACGAAACAGCCAGAAGGCACCCGAGCCCTCCAGATCACAGCAGAGGGCAGGCAAAGCGGTATGTGACAAATCAAGCTTTTGAGAACGATTATTTTATCCCAAGCGCGGTATTTCCCTTAAGATCCCATCCAGTCCTACCGGGAAGGTCGGCGGCCGCGGCATCTCCTCGCGGGGGGCAGGAGCGAGGGCGGAAAGTGCCCGACACCCGCAGCAGCCCGCCGGAGGAGCCGGGAAGAGCCGGGACCGCCACCGGCAGCTCCCGGGAGAAGGCACTTACTTTCCCGGGTGCGGCAGCCGAGCAGCAGCGAGCCAACTCCGCGGTGAGCGCCGGGGCGCCGAGCGCTGTGTCCCGAGCGCTCCTGCCCCGCCGGCCGGGACACGGGAACAGCCGCCGCTGCGAACCCGCCCGGCCCCGCGGCTGGCGCTCGGCCAGCCCCCGGGTACTTCCTGCTGCCGGGACATTTGCATGCGGGGCTGCGAGGGGAGAGCGGGGGGCGGCCCCCGGCCCCGCNAATAGGGGTTTCAGATGAAACCAGCTTCGTGCTCCCTATGTATATTCACAAAATATGATCTGGTTAAACAAGTTTTAAGTGTTAATCCCTTTGGTCTTTAGTACCAGCAGAAGGGAGGAAGGCAGCAAGATGGGTTCTTGCTAATGTATTCACTGTGAACACTAGAAAGATGCAATTTCAACAGAAACTCTTAACTGCTTTACTGAAGAGAGACATCAGCTCCTAAACTAAAATTGTAAGGCGAAAACTCCCCTCCACCCCCCACCCCGACCATTCCTTAGGCATATACAGCTTCATTTCAGTAGTCTGCAAGAAACACTGTGCACCAAACATCACAACACCATTTTCTCATTTTTCTTTTAATTCAAAGCACATTTGAACGTAGAGTTACAAGGAAGCAGCTTTAGCTTGGAAGACTCATCAGGAACCACTCCCAGAAAAAAGCAGTACGTATAAGAAGGGATACCCAGGGGCCACATGAGCTCACCTCAGTCCCGGCTATACCTCTGGCTTGAATAGCCGACTGCGGGTTCCAGCTAATTTCACACGCTTCCCAGCACGAAACAGCCAGAAGGCACCCGAGCCCTCCAGATCACAGCAGAGGGCAGGCAAAGCGGTATGTGACAAATCAAGCTTTTGAGAACGATTATTTTATCCCAAGCGCGGTATTTCCCTTAAGATCCCATCCAGTCCTACCGGGAAGGTCGGCGGCCGCGGCATCTCCTCGCGGGGGGCAGGAGCGAGGGCGGAAAGTGCCCGACACCCGCAGCAGCCCGCCGGAGGAGCCGGGAAGAGCCGGGACCGCCACCGGCAGCTCCCGGGAGAAGGCACTTACTTTCCCGGGTGCGGCAGCCGAGCAGCAGCGAGCCAACTCCGCGGTGAGCGCCGGGGCGCCGAGCGCTGTGTCCCGAGCGCTCCTGCCCCGCCGGCCGGGACACGGGAACAGCCGCCGCTGCGAACCCGCCCGGCCCCGCGGCTGGCGCTCGGCCAGCCCCCGGGTACTTCCTGCTGCCGGGACATTTGCATGCGGGGCTGCGAGGGGAGAGCGGGGGGCGGCCCCCGGTCCCGCTCTCGGAGGGGGAGGCAGGCGCAGCTCCTCCGGCTGGAGAAGGGAGGCTGTGATGGGGACGAGGTGGGGCAGGGGATGCGGTGGGGTGTGGGGAGTCTGCCCTGCTGCCCGGGCTGGGGAGCGAGCGCCTCTGTGCCCCAGAGTGAGATCCGTGAGGGGAGCGAGTCTCCACTAAATAAAACCGTGAGAGGCAAACCAGAAAATGCTGCCTTGTTCCACCTACAGCCTGAAAAACATCTTGAACTCCAAAAATCCATTGTAAGCAGCTTCTAAGGTTCTTTGGAGGCTGGATTGTGAGAAACAAAGAGCAAGTAAGCTTATATTTCGATTTTTCTTTTCTTTTAATAATGATTTACTAGCCCGATGAAAAGTGAAATAAAATTTCTGCAGATCAGCAAAACAGGAAATATGAATGTGTGGACATAACAGCCAAAGGATGCAGCTGAAAAGCTCTACAAGAACTAGAGTCAAGGTGTCATATGTGTACTGCCAGACCATATGGGCAAGTTCAGGTCAGGGAGATTTCAAAGGCACAGTTTCAAAAGCAAAGCCTTTAAGCTTTTCATATAAAATGTTGACAATAGTGGATCAAGTTTGGGGAGCAAAGTGGCACAAGATGCAAGACACTCTGTGCACTTTCCTGAAGTCCTCCTATACAGTCTAACTGTGAGTTGAAGAACACAGGGGAGCTGGCGAGGATTATAACAGGGCACACAGGTAGCTGAAAGTAGCTCAGCACAGCTCACACTCTGTTGGGTTTAAGAGAAGAACCTGATTCATGTCAATGGGACTTAAAGACCTTTAGTGCTGATGTGAAGGCCTGCCACTCGTGGTGATGGGCAATTGATGCAATCCCTTCACTCTGGTGTGTGCTGCAGTCCGTGTCGATGCCATGACTCCAGCACAGGGGTCACTGCCCTGATCCTGTAGAAGAGACCGTCTGTGAAGCAGTGAAACCAGTCTGTCACATTTCTTAATCTGTCCCAGATATCCCTGGGCATCTGTAGAGCTCTGAAAAGCAGTGGGCAATAGAGTCTGGTCTTCTTTGGTTTGTATCATCAGTGATACTTATTTTTAATGTCATATAAGCACTCAGTATTAGGCTAGCCTCTAAAAGTTTTGTAGGGTGAGACACTTAGGAATTCCTCAACTTCTATTAATAAAAAGTTGGTAAATGTTTTCTCCCCTCCCCCAACTTTAGTAAAGGTGTTTAACAATGATGATACAACAATAATAACCAATAAAACAAACAAACAAACAAAATCCCAACAAAGCAAACAAACCACACAGCAACATTTTCCCCTATGAAGAGCTTATACAAAAAGGTAAGATCTAACTACATATACATGGTCTTAATTTCAGGATTTTTTTTTGAAATTTAGGAGATTTGGATTCTAAAAGTTTATGTAAAAATAATGAAGCACTGTTAGAGCCTCATGTCTCACTTTTCCTCTATAGAGTAAGTACCTTGATCTTTTATCTTTCTTCTTGGAGAAATAGCACACAGATCCCACATCTATCTTGTTCTCCCTCATTTCTTCCTTATTTCTTAATTTCATTATCAACTATTCCACTAGATTTAACATTCACCTTCTCCTATCAAAGCATTAGTTAAAATAAAATTTAGTTTTATAAATGCATAATAAAGTCTAGCAATTTGGTAGAGTACACACTTGCCTAGAACGTGAATAATTTGGAAAAATAAAATAGGTACTGAATTACCCCTAACAGGCTGCTGTGCAATAATAGATTGAGGAGGTGTAGCACAAACTCATCAGTTTTACCCTCAAAGAAGTAATATGAAGAAGGGTTAGAGTGGAATAAATACACCATTCTTCATTAGAAATAAAAACAAAGACAGGTGGTTATATAATTTGAAATAAGCCATGGTTTTGTGTATCCTTGTTTCCATTGTTTAGAGGAGTATGTACAAAATCTACTTTAGAAAGCGTTAAGCAGGAAAGGAATTCTTTCTCTCATTATATATTCATCAAAAGGGCGAAAAAGCTGATTCCAGCCTCCCTTACATTTGTAAATCAGCTGTTCATCACATGTTTTAAATGTCTTTGTGTATAGATGAAGTAAGTTGGTGAGTGTCCTAAAGTGGGATAAAAATTAAACTTCAAGCTTGTCACTGAAGTGGAAGTCTTTGTAGGAAGGACTGTGAATCATGTTAGCCAGCTAATGTTCATGCTCAGCAATTGATTTTCCACTTTGGGAAGATCTGACTCCCATACAATGTCTCTACTGCTGAATTAAGCATGGCTGCAAGGCTGTGCTCCAGTATGGAGACCAACTGGGAATGTAGGAGCCCATGTCGGTGCTCTTGGCATCCAGAATATGGGGAGTACACCAAAGCTGGTGCAGTGGGGTGGTTTGGATTCAGTACGAGAATAATGTTGATAACACACTGGTGTTTAGTTGTTGTAAGCAGTGTTGTTTACCCTAAGTCAAGGACTATTCAGGTTCCCATGCTGTACCAGCAGGCAGGTGTACAAGAAGTCAGAAGGGAGCACAGCCAAGACAACTGACCAGGAGTGGCCAAAGGGATATTCCACACCATAGAATGTCATGCTCAGTATACAAACCGGGGGAACTTTCCCAGCAAGGGGATGATAATGGCTTGGGGCTGGGCTGGGCATCAATCAGCAGGTGGTGAGTAACTGTATTGGGCACCACTTGTTTTCTCTTGGGTTTTATTCCCCTCTCACTCTCCTTTGCGTTACACTTGTTGTTGTTGTTATTATTAGTATTATTATCATCATTACTTGTATTATATTTTACTTTGTTTCAATAATTTAACTGTTCTTTTCTCAACCCTTGAGGTTTTACTTTTATCTCATTCTCCTCCCCATCCCACTGAGGAGGGACAGTAAGTGAGCAGCTGCATGCTACTTAGTTGCCAGCTGGGGTTAAACCACAACACCAGGTTAACTACGAAATCAGCTCTGGAAGTTTTTTGGAAGTGGTAAGTGGTCTGGGCCAGAGATCAGCCCAGAAATCTGTCAGCAGATTCAGAGAAATGTCCGTGGTATGTATTTCCTTGGGCACTGTTAACTCCTGACTTGACATAGTCCTCAAGGGTCCAGACCTATCACAGGTACCAGCTAATCACGGTTTGGATTGTGTATGGGAGGGTGAAGTTGCACAAACTGTGGGGAACAGTGGTTCTGGGCAGTAAATCAAACTTTTAATGGACAATGATAGCAGGCAGAAAACTTCACTCTGTATTTTATATGTGTATTCCTGAATCTTACTTTTGCTGAGCACTTTCTACAGTATCCTTGAATACATAATCACAGCAGTAAAAGAAGAATCATAATCATTAAAGTGTAACTGGCACAGATGGGATAGCAATTTGAGAGAGACCTCAAGTAACACCTGGATTCATTCAATGAAAAAAAAACAAACCTGGGAAAAGATCGCTTTGTGCAAAATTAGTTTACAAGGATTTAAATTCTTCAAAGAAGAAGAGGCAAAGCTAGAGCAAGAACTAAAATATTGAGACATATGTATTAGCCAGAGGTTTGGAAAATCATTCTGAATTTGTTGACATGATAAAACATCTTTTCCCTAGAAATTCCATCATTTACATGGTTACTACTTGCATTGTTTTTCTGTATATTATTTCTTCCTCAAGGTATTATTGTTAAATAAAGTACAAATTATCAACCTACTTTATAATAATGTAACAATTTTTAAACAAGTAGTTAAGAGTGGATTACAGAAATGAAATCCAGGTCATGCAATCATTCTTCACCCAATATTGTTGCAGAAAAAACCCCAACAAATCCCCAGAAAATAAAAGCAGTATGTTTCGGCATTCATTTTTGCATCATTCCCTTTTTTTATTGTAACTTACTATTTTAGAAGAAGTCATGTTGACCTATGTAAAGAGAATATTTACAAATTCTATTCCAAGAAATATGCTCTTCATGTGGTAAAGATGGGTTGCTTGAGTTTACTTGTTCAAAGAAAAATAATTTAGGAAATAATTTTACTTTCAAATATGAGGCAATAAGTTAATGCACTTTGATATCTGGATATGCATAAGTTCCTGGTCTTGTTTCCAGTCTGGAGCCTGGAAAAACAAAGCTCCTTTTGTGACACTAAAGAGAAACACAAACAAACAAGCAAAAAAATCTTAATTTTTAATGGTATTTCAGTTGTGTTTATTTGAAAAGTACCACATAAAAATTTACAATCTTGACAATTTTTATTACTAACATTGTAGAAAATATTTAAAAACACTGTGAGAAATAATGCTCAAGTCCCTATATTGTCTCAACTGGCATTTGAACTGTTGTTCAGACTAATACTGCACATACTCAGTAGGCTAATGATGGGAAAGCTGGCATCTTTCCTGTAGAGAGCGGTCCACCTCATGCACAGCCATTTACGTTTTATTACACTGATAGTTGCTGGCCATAAATCCTAAATTCACGATTTTTTGTTTCATCATGCTACTTCCAATTCCTGTGAAAAGCTCATAATAATACAGCACATGGAAAAAGTGCTTGCCTTGAGGTACTCTAATCCTGGAAGTTAATAAAAGTTTTTCCTTCTGTCTTTGCTGATTTAAATACTTGATCCACCTGCCCTTACCCATTTTTATACAAAGGAATCTTTCCCATTTTGTTCCCTGACTGTGAGCAGAAAAATTGCTATTCAGTGAGTCAAAACGTGTCCAACACTGGAAGCCAATATGAGAACCATCTGGAATGAACAAGGTTGTGTTGGTGAGACAGTATCTTGAGTATCCTGATGGAGACTGAAAATGGTCTACATGTACTCTATAGAGTATCCCAATTGACTTTCTATAGAAAGGACAGCTCGAATAAAGGGTTGTTTTGGTTCTCATGAATATCATTTTACAGAGCTTAGAAAAGCAGCTGGACCAATGGGTTCTTCATGGTTCATTTTGGGTAGGTAATGAGAAGCGTGAGCCGGAAGTAAGTGGTTCCAGGAGCCCTCTGCTTTCAAAGATTTGTGGCCATTTGCAGATAATCTTACTGGTCTGAAGACGCTGCCCACACAAATAAAATGTGTTTAATTTATGCTTAATTTATTATACAGTTCTGTGGTCATTAATATTGAATTACCTGAAAGAACGTGTCTGTGCTAATTCAGAAGCAGATACACGATCATTTCAGATTAGCAAGATCACACAGTGGTGATATTTTTGCTTGCTTTTTTGTTTTCTGTCTTGTACTCCAGGCATTACACCTAGTATCACCAGCCTGGATAGGCACCCAGAGGGCGTCTGGCTGTCCTGCAGTACAATTGTTAGTTTAGACTCAACATGGTGTTTCTGGAGGCAGTTTCCACAGTGGGCTGCTGTTGAAGAGTAGCTTTTCTTTTCCAGGATTAGCCACTTGCTGCAGAAAATTTTGTAACACAAAGGCACTGGGCCATCATTAGCATTGCTGCCATTCAAGAGCAGTGCAGTGTTCAAGTTGCTCTTGAAAGCTGCTCTTGAAAGCTGCAATTATTTGCAGCAGGTAGTCCCATTCCTGGACAGAGCTGTGTGCCACATGCGGCTTTCATTTTCCTCTGGGGCAGCACAGAGCATCAGGCAACATACATGGACACTGAGTTAATGAAGTCAAAAAAACTGAGGAAAAAATTTGGTACCAAATAAAATTATCAAACCCCTCCCCTTGTTGGACAGAGTTTGTGAGAAGTAGCTCTTATCTGGGACAGAAAATAGTTACCACTGAAGGAACTCTGAGCATCAAGATTGCCTTGATTATATGAAATCTGGAAACACCTAAATTTTGTTGGTACATTATCTATCAGCCTAGGGAAAGTGATGGCTACCTCTGTAGGTTAGGAGATGACACCTGCAACCAATAACGTTCTCAGCCTTCGTCCTCTGTGGACACGGAGGATATGTGGAAGAGTATGCTAATGGTAATGGCAACATAGTAGAGGTGATCTCTTTATTCCCTGTTTCCTGACCTGGGGTGTAACAAGTGGAATTACAGCCAATCCCTACCAGCTGCAACTTGATAATTTCCTGTGAAATTTGGGAGGGTCACATTGTCAGGGGCAACCTGACTAATTGTTTTCTGTTGAGTGGTTGACAGCTGTTTGTTGTAACTTGAAATCACATATATGTCGAACATGAGAAGTGAATCTACCTTTTTCTAACTTTCCTGTTCCCAGTTGTTGTTTTCCCCTGAGGCCCTTTGTATCCTGTTCTTGAGCCAGACCCTAAGGCTTTGGAATCCCAGCTGTGCTGTCCCATCGATTGCAGCTCTGCATTTCTATGCCCCAGGCTGTGAAATGCTTGAAATTTCAAACCTGAACATCTCTGATGCCATCCGGACCTGCTGTGAGAGCCCCCAAATAATGCTCTCAGCTGGAAACAAAAGTAGGAAGTACTAATGGAAAAACAAACTCAAAAAGAAAATCAAATCTTGAACAAAACTGGAAACAGCAATTATTTGCACATACACTTGGAGGATAGTTGTCCTGGATCAGTTTGCAATAAGTATCTCAGTGTCTCCTGCAGACAGTGTCTGCTCTAGTAGGAGTTGTTCCTTAGCTGCTGCTGAACCTCCAGTAAGTTATCCGGTGTGGAAGTGTCTAGGATAAGATAAGAATGAGTCAGGGAGGCTAAATCTCAGGTAGCAGGAGATTCTGAGGGAGTAGGAATTACCGATGGTCTGACCAGTCTATTTATTCTGAGTCTGTGTTAGCACATGTAATCTCAAGAGCAGCTGCATTTGTCACCTGTCTTCACTCTCTGGATGTACTAGGATACTTTATTTAGTCCAGAATTAAGTCTGTTCTTTCTTGTCAACACATTTTTATTGCATCCACACATTAGCTTCCACAGAACTATTGAAATTACTGGCTACTATGCGTACCCTGTGCTAGGTGTTCTGTTTTTTGCTGCAGTTGTCAGAATTGGTTTAGTAAGTGAATAAAAGTAATCCTTGTTCTTTCCATATCTAAACAAGTCCTTAAAGTTTACAAAACTTATTTGAAGGTCTGCGTGAATCAGCTCAGCTGTTGGCAGCTCCCATGTTCATATTCTTTGGATAGGTGGGTCCTTAGCTGTGAAGGTTATGGATGGGAGTCAGTGAGGGATGACAAACCTATGTTGGTGTTTTGTGGCAAATGAGACCTCCCAGGATGAGTGGAAGCTTATAGTACATTTCGGAAGGATGCATGGTATGATCTACTGCCTTGGAGATAGGAAATAAATGGACTTGGGTGGATGGCAGCAGATTGTTTCACTGCTGAACCCTTTTCTACTTTAGAGACAAGACTAACTCCTGAAAATGTGGTAAGTGGCACTTTCCAAGGGAAGGGACTTCTGAGGGTAAGAGAACAATACTGGGACACACTGCAATCACAGACCTGGTAGGCTTGCAGAGGTATGACATGCAATTCAATCTGACACACACTGTAATCGTGCAGAGGTTGAGATGCACTGGGTAGTAATGGTGAGGTACCATGTAGGAGAAACCTGGCACAAGTCAAGGCAGAAACCTCTGAGGTAGACTTAGGGGCATACAAGAGTTAGGGAACAGCATTCCTTGTGTACTAGTTAGTTAGTAAACTCGGGACCAGAATGAACACCTAAGAAATGCTAAGATAGTCTGGGAAAGAGGAAAAAAAGCCTTAGAGAACCTGAGAATAGATTGGGATTTTGGCTACCAAGACTATTTAATTTTTTAATTTCTCTTTTACCGCTTTTCCATTTGGGCAGGTTTTTGTGTTCAGATTTATCCTCTACCTTAAAGTTAGTGGTATAATCAAGTATAACAAAGGAATACCAAAATTCTATGCTATGGAGTCCCCTTTCTTCTCTGAAATTATATGTATGTCCCTGCTCAGGACATGGTCCACCACCATAATGACAGTGAAGCTGTCAGCACCCACTCTTTTCTTTCCAATCTTGCCCCTAGCCACCTTACAGATCTTTTCAGAGGTGTGTCTCTTGCCCTGAACTTTCCCAAGTCCCTTTGATGTCCCCATTGAAACATCTGTGGAAAATGCTGAACTGCATCTTGCTCTATACTACCAACAAAGATCTGCATCATGGTGCAGCCTGAAGGGTGGTTTCTAAGGAACACTAGGTATATTTATGACTTGCACAGATTTATGGCTTGACTTTAGTTAGCTTGGCTGTGAGTCAGTGACAGTGCTGTATTAGCAGGCTGTTTGTGAGAATGCTGAGGCAAAGCCAAAGGTTAAGGAAAAGATTTGATGAAGAAATGCAAGGCAAAGCAAGACTCTAGTGTAAGATCTATGACAAAGAAATCTAACTGGTGAGTGCCCAGAGACAGCAGAACATGTAAGACAGCAAGCTTGCAGGTGACATTCAAGAATGGTTATCTTTGAGCAGGGTAGAGGCAAGTGGGCATTGAGGCAGATTCCTGGGGTGGTGGTAGCTGTGAGAGAGCCACTGAATGTATAGTACAGCGAAGCCAGTTTAAGCTTCATTGATATAAATTTAATCCATCAAAACCTTCTACTACATGTATCATGGCAGTGTTTTGTATTAGACAGCGACTGCATTGTTGATCCAGAAGTATTTGAAGTGAGTTTTACTGCTGTTTTGGACAACAACCTTGGAGGCATGAGTGGCACTATAAATACAACTCAAATATCAAAAGCAATTTCAGACTGAGCTCTGGAGGGATTAGGCTATTGTTGTAGATGGCATGCCTGTTTAAAGATGTCAGATTAGGTAAATTAATTTTCATCCATATGAAGTAAATCGACAAGCATACGGACAATTTTGCCGCTCAGGACACAACTGCAGCCTTCTGGGCTGCAAATGCACATTGATGGCTCATGTCTAACCTCTTACCCACCAGCATCCCCAACTCCTCAGCGAGGCTGCTCTTGACCTGTTCATCCCTAGCCTGTGTTGATACAAGGGGTTGCCCCTACCAGGTGCAGTACCTCGCACTCAACCTTGTTAAACCTCATGAGATTCTCATGAGCCCACTTCTCAAGGTTGTCCAAGTTCCTTGGGATAGCATCCTGTCCTTCAGGTGTGTCAACTGCATCACTCGGCTTGATCTCATCCGCAGATTTGCTGAGGGTGTGCATGATCCTTATATCTATGTCATTAATGAAAATAGTAAATAACACTGCTTCCATTACAGACTCCTGAGGGACACCACTTGTCAGTGATGGCCATTGAGACTCTGAGCCATTGAGCACTACCCTCGAATGTGACCGTCCTGACAAATTAAAGCCCTGACAAAAACTTCAGCAACAGTTTTTTTGAGGTTTTTTTGAGCAAAAACTGTCAAGTTACCCAGAAGATGAGGATGTTGCAAAACAAATGGGAATGTGACTGCACAGCAAGTTCATGGACATGCCTTCTATGATAAAGAAAATCAAGCAATTGGAGCCTGGGCATCACTATCTGCCACCCTGTTATGGTTTAGGGGGTTTTCTGCTGCTCTGGTAGCGAGGGGGTTAACAGCTCAGCTCTTGCCTGAGCTGTCCGTGCTGCCATGGCCTTCAAAGTTAGAGATAAAGGCAGGCGTCTCTGCAGAATAACATACTTGGGAGAGAAGAAAAAAAAGTTCAGTAGTAAGATGTAGCGTGNCAAATGGGAATGTGACTGCACAACAAGTTCATGTACATGCCTTCTATGATAAAGAAAATCAAGCAATTGGAGCCTGGGCATCACTATCTGCCACCCCCACATCTGTATCTCAGAGTTATCTGTCTTAGGCATATATGTTTGTGAGATAATAAGTCTAGTGCAAAACGCAGTATCACTCACTTTTCTCTTTAACTATCTTATGTGAATTACCTCCCATATCATACTCTCCACATAAATTATCCACACTACTGCAAAATTAATTGGATTTTTAGTAAACCATTTTTGAGATAAATCCACATAAACACTAACATTTAAAATTAATCAGTAGAATGGCATCTCTCTCAGATAAAAGCTTTTTGGGATAAATTCTTGAGATGCTCTAGTAAAAGAGCTACAGGGCACAACTGGAACTATGTGGCCACTTTTCTCATGCTATTTTTTTGCCTTCCTACCTTCCATTTTCTTTACATGCAGTATCCTGATTGCTCTGGACTTTGCTTTTTGAAGGTTTCCCTCCTTGTTCTCTTTAGTCTTCTACCTTTTCTCCTATCCTATTATCTTTCACCTCTTCATCAGTGGTCTGTTTGCAAACTGGAGCTAGTTCATCAGAGGGCCACAAAGATGGTTAGAGAACTGGATCACATGATGCATGAGGAAATGCTGAGATCTATGTTCATCGTGAAGAAGAGATAACCCAGTGAGATCCAATTAAAATCTTCAGTTACTTAAAGGTGTATCATAAAGAAGAAGGTGCCAGATTCTTGGATGAGCAGAATGAAATTATGTATAAGATGCAATGACCAAAGTTACAGCAGTAAAAATTCCAGATGGATTTAAGAAAAAGTATTTTCTTCATGAGCATGGTTAAACATACAAATGCCCAGAAAGCCTGTGGGGGATATTACATCTTGGAGATACACGATACTCCTAGACAGGACCCTCAGCAACCTCATCTAACTTTGAAGCTGGCTCTGGGTGGGAAGTTGAACTCAAACATGAATTATTCAGTGGTTTTGTCTTCAAATCTCTTTGGTCTGCTAATCTCTGTTTTCTTAAGGCTTTGTTCCCAAATAAGCTTCATTTTAACCCCCCCCCCCCACTCAAACCTTTTGCCCTGCCTTGTCTCCACCAGCAATACTGGCCTCCAAGTGAGACTATGCTATTGATTCATGTGCACATCTTCCACTGATTGTGGTGACTCACATGGTTGACGATAGAAAGGCTGTGTATGTTGTGGACTTGGACCTTAGCAAAGCCTTTGACACAGTTTCTCATAATAAGCTTCAGGAGAAACTCATAGAGCATGGACTGGACAGAAGCATTTTATGTTGGGTTAGGAACTGGTTGGATGGACGAGCTCAGAGAGTGTTGGTGAATGGTGCCACATCCAGCTGGCAGCCAGTCACTAGTGGAGTCCCACAGGGGTCAGTGTTAGGCCCGTCACTGTNGCGGGGTTGGGGGGGGTTGGGTCGGTATTGGAGTTTCATTCCCTTTAACATCCACGGGTCCCGGGAGAGGCAGCACTGCCCGTACGGTCCCAGAGGGCGGGGAAACAGACGCCTTCTCCTGGCACAGCAACAGCTGTCCCCTCCCAGCACACAGCACTTGACCCCCCTCGCTTGCCTCACTTTCGTGGGGCAGTTTCCTGGGTCAGGGACGGGGGCACGGTGTCGCCATTGCAAGCCCCCTCCCTGCAGGGTGGCGTGCCTCCCATCCCGGGTGAGGCACCGTGGCACCGCCCCTCGGCAGAGCAGAGGCACTGCACATGCGTTGGCCAGCTAAACTCGCAAATGGTTGAATCAAAACTGCGCGAAAATTGCCTCGCAAATGGGTGGGGTCATAATGCAGAGGTCGCAATGTACCAAAGATACACTGTATATAACTGAGGTAAATTATATATTAAAAAAGCCTATTAATTACATATAAACAAAAATCCAAGTAGCAAATTCCTGAGAACTGCATGGTAGGAGCAGTTAGTAGTACAGTTTCTTGGAAGGTGAGTTATGAACAGCAGTTTCGGCAAGAGTCTGGTTTTGACTGCCAACAACAGTATTAACTTGCTATTATGGCATGCAGAGCAAGGTTAAGGCTACTCACTAATTGTAAACTCTCAAAGAAACCTACCACATGAAGTTTTCTGAAAGAATTATCACAGAATATTCTGAGTTGGAAGTGACCCACAAAGATCGTCGAGTCCAACTCTTAAATGGCACCACTGTCTCCCCGTCAGGGAACCAAACCCTGATCTCCCGCATGACATGTGGGGACACTCACCACTGCACTAAAGTGGATTTTTTTTCAGCCTGGAGAAAACGGGTCTCAGAGGTGACCTCATTGCTGTTTACAACTACCTGAATGGAGGTTGCAGTTGGGTGGGTGTAAATTTCTTCTCTCAGGCTGCCAGCACCAGAACAAGAGGACATGGCCTTAAGCTATGCCAGGAGAGGTTTAGACTGGATGTTGGGAAGTGCTTTTTCACAGAGAGAGTGAACTCTCGGTGGAATGGTTTGTCCAGGGAAGTGGTGGAGTCACCATCGCTGGAGGTGTTTAAGAAAAGACTGGATGAGGAATTCATTGATATGGTCTAGATAATGGGAGGCTCAGATGGACAGAGCATGGTGCCCATGCCTCCAGAGTTGTGGGTTCAATCCCTGTGTGGGAGTCACTTGGGAGCTGGTCTGCGTGATCCTTCCAACTCAGAATAACCTATGAACCTGTGAATTAGCTCAGAATACAAACTGCTTAGAATAATAGAATATTTAATTTTAGCACTTGACATGACAGATCCCACAGGCATAGCAGGTAAAGTCTTCAAGGACTAAGCAGCCCATTCACTTTTGGTCTCATGACTTCCCCCTCATCTGCACAGTGGAGAATAAGAATGAAGATAAGCAGAAACCAGCACAGGTTACTTCTTTAAAAAGAGAAAAAAAATTCTCTGTGAAGAAGTCCAATGGGACTCCCACTGCTCAAAGAAACTGTCAGGTTGAATGAGAAAGAGGGACTCAGTGATGTAGAGGACTTTTCCACTGTGTAGCCACACTTTGGTGGTATGTGCAAGGAGGGAGCTGAAAAAGAGATCCCAAAAGTTTGTGGACCCTCAGACGGGGAGTTATGTGAATGTGATGAGGTCTGGCAGGAGCCAGAGGCTCCGGCTATGGGATGAGCTTCAGTCAGGATCCTAGGACCTCTTTCCTGAGTGTCACATTTTTGATGGAGTGTATATCTGCCACATTGTACTGAGGCAGGACATGAAGACCAAGAGAGGTAGAAGCAAAAGTTTGTGAGGCACAAAGACAGCTGTAGGGCAGTCTTATGGTTCTTGTTCAGCTGGCTCTGTGGGTGAAGGGAAGGCTATGCAGAGGACAGGTGTTTAACCCAAGGTGTTTAACAAGACAGTCAGGAAGCACCTGCCCAGGACCACCACACTGAGCGCCTACCTCTGACAGCAGCTTTCTCCAGCTCTCTGAGGCTGAGTGCATGGGCTGCAATCAAACTCCTGTGCAGAGGAGTCACGCAGCATCTGACAGAGTCTCGTGCAACTGCAGGAAGAGACCACAGCTTCTGGAAGGCAACAATCTATCACCTCCCTGCTCTGCAGCTGCAGGCTCCATCACCAAGCCTGTCCAGCATCAGGGGACTGGAGGAAAAGCTAAGCCATGAAAGGTCAGTTTCCTTTGTTCCCTTATCATTCTCCTGCGTTGCCTGCAAACAACATGAACCTTGAGGATGGTTTGTGTTGTACTAAAGGAAACGGACAGTGGTGACCTCTGTATAAGCTATCCACCAGTCCCTCTGACTGGTGAGGTGCATTTTGGCCAGACTTCACAGAATTTCACAGAATATTACAAGTTGGAAGGGACCCACAAGGATCATCGAGCCCAGCTTTTAGACACCACAGCCTCCCTGGCAGGAATCTAACCCGAGTGAGAGACGGGGAAACTCACCACTGTACTAAGATGAAGCAGGCTAGACACGGACAGTGGGCAGAGAATTACTTCATGCAAAAATAAGCATGTTGCTTCTTAGCAAGCTGATGGTGATACTTTGTGAGTGTTATGCTTCATTGTCTGGTATATGGGTTACCTTGAAACAGGCTTTACAAAAGTGCGTAAATACCCACAATGATAAATATAAAGACCTAACCACAGCATACCACAAACTCTCTTTCCCTTCACAGCATTATTATTTATTTTCTGTAACAATTCAAACAAAAATTCAATTAACTACTCAGAAAAGAATGTTTTCGTGAACTGACTCAACTGTGTCCGTCATCAAAGATAAAGGAAATTTGAACAACTTTAAATGGGTGTGTTAGGTGTGCTCTGAAGAACAAAGATCAGTAAAGGATTACAGTGATTACACCAGTCTGGGCGATAAGAACATGAAAGAAAAATGATACCACAATCAACAACAATGAACACTGAAAGCAGGTTAGTAGGTAAACTGTTAAGAGTTCCTAGTTATTGCAGAAATGAAAATACCGTCTGGAACAAAGCAACACTTTCTTTCCCATGGTATTTTTTCATTGCATGTTTCACTAAGCCAACTAAATCAAAGGTTTTAGAAAACAATAGTGCAAGAGCAATTAGGAGATGAAGATATTGTTCAGGTAGCATTCGAAGAAAAGCAGGGAAAGCCCAAATTATTCAGGAAGACTATTACAAATAAAAGGGAAAAAAAGAAAAGTCTCTGTATTACTATGGTCAAACAGCCTCAGAAGAGGCTGCAGAGCCTGAAGCTGGGTGAAAGAAGTGGTTAGGAGGGCCATGAAGAAGTGGATAGTAGCCTTCACCTTTTGGTCAAGGCAAGAATGTAATGTTTAGAGTAATTCCCGGAAATAGTAGGCTAAAGGTTTTTCACGCACACCAACATTAGTTACTGTCATAGGACTTTGAGGTTTGGAGTTAGGGCT
Organism: Pitta sordida; assembly: GCA_013390025.1. Classification (NCBI taxonomy): domain Eukaryota; kingdom Metazoa; phylum Chordata; class Aves; order Passeriformes; family Pittidae; genus Pitta; species Pitta sordida. The sequence continues at coordinate 80,824 of WEKX01021240.1, forward strand.
TTTTGGGTATACGTAAACATACACACATGTTAACCTAGAGACAGCTCTTGCCCCAGAGACTTCCTAGTCTAGACTTTAAGCATGAGTCTGATGTGGAAAACAGACAGGAAGTGGAAGTTGCTTTGTTGGCAAAAATTGTTATGAAACTAGAAAAAGATAGGAGAATCAGTGATTGAAAGACAGGACAAAAAATTTGCCAATACAAACCCCAAAATGCCTGCTGTCAGCATACCTGTGATCAGATTAAGACAAGACTGAGGGAGTAGGAGAAGTGCAGAGTGAGATGTGTGCGAAAGAACCATGAGGAACTTCTTACTCTGGATAAAATGGTGACATAAATATCAGTGAAACTAAGGAGCCTCGTCTTTATTGTTCTGCCTGCTGAGGCTGCGTGCATATAGGAAAGGGGAAGAAGAATGTCACAATTAAGCATACATTATAGGAGTTAGACATTGACTTTTTCTCATTTCACTGTCAGATGATGTAGTTATGAGACTTATTTGCTGACAGATTTTGTTACTGGTAATTATGAATGGGGTTAATTGAAACCATTGCCACAGCTGAAGACTGCAATGCTATATACTGTGTAAACATAGAAGGGCATTCCTGACATGGAGTAAAGGAAATATATAATAACTGACACTGAAAAATGAAATCAAATCCTCTGTAATACATGACCATTCCAGTTTCATCAGCTTTTAAATGTCATAGGAGGGACAAGTATAAAAAAGGGATTTTGAGATGGATTTCAGGAGATTCCAGTTATTTCATGTGAAGTCATGCCTCCAAAATTCTGTCAAGAATTTTTATTGAAAGTTGTGCTTTATTAATTTGTTATCTCCCCACTAAATCCCTTTCACTTGATCTGTCAACATAAAGTTGTCTGTTTAATTTTTTGTGATTACAGTGAAACCCTGGTGCATTGCGACCTCTGCATTACAACCCCACCCATTTGCAAAGAAAAATTTTCGCAATTTTGATTCAGCTGTCTGCGAGTTTAGCCGACACATGCGCAGTGGCTCTACTCTGCTGAGGGGCGGTGCCACAGTGCCTGTGGGACGGGACTCATCCCGCCCTGTGGGGAGGGGGCTTACAATGGCAGCACCGTGCCCCCTCCCCTGACCCGGGAAACTGCCCCATGAAAGTGAGGGAAGTGCGGGGGGGCAAGGGCGGTGTACTGGGAGGGGGCAGCTGTCTCTGCCTCTCCCGTGACCGGTGGATGTTAAAGGGAAGGAAACTCCAATACCGGCCCTCCCCCCCACCCCCCCTGGGGACACCCCTTCCCTGCCAGGAGGAATGGCGAGCATGTGTGGTGGCAGCAGGCAGGTTTCCAAGCCCCCTCTGATTCAGGAGACACCCAGCCCCACCCCCCGCCCCAAGAATTTGCGTGCCTCGCCGGGCCGCCGTGACCACATGCCCACAGCCGAAACCCCACGCCGCTGCTCCCGGCCCATGCCCGGGCATCCTGGCGCAGAGTGGCCACGGGGCCAGTACGCCTCGCCATGAGTCAGAGGAGGCTCAGAAATGGTTCCCTTCACTCCCTCATGCTCAGAGAGCCTGAGGGGAGAAGCAGAAAATTGTCCGCAGCGCTCCAGAGTGCCGGGGGGTGGAGCAATGGGGGTGGCCTGCATGCATATTAACGACCTGCACTTCTTTGCGAGTTTAGCTTTTTGCGAGGCCTGTGGCCTGACCCATTCCTCGCGAATGATGGGGGATAACTGTGTACATATTTACTCACACAGATGCAAATTGTGTTGCAGGTTTACAGTAAGATTTCTGACTAGCTGTATATCTTCCTTAGGTCAGATGTTTGTTGGTTTGGTTTTTTTTTTTTCCAAAGGCTTTTGGGTAAGATCAGATTAGGTTTTGACAGATCTAAGTTGCAAAGTTCTATTCTTACTTGAAGATAAAGACAAAACCAGATTTTGTTTTGCCAGTTCTTCAACTTTTCTTTCTGTCTCTGTTACCTGTAAATATGCCAACTCTATGACCAGAATTTTGGTGTTCCAATTTACTGCTTTCTTGTGCTGGATGCTGCATTTGCTTGACTTGAGTTACATCACTCTTACTGATATGCTTGTCATCTGTATCCATTCATCAGAAATCTCTTAGAAACTCTTCTACTGGCTTGCAAGAGCTGAAAAATGGCTGGGGGAGATTTAGTCTTGAGACTGTGGGTAAGAGAAAGGACTGATGGCATAGAAATGCCCCTTTCCAGGAAAGTTCCAGTGAAGACTCACAGCTACACACTTGCTCTGATGCTAGAAACTCCTCCACAGGGCAAAAGGCTCAGGAAAATAACATTAGCTTCTCTGAACTCCCTCAGGAGACTATGCCTTTGAATTCCCTGCGGCTGGCCAGGAGCAGGCCATAATACATTTGTATATCCCAGTACCAAGGTAGGTAGTACCACCAGAGGTGACTGACTTCCTTCTCCTGATGTGGGAGGGAATTCATGTAAAGAAGAGTGTCTGGACAGGACGCCACTGCCAGTTTCTTCCCTACTTCACTATTTATGTTGTAGAGGGAAAAAAAGAAGAAGTTAAAGAAACTGCCCAACGGTAACAGGACGTCCTGTTGCATTTATCTGGCTCTGCAGGCGAATGACTCATGCAGAATATTTGATGATCGGAAACTATTATGTTTTTCTTTCTTTCTCACATTTCTTCCTGAAAATATCAAGCATTCAAACTCTGAAACATGGTTAAAGGCGACATCTTAAAGCTATGATTTCTAATAAAGAATGAGAAAACTTAATCTGCCTTGGAAGCCTACCATAGTCCGAAAGAAGACACATGAAAAAGATTTGCCTACCCAACTCTGAAAGCTATACTTACAAGAAAGCAAACAATATCATCCCAATCACTGGGAAAAGTCCTGCCCAATGCATATTCTTTGACATGGATTAAAGAATGAACCAGATGGTTGGGGTTTTTTTAATTTAAAAATGCCCATGAATGGTTAGTCATATCAGCCCAAATTTGCAACAGCATGAATCATCTTAAACTGTTCTTATTTGTGTTTTATGGAACCCAGTGCAACGTTGTCCAGTTCTGAGTATCCAGGCTGTAGATCGCTGGCGCATGGCCTGTGCACAGCTGTGGGGAAATTTGGTGTCTGCTTCCTCCCTTTGTCACATCCCCTCTGGCCCAACCTGGCAGGGCATAAAGCTGAATCCCAGTCCTTGTTCAAAGGGACCTAAAAAGTAAACAGAGATCAGCTGTAAAGCCTGGTTGGGTACTGTCTTGTCCATACCTGTGCCAAGAAACGATCTGTCCAAAACAGATCAGGAACAGAAATACAATTGTCATCATTTTACACAGATAAAACAGAGCAACTGTTACAGTGGCTTTCCTGAAGTCACACGGAACTCTGCAAGAATGGAAACTATTTCCAGTGAGTACTTGTGTAATAGTCTGAACATACTGCATTTTAGGAAGAAGAAAAGCACGAGGCCTTTATTACTTAGGCCTTACTACAGAAAGAACAAGCCATGTGTAAGTCGTGAGCATATCCAGCACATATTGGCGTAGACTGATGGTCAGCACACACTTTTGGACTGGTAAAGGAGAAAAAAAAATCATAAACGTGGCTGACTCAGGGTAAATACAAAGACTGTTACACGATATTTCACGATGAACCAATTTTTTGTGTGACCATGTCTAAGAAACAACTAAGAAGCATTAGGCATGTTAAAAAAGGAAGAGTGAATAAAGGATCAGAATGACCATCAGGTGATTCTATTTACCTTTGGGATTTGACTGGCTTCATATTTCCTCAGCAACCACAAAGCAAGAAATTTACATGTGATTTTTTTCACTGTGTTAATGAAGTTAAGGTTATCATGTGGGTCTTCAATTACCATCAGCCGGGAAATCAAGAAAACATCAGATCCCATGACATCCACAAGACTGAGAGTCGATAGCACTGGCTCTAGGCACACAGAATTATCTCTTCATGCTATGCTTATTTTTGGTACTGAGCACTCGTTTTTTCCTGGGTAAACTTTCTACCTCTCTCTTTGCTTGTAAGAAGGTCTTTTACAGTGCTATGTAATAAAGATACACATAAGAAATAGCAGTTCCTGCCTCAGGACAGGCAGAAAAAAAGGTGGGAGGCAGAAGAAGAGCAATTCAAGCATCTCACAGGCTTGACTAGACACAAAGCTCTGTTCTGACTTTCAGCTCAGAGCCTGGGACTCCAGCACCATTTATATATAAGTTATTGTTTCATAAAAGTCCACTGTGTTATACAAAACAAGGCATAACTAAATGCAGTCTAAGAATATCATACTTAAGACTCACAAAGTCCATGTCTTAAAAAGTCCTTTTATGGGCCTTTTCCAAAATAATAGCTCCCTCAGGCTCAAATGTCTCATACCCAAGTGAAAATTTTGTTTAATTCATAACTAGGCTGATTTGTCTGCTAGATTGTTTCCCATGGATCAGTCTGTTCGCAAACACAAAACATACCGGCATCCAGCTGGGTGTTACTGCTGCCAATTTTAAGACAATAAATGGTTCAGTACAGAGAAAAATTCAAAACTTTTATTCCACAGAGCAATAAAAGCAATAGACATTGCCTACTGACACACTGCCAGAATAAATATTACCTACTGTACAAGTTTCCATTCAGAGCTTTCATCAGGTTAAAGTAGAATCACAGATATTATCAAGCTTTATTCTGCATTTAAAGACTTTCCATGAATGATCAAAAAACTTCCTAATTAAATTTTTAAACATATTATTCATTGTATCTTAATGAGTTACAGTCTCCCTCAACAGCAGTGAATAATGGGTTGGTGCTCTTCTCCTGAAGACAAGGGGTTTATTTTGAGATGCAGCTTTCAAGGAAGAGTTAAACAGCTTCTATGGCATTTCTAGCACCCCGAGACATATGTCTCTGTCATGTAAAAAACAAGGGAAAGTGTCTGAGTTTGTCACATCTACAATGTGGCCCCTGGCAGAAGCCAAGCCAGGAACAGTGTTTTGAGCTTACTTTTCTGATTTGGTTGTCATTTGCTTTATTAATACACCCAATTACCACAGAAAGGTTTAATGCAGTAAGTGGACAACTGGTAGGTTAGGCTGGGAAGCTGTCTCCTAGTGTTGATGGAAATAGTTGCTACAAATAGACCTGCTAGAAAACAACTCAATATCCTAGAAATTGGAGCATTTGTGTAATTTTTCCTTAAAATAAACGCAGTATCTTCTCACCTTGGTATGTTTAAACAATGAGTCATTTTGACTCTTTCTGCACCTTTAGTAAAGCCACATGCAAGTTCACAGCTGTTGGACAGCAGTTGTAGTGAATTGTCCTTTAATCTTTAAAAGACTAATTCTTTTGCAAGACACATAATTTGGTATATCTAAAGAAATAACAGGAATGAGTCACAGAAAAGCCAGGGGTAGGAAAGGTGGTCTTTGGAACCTTAAGAGTTAAAACTGTGAGGTTGTAACTTATTTATGGAAAAGAGCTATTGTATATATGCTAACCAGTCCCATTGAGGTGGCAGAGTCAAACTCAGAACACTAATTAGTGTAACTGAAGAATGAGTATACTTATTATCTGATATAAAGCAATTTTAGAAGCACCCTCAGTTTTAAAATAATAGTAATAACAGTAATTGAAAACATGATCAGACAAGTCACTAGCAACCCATTCTATCACAGTAGTGTGGAAGAGCCTCATGCCTTTACAAAACACTCTTCTGTCAATTCCTGACATATATGCACACCTCAATGTGGTCACAAGAGCTGCTGCACATAAAATGATAAAATATGTCACAGACCAACACCCAAACTGTGGTGTTTCTGCTAGGTGTTTTTGTTTCTGGAGTAAGTTGTAAATTCCCAGAAAACTTCCCAGAAAAACCAGTGTTTGGCTTCAAAAATAGTATCATTTTGTCTAAACAGGTTTGTCCTTGGTGTTAAATCACATTCATCAAGATGGATGTCTTAGGCTTCTCTTATTTGGACTCATATGAGATAAGAATAAAACTAAAGAACATACGAAGTAAAAAGACTGGCCCTATTTATCACACAGAAGAATGACTCAGAAAGTGTGCTGCACTGCTCATTGCTTAAGTCTGAAGTCTCAGGTAAGGACCCTCTCTCCTCAAGGAGCTGCAGCTCATCCTTGCCCACTGGTGTCCCAAGCTGAGGCAGATGGGGCTGGGAGGAGGACAGTTTCATGTCGCTCTCTGTTTCCTCAGCCTGCCTTAAAAGGGAAAACAGACAAAAAGTTTTGCAAAAAAGCAAGAAATGCACTCAACTACAGATGGGAAGCTGTAGGGGGTGGGGGGAGGGGGGGAAGGAAAGAAAGAAAGAAAGAAAAAAAGGCTTTATTTTTTTTCCCAGCCATTCTTGTCTCCATTTCATTGAATTCAGTGTTTGGAAATAGTAGCATGATGCAACTGAGAAAACAGCTACATAAAAATTCCCCCTCCCTCTTCCACATTGGCATTCAGCAGCTCTAGAATACCTTATCCTGGGAGTGTGACAAGCAAAAAGGCTGGAGGATGAAAAGGGAACATATTTGCATTCCTTGGGCTTTTTGATTTTGGAATTTTTTTCTGTCTAGTCTATAGACAGGTTTTAGACAGAGAATATGTCTGCAGATTACAATCCAGATCCTAATTAGCCCCAAAGATAATGAGCTGTCAGTCAGTTTGCCTTCTTACAGCCCCTCTGTGCATCCTGCACCAAGAGCAGCTCAGCCACATCCATGCTTGCCACTTCCTCCAGATTTGTGCACTCTTAGAAATGAGAGTGATTCCGACCCTCGTCCTGGTTATTTCAGTTCCTCAGAGGAGCCTGAGGAGCTGGGGTTTGATTTTGTCAGCATTTTCCCATGAGCTCGCCCCAGGGCTGTGATTTGCAAGTTTCCGTCTTTGGACAGACCCAGTGTGCTTACTGCCATGCACAATGTGTTACGCTTTGCTCTATCCTTGTGTCTTTCCGGATGTCTGCCATCTGGCAGACCCTGCTCACATTTGCAGTACTCTCCAAAGAGGGTGACGGATTTTCTTGCCACCAGCCACACAAACATACACATTGTACGGGTCTGGCTGTAAGCCCCACTTCTCCCAGCTATAGTGTAGCCCACCCACTCTCTATGTCTCAACCTGGATGCATAAACAGCTTAGTATGCAATAATAATTCTGATTTCAAAACAATCTTGCCCTACTTGCTACTACTTCATTAATTTCTAAGAGTTGCATCATTTCTTTTCTGAGTTACACCCACCAGCTCCACTTCTGCACTGCAGCTCTGGAGCCGCGCTGTCCCAAGCACCCTTGAGCGTAAGGATGGCCAGCATCCCTGCGCATTTAGGGCATCACAAGATGGAGACAAATAGGAAAGAGATGGAGGGAGGGTATGAGATAACCTTCCTAGATAACTGTGGTATTTACATAGAAGCATGTGGTATTTTAGGAAAACCTGTGGTAAATATATAATTAAGAAAATAATATTTGTTAGTAAATTAATCTCTGAGTCAACACCTGTAAGGGTGGGCAGCACATCTGCAGCTCTCACATGAGGTGACACATAATTTTAGTCCATCAAAAATGCCATGGAAAGGAAAGAATTATAATTTTGGAGAGGCAGCCAGGATTTGGGTGTTCCCTGTCCTGGGCTTTGCCAGTGCCTGTTCCCAGCTGCTTTTTGCTGCTTCAGACCAGCCCTCACGGCTTGGAGCAGGATGCCCTGAATCCACAGGGACCTTGGCGGCAGCTGGTGAGCCCTGCTTGTACAGTCCCATCTGGGACTGCTCTTCCCTAGAGAATGAGGTACCGGTAGTTTGCCAGCCAGCCTGACACCACCCACATCAAACTGAAACAAATTTTATGTGAAAGTAAAGTGAAATTATATCAACATGCAAAATGGAAGTGTTCAGTTGCTGTCTGTAGAGACAGACACACACAGAAATATGGAGGAGGACAGATGGCTCTAAGTGATTTCCTTTTTTTCAGAGCTGCAGTTGGCCCTTCAGTTCTCCCAGCTAGAGAGAGTTTGGATGTTGAGCTGGGTGGGGTTCAGACACCCATAAGGCACTGAAATAAGGCGCTGGGGCAGGCAGCTGTTATCTCTAGGTATCTCCAGACTGGTAGTTTAATTTGGACCAGGAACACATTTTTAGAATTAATTTTGTGATTGCCCCCCTTACTGTGGCTCACATTGCAGCATAGTCCCTGGAGTGCGAAATCTGGATTCCTGCCAGGGGAAGTTTAGTCAGATCACTCCAACCACCAATGCACATGTGACCACAGGACCAAGTTAGAGCTGACCTCTGATAAATTCATAGTGATGTGTGTTGCTTGGGCCTCTGCACTGGCTCTTTTCTTTATACTATCCCTTCCCAGGGTGCTGCATGACTTGCTTATGAGGACCTAGCCTGTAGTAACTTCTCTGGCATGTGTTGACACTGATACTGGGGCTGGAATCTGGCTTGCCTTTGTAGGGCTAACAGGATGAAGACTGAGAATCTATCCTTGGCCACAAAAGGAAGGAATTCGGGGCTCACACCATCCGTGGTACTAACTAAGCATTCAGCTAGAATAACCAGGTGTCAGCAACAAGTCATGACTTCAAAACTTCTACTGTATACTCTTACTCATATTGTTTACTGACAGCTTTTCGAATTAACCCCCAGTGATTTTAGCCAATACATTTTATAGAGCAAGCAGCAAACTGCACCATTGCTATTTTCTCTTAAGGTCAGAAAACTAACAGATACCGCACCCCAGCAGGTGTCACTGCCCGAGGACACTGACTCATTTTGGCCTGTTTTTAACGAAGATTTAACCAGTAAAGGACATGCATGTGCTAGCCTGCCTAGATGGGGGCTGGCTACCAGTTGCACTGCCTCCTTCCCCATGGTTTCTTCAGAGACCAGTGGGGAGCTTGAATTGTTTCAGATGCTGTGAAGAAGGTACCTGGTACCACTCTAATGCCTCTTCAGGTCACATCGGCCATTCTTTACCCTCAACGTGGCTCCCAGGCCTACCAGTTGAAGCGCCTGTGGTATTTTTCTTTAAAACACAGTTTACCTGGTGTGCTACAGGGATTGAGAGTCCTGTGTGACCAGCATGGAGCAGCTTGTGTGTTTACTTCCTCTGCAATAAGCTGTGGAAATTGATACTGCTGGTGTGGATATTAGCATTGCTGCTCAGCGTGTGCTCTCAAAAAGGTGACTTGATACCTGTCACCAAGGTCATTTGACAGCTTTTCTTGGGTAAATGAAAAGTAAGGGTCTCTGCATGGCCCAAAATGCAATATAAAACTCATATTGAAGATGAGGAGAGGAAGGGGCAGCATTTGCTTAATGCAACTTGGACACCAGAAGGAATTTAATCTTTTCTTAATCCTGCTTTATTTAATTATTGCAAGTTGCCACGGATTTTTGCTATTGCTCTTTCCTGACAATGGTACTGCAGCAGTGCAAGGAAGCAGCATCTTTAGCACCAGTAAAAACTGTGCAGTAATTCAGGTCTGCTCTCTCAAGCACCTGCATTAGCCTGGGTAAGACAATCTACTCCTTCTTTCTCTCTTAAAATTCATGGACTTCCTGCAGGACCAGATCCCTGTAAAATGATTCATAAATTCTGACTCTTTTTATTTCCCACCCAAACAGGTGACTTCCAAACTGGGACCCAGTGCTCCTTGGAATTTCTTCTCTTGGATGTTTTCCCATGTCCCTAATCCCTGTCGCTTATCACGTCTGTCAGCATGCTCTGAGCTGGCCAGATACTCAGGTTTACTTTCCTCATGGTTCAGAGTTGTCAAACAGTTGCTCGCTGCTGGTTCCTCCTCTGGCTGAGTTGAGATTATGAATCTTTCAGGTTTTTTGCATCTTCTGTTCTAGCATAGCTCTTTTTTAGCTAACTGAACGGTGTTAAGTTTTTCAGTTCTGCCAGGCTGCATTTCTCCTTGGCAGCCCTTTATTCTGCAGCCTCCACATCCATTTGTGAACTACTTTTCTACTTGTAAAGCAACTAAATGATGTCTCCACTTCGAATTTTTATAACAAGTGACAATAATTTTGGTTAGGTTGTTCTTCTCATTAGCAGAGAAAATAAATGTGCAAGAAGTCAGACTGTTTCTTACTTTATTTATACTAAATGCTTTGATCTTTAAACAAAGCAGCAGCAGGGACAAGCAGCATGGTCAATCCAAAATGCTGAAAAATCATGTAAGCCTCTATCACTATGCCTCAGGCCAAAACATGAGGTGAGCCTGCCTACAAAGCAATTGCAAATTCGTTACATTTCTTTCTTATCTGATTTCTGAACTATTATAATGCATCCAGGTCCTGGTTTTGTGTCAATTGTTTTTGGGTTTTTGTTAATTTGGGTTTTTGGGTTGGTTTTTTTTTTTTAGCTGAAAAGACTACATATTCATTTTTAGATAAAGGTTGGGCTTTTTTTTCAGACAATGCTCTTTAGAAGCTGCACAAAAAAAATTCAAAAAACTGCCAGTAAAGTCACAAAACTTGGCAGCAAGAAGCAAAAGCGGACACAAGCAGTGAGTCTTGCAGAAACCTCCACAGTCCCGGCACCATGGTATTCAGCTCAGCAGCCTGAACATGGCTCTGCTGGCCCCGTGCTCTGTTCTGCTCACAGTACTTAGTTCATCCTTAAGCCATCAGGATCCCCTGCCAGATCACAGAATCACAGAATCACAGAATATTATGAGTTGGAAGGGACCCACAAGGATCATCTAGTCCAACTCACCATCTAGCAC
>WEKX01021240.1:91590-117589 GCA_013390025.1 Pitta sordida
GTGTCTCACTCCACATTACCTGACCATAAAGTGTTGTTCTCATACCCAACTCCTACCAGCATCTCTTCTAGACAGGGTTAATTAATACCTTGCTGGGTAGTTTCTATATAAGGTCAAGAACCTCCACAGGGCTCACTTTTCTTGGACAAACTGGGCTTTTTGGTGTCAAAGCCCAGCACCAGAAGCACTTCCCAAAGCATGGTTTCTCCTGCAGCAGGAGCCACACAGAGTTCCACACACAGCTGCTTCCTGGGGAACTCCAGCTTCTGTTTTGGGCACCATCGCTTTCCAGAAGTACAGGCCTGAGCTTGAGCTACAAATAGCATTGCATCTGCTGGGAGCATCCAAATGTTCTGACATCTCAGGGACCCCCTTGGCTAAGCTCGGCTGCAACCTGCATCCATGGACATGATTCCCACACCAGCACAGACATTTGGCACAGGCAGCCCCCAAATGATCCTCAGGGGCTCTGCCAGTTTGGAGTTCTCCTAAACAAAGCTGTCCGTGTTTAACCTTCCTAGGCAGATTTGCAGATCAAGTTCATGCATACCGGGAAAGCAGAGCGTACAATTTGCTCCCTTGTTTGACATAATCATAGGCTGTCCCAGTGCCTGGAACAATTTAATGAATACCTTAGGACAGGTTTTGCTGTCAGATCATAATACGGCCTTCCACAGAAGCTCTTGCCACTGTTACTATCCCTGTGTCTGACACTGCAACAACGTGCAAGAACCCCCAGAGGTCTAGGTAGTAGTGTACTGATATAAATGTATTTATTTGCACACACCAACCTGTGGTAACTATGCAGAGGAATATCCTTGCTGATGCCCACTCTTAGGACACACGTTTAGGATAAAACCTTGGGGAAAGGCATTTCATTAGACCCAAAACACCAAAGGCACATTATGAACCTATATACTCATGTTTATGCAGTGCTAAAAGCTCTGGTGCTGCCACTACACTCCTCTAATAAACCACAGGGGTTTCACAAGAAGGTTGCAGTGCAGTCTTGAGAAAAAGGAAGACAATGAGCTAAGGCACAGAGAGACAGGAAGAATCGCTCCGTCACCAAGCCCAGACCGCCTCCAACAGCACTTTTTCCCCTCAGTGCTCTGAGAACACAGAAACCTAGAGGGACGTTTCAGGTTTTCAGTGAAGCCTGTGCTGCTGGGAAACACCTTGAAACTTGCTCTGGTTTTGGAACTTTGCAAGCCGGCAGGCTCAGACCTCAGACTGCAGAAAGGAAGAGCTCAGAAAATACATCTGCATCAGACTTGAAGAGTCCACAAGCAGTCGACATCAAAACCACGCTTCCTGACACCCAGAGATATCCCATGTTGTGACATATGATAAAAAGACACTAATCCTTGGGTCTTTATACAGAGAAATCCAGGGCTGACCCGTAGTTTGCAGGAAGTGTTTTGCAGAACTGTGTGTGCAGCTTTACTGGGAATTCCCCTGGGTGAGGAAACCCTTGAGATATTCCCAGTGCTTTTAGGGTTCCCAGAAGGGCTGCTGCTTTTTTCCTACCTCTGGCCTGAGCAACAGCCCTGCTCACAGCATCAGGAGGCACTGTCAGAGCCTCAGGCATTGGTAAGACACACCGCAGGATCGTGCTGAGCAGGGGCAGAAACAAAACCCCAGGGTGAGCAAGCCCTGTTTGCAGACTCTGGCATCCTCCCTGCGTGGCTGCAGTTGGGATTTTCAGTGCTTGGGTGACTTTCCAGCCTCATTAGATGCAGTCACTTCGGCTGGCTTTAGCCATTTCTATTGCTTCCTTTCAGCTAGTGATAACTTCTGCAGCCTCCCAAGTAAAAGGATGGGTTTTTTCCCTTTTTTTATATGAATTAATGTGAGTGTTTGGAGGACTTCAATTAACTGAACCAACCCAGCATCACTCTTAAAAGCACTTTGCTGGAATGTGCATATTGATAATACTCTGCCCTGAATGAGCAGGCTGGACCACTTCACAGCTTCGTCCAACAGCTGAAACAGAATAGGGTCTGAATCAATTTCAAGCCTGATTTTAGAGAATTTAGTCCTTTGCTGCTGCAATGAACACTTGCAAAGATATCTCTTCTGTCTTCATAAAGAAATCTAAAACTTCCTCAGCACTAACTTCTAAGCACGCAAAACTAACTTCTAAGCACTCTAGACCATACTAAGATACCTGCGTGGGAAAGACTATACTGGCAATTGTAAATCAGTTCACACTACATGATATGATTGCTCTCCTTCACCGGTACTTGGAGGAGGGAAGATTTATCACACAATCACAGAATATGCTGAGTTGGAAAGGACCCACAAGGGCCATTGAATCCAACCCTTAGCCCTGCACAGGACCATCTACAGGAGTCACACCATGTATGAAGGGAGGCCAGTCAAAGAAAAGAGTATGAGGCAATTGAAAGCTGAGAGAGTAAACCAAGTGAAAATGTCTCCATTCTCTACTGATTCATTCAATGAGTTACTGCAAGTAATTTTTTCCTTCTGCAATTTATGGGGTTTCCCTTTGCTAAATATTATCTCGGTCACTGTAGTGTAACATTAATTTGTTTATATAACCCCTGAGTTGCACATACAGACCCAGATGTTGTTTCAGAAACACTAGACTTGGGGAAGATTTTCTAAAACATGTAAATGAAAACTTCATGGAACAGTTAATTTTTTATCTTAACATTAAGGTGGCCTCCCTCAGACAAGGGCACAATGTTAACTGCCCTACCATGAAGAGACAGCTGCTCAGCCCTGCTCTGGTCTGGTCCCCAAGAATCTGCAGTTAACAATTTGATTGGCTTGGTTTAATACTGGATTTAATTAAGATAAACCAAAAGAGAGATGCTCAAGAGCACACTGGGAAGTATAACACAGTATGTATTTATTTAATTTCCTCCGAATATTAGTTAACTTCCAAACCAAAATTTGCATTCTTCTATAGCTTCTTTTGTTGCTTAAAATGGGTAAAAGCCCAAGCCTCTATGAGTATTTACAGTAGCAATGGAACTCGTCATCCAACGTATCATTTACAAAATATTTCTTAAACCCCAAAATCATATTTAAATATTAGGTATGAGCTGTCCAGAAATTTAACAGCTTGTTGGCCCATGTTACTTAGGTTTTTTTCTGCAATAAAAAGCAAAATAAAATTTTATAGAGACTCCTATCATGATTGAAGCTGTCCTCCATGAAGTGCTCGTTTGTTGAAATTACTGATAAAAAAGTAAAAATACTCATAGGTGTATATTAGGCTTAAAGACTGATAGATTCAAAGCCCTGGGAAACTTCACCAGTTCTGTGCAAGTGGGAAGCTGAGGGCAAACACTTATCACAACCCAGCAGAATGTATTCCGACTTCAAGTTGTATTTAAAAAAAAAATCTTAAAAAACCTTTTGCATTTCTGGGTTAGAAGGAGAACAGCGATAAACAAAGATATTCTTCTGCTTTTGGTGCTTCATGTGCTTGCTAAACTCGGCAGAGACCTTTGAGAAATTGTTCCCTTTTACCATGAAGTTCACGGTACTGGAAGTAAACATTAAACCAGTAAATGTTGTACCTCCTATATTTGAGCTTCCATATTTTGTATACCGGGCACTAAACAAAATCTATCTACTTTCTGGAAAGCAAAAGTAAATCCAGGGCCATTTCCTCCTCAGAGCCTCCTTTTATAGGAGTATCATCAGCAAGATGTAAGTGCTTCTAAAGCATGCCCTCAACTTCCTCCTTAAGGCAGGAAAAGAGGACCAAATAATGCGACAAGGGCATCTCTATAAGCATCAATAACTCAAATAAAGTAAAACTTTAAGTGTACAGAGTACTGTGACATACACAGTACAAATTGATCTATTCTTCATTTGCCTTCGTTTCCTTCTTGGATTTTTGTTTGTAGCTTGTAGTGAAAATTTAACAGCATCATTACATTCACATGCCACTGCCACAGTAAGTTTGGAGCTCCTGTAATACTGGCACTCTTGCCAACCTTCCCTACCACCTAATAGCAAACTTGTAAGAAATATTATATCCTTAATAATTCCCTTTAAATACTGATACAGAGCTCAGTACTATCACAACACTTCTCCCTCGCTGTAGGATTGTGGCAAAATGCAGTGACCCAAATTAGCCAAATTATCTTCGAAGTACAGTAAAATACCTTACATGAAGCATATATGTGACAGTCATTAACAGCTTAGCACTTGTCTGGTACTGGATGGACAGTGAAGTCACAAATAATTAAGCATGGGGATTTACTAGTGTCCTGGTTTAGGTTTTTTGCTCTTCTGGCAGTGAGCGGGTTAACAGCTCAGCTCTTGCCTGGGCCTCAGTTGCTGCCACGGCATTCAAGGTTATAGAGATAGGGCTGCCTCTGTGAATAATCATATTTGGGAGAGAAGGAAAAAAGACTCAGTAGCAAGATGTAGAGTGCCGGGTCAGGGCCTGTATGGAGGAGCNAAGAGGTTGCCTTTAAATGACGCTTCTTACATTAAGCTCTGATCTTGATAGTTAAAAAATAAATCCTTTATATTCTTCATTTGTAGTTTGCCTTGTTTTGCCTGTTATTTTTCCATTTTTTTTCCTCCAGGAGAGGTTGTGGGTGAATCTCTGGCATCCAGACAGGGTCAAACCATGACAACTATAAAAGCATTTCAGTGAGAATGCCATATCCATGTCCCAAACACCTCTCACCTGCCTCCCTTTCTGCTTGGAGCAGTGCGCAAAAGCCACTCTTCCCTCCAAAACACAAGTGGGAACAGAGAGCCCAGAGAACCCTCACCAGGAAGAGCTGGGTTCCCTCAGTCCTCCCTGAAGTCTGTGAGAGAATCCAAAAGGCCTCAAAACCCCTCTGTTTACTGATATGAACCTCCAGTCAGGTTACTTCAAAGTATCTTTGCGAGGAAGAGGACTGGCAAGGAGGAAAAAAATATGATTAAAAAAACCCCCAACAACAAAGTCCAGAGGGTGGAGCCTTGCCTCCAGGCACTAATATACTCAGCTCTCCTTGTGCTGCAACAAGCCAGAGCGCTCACAAGATGCGGGAACCTTCATCCTTCAAGGAACACCTGAAAAGCGTTCCCAGTGAGCATGGAGCCAGAGGGGTGGACTTGAGTAAACCTCTTGTGATGTACCTGACTGACTATTTCCACTTGATGTTCAGACACTTTGCTTCTCAAGCAGACAACAGCTCCTGACACCTTTTTGTTTTCAGGCTATTCTTCTTGACCCTCCGGACGCTCGAAACCAGAGCAAGCACTTATGTAGCCCATGTCAGAGCTGCAGAGAAATCCTGAACGTCCCTTCCTTGGGTTGGGCTTGAACCTTGCAAGACTGCATTTCATAAAGATCTTTTTTTCATACACTCATAGCTTGCCTACATTCACCATTTTATCAAAATCATTATAAAACATTTATTGACAGTAGCAATAAACAGAACAAATTTCTGTAAACAGAAATTAAAGGGGAAAATGGCTTTAAGTTATTTTTGACCAGTCAGCTATACAAAAGCTTAAGCAAAGCAGCAGTTGGGGAAGTTGGGCTTGGGAGAATCCACACTTGAGTTCAGGAGATGTCATGCCTTATTAGATCACCAAAATAAGCTGTTATTGTCTTCAGTTTGTTATTGAGAAAATTTTGTTCTATTTCAACTTTCCCTCCTGGGCCTGCTAAGGAAGCCACCTGAAAAAAAAGAAAGAACAAAAAGTAAACCAATCAATGCGTAGGAAAAGAGGCAAAACCCCAAACCTTTTATTCACATGGAATAATCACATAAAACATATCTGTGCTCTGTTAATACTAGTGGAAAATCTTCCTTGTCACTTAATGCTTCTTTTTATGTCTCCTTTTACTCACAGAAGTGGTTTGTGGCTGAAAAACCTGCCTCATCCAAATCATGAAAATAAGAGGACTTCAGAATCAAAGATAAATACTCATAATTTTATATGCTGTGGTGAGGCATGAAATCCTGAACTCTAGTTTGCAGAGTACTTGGCATTTGAGACACCCAGTTGTGGCAAAAAGCAAGCTGTAAACTTCAAAGATGTCAAATCCTAAATTTGGGGGGAAGAGTAAAACCAATTTTAGGAATTAGAATTAGGAAGCATAAGGGTTGCACTGCAGAGTGGCAGGGTGGAGGGGAACAGCATAAACCAAACCAACCCGCAAACAGGCAGAGAAACTCACAAAAAACAGTTACAGCTTTTTTCTTGCTACTGCAACAACAACAAAAAACCAGCTGTCAAGAGTTGCTGAGGGTAAGGCTGGGGGCAGCAGTGTATCTGCAGGCAGGGAGAGGCAGTGCTGATCCCAGCCTCGTGTTTACAATCACTGGAGTGAGAATTTCACCATTCATGCTCTGTTGACTGAGTCTGGTGCACACCTTTAATGCTTCATGATTACAGACAACGTTTTGCAGAGGACTTTGCATTTTGGACTGGAGCATGCAATACACTCCCCTCTCCTTTTCCTTCTCCTGCTGCCTAGTACAATCCTCCTGAGGGATGACAGCCTACTGGCTACCAATTGCTCATGAGGGAAGCACACAGTTAGAAAGAAGAACACCAATATGGAACACTCGCTTTTCTTCCCTCCCTTGGACCCCAAGGACCTGTCCTGTAGTGGGGGTTCCTGCTCTACAGACAGCTCCTTTTTCTCAGGCTGCTGCAGGAAAGTTATTCCTATCGTTCCCTATGCAGGGAAACTTACCCAGCAGACCTGCAGTAGATTTTAACTTATCTGTAAACCAAGATGATGTTAGCAGCTGAAACTTAAAAGTTCAGGCCGTGTTATTAACACTTCTAAACTCCCTTGAGACTCGACTGTCACACAGGTTTAAATATAAACATGCTCAACTTCCTCTATTTTACTGTAAGTAAAAAACCAGCCTATTATCAAGAGGAAATATCAGATTAATTTAAATTACACATTGAACCTTTATTGACTTACCCAGAAAATTGCCATACTTATCTAAATAAAGCACTTATTTTTCTGTTTTGGTTTTGATTTCTTACTTTTCATTTTTTTGTTTGTGCAGACAAAACTAAAAGCATAAGAGGTTTCTTCATCCTTCAATTTAATGGTGATAGGAAAAAACTATTCACGTTCTTGCCAGAGAGGAACCTGCCACTTAAGTAAAAAAGCAGAGGCTGGCTGACTTATAAATAGCACAAGAATCTGAAATTGGCAAGTGATCAGGAATGTTAATTTTACAACTTACTTGTTCTTAGTTGAAATCCTAAAAGCAGTTAACATTCTGGGGAGATCTGTATTTTTTAGTAGGAAGATGCTGAGATTATACTTTTAATTTATTACAAACAAAAGCTGGATTGTCTCTTCCCAAAAGTACTTTGTAGCTAATGTCATTTAACTGTTCTAAAATACTACTTGGATTAATTAACTTAATAAAGTATTGAAATTAGTGTCTCGGGGTTATGCACTCCTGCTTTCAGGGCACAGCTTGTTTCACAAAGTATGACTAGTGCATTGATATTAAACATTAGTGTTTACTAAATATTTCTCTTAGAAGACCAAGTAAAACACGATGGCAAATGCTGCTCCTACACTGACAGGTGGTGTTCACTAAAGGACAGCCAAGAGTCTTCATAAGTCATGTCTAGTCTCTAAGTATTAAATCCAGGATAACTAAGACTGATTTCAAATGACAACTAAAAGTATTTGATAAATGCAAAGGTGACAAAAATTCAAATAAGCACATGGGCATAAGCTCCACAGTAACGGATCTGGCACCGCGTAGTCTTCAACCCACCCTGATATTCAGAGGAGAAATGCAAATCCTCTGTGATGATTCGTATTTGTAAATTGCTGGTGGTTGCAAATTTAATTATGGAGGAGTTGCCAAGTTTTCCTCAGAAGGGCTCAGTCAACCCTGATGGTGTAATGAGGTAAAGCTGCCACACACCAAGCTTCAGAAAGGTGCCAGCTTGGCAGAAGGATGCCCTCTAAAAATAACAGCAGATTGAGGAACGATGCTTTGAGAAAAACAAAGGTGCTCACCTATTTTTAGAGATACTGAGACACATCTCCTGTTTTTGCAAGTGAACTACTAAAATGATGAATACAGAAAGGATTCTTAATTTATTTTCAAAACTGGACTAGTCCAAACTTCTGTTATTTTGCATTTTCCTGTGCAAATACTTCCCTTATTCTGGCTTCTTGCTTAGTCCAAACTGATGTACATAATTGGAGGGACAGATATTGGCTCCTTTGCTGTGCTGGATGATTCTGCACGCGCCACAAGCCCCCCCAGGCAGAGGTAAAGGATGCAGCTTCAGTTAAAGCCTCCCTGCATCCCTCTCACCTGGATGTTTCATCCTTCAGTTCAGTGACTACTGAGATGCAAGTCCAGAGCTACAGCCACAGCCACAAAGCATTAAAAAGTAGCCAACAGGTTTGGCATGAAGTTTAAAATAAGAGACATGATAAAAGAAATATGAACAGGGAAAACCAACAAGGAAGATCATTTCAGGAGCACAAGCTGATTGAGGTGCAAACCTGCTTTATATTCTTCAGGTGTATTTTTGAACTTGAAGGTTTTCCTGTTGGTCTCACAGCTTTTGTAAAGTAACTTCCTACCTGTTCCAGCCATCAACTAAGGTAACTGTGGACAAAAAGTTTATCATAAGTTTTTCTCCCCTCCTAGACACTTTCCTGAGGTATGAGAAATACAAGCTTTTCGGATTGACAGGCTGTCACACAGGGCCACTGTGATCCAATTCATTTTACGTAACACTAGTAAAAAGAGGAATCTCCTCCCTCTGAAACCAACCTAAAGGCCAGGGGAAAAGACCCTCAACCCACTTGAAAAAAGCAGCAGTGATATTCTTTACGCAATGTAATACAGTAAAATGCTCTCATATAGCATTTACAAAAGTCTGCCACTGCCACAGTGGTGCTGCCACCTTTTGACAGACCATTTATTTATTTATTTATCTGATATTTTATTTAGTTACTTTTAACTTGGGGTAGGCAAACTACAATTCAGTATTTAAGCATAAGGTGTAGGACTATCAAAGTCAAAAGAATTTTGCTCAGGGAATGACTCTACATGCCAGACAAGAAAGAAAAAAAACATTACTGTCTTCTAGCAGTATTTGGAATATAAGCCAGGTCTGAGACATCAATATTTATGAGAGAAAAAGCTGCAACAACAGTAAAATTCAGGAAGTTAGGCATACCTGTCACAAAGAACAATATGCCTGTCTTCAAAGAATAGTGAAGTTTTATACAATCACTAAGGCAAAATACAGTATCTGACCTGTTAACTATCCGCATTCAGGATAAGTAACAAATAATAAACTCCTGATTCCTCAGTATCTCATTTCTCAATCTTGACTAGTATGTTAAAGGTGGTCATTTGTCTCACAACATACCAAGTCACCAACATTTTAGGCTCATCGGTTTATTAGGGGGAGCCTTCTGCAATGAGGTGGTAAGAATTTATCACACCATTAGGAAGAGAGCCCTACGGCAACAATTCTCAGGTTCCCCCCTCTTTTGCTGCAAATACTAAGATAAAGAAGTACTACCTGGTACAGAAAACAGTCTGTGAATGAGGTTGGACTACCTGGGATGAATCCTTCTTTCTGAGGTGAGTACACACTTCCCACTCTGCGTAATGAGGCAGAGCACAGTTTGCTAAGCACTTGTGTTCCAACAAGTTTCTTCCTCAGGCACCCATGGAAGTCTCTGTTACAATGTCTTCTTTTTCCCTTATGTTTCAAGGTTGTCAAAAAAACTTAGAAAAGACTCTGATGGAAAGATGTTGCAGAGGTGGGTATCAACAAGGGTGTCACACGTGAGCTATGCATTAATAAAACAGTATTTTTTAACGTATGCTCACAAATATATGTATTTCCTGATTATTCGTTAACTAGAAAGAATATTGTGAAAGACTGACTTAACTTAAATATGCACCTGCACAAGCTACTATTTTTCTAACCAGTACATGTTTGTAAAAAAGGAAATTTGATGCAATTCAGGGAAATGTTTTTACATTTCTTGTAAATGAACCAATCATATTCTGCTGGTTCGCTGCTCCCTCTTGAGGCAGAAGTTCAAAAGTTCACTTCTCTTCGACCTAAACAGTGATTTTTTTAAAGGGAATTCAACAAACACTACCTCTCTCTCTAAGACTAATCCTACAAAGAAAATGCCATTCCTGCAGATAGAATAATAATAAAGTCATGTGGAACAAGGATGGATCTCTTGTCCATCAATAAGGCAATAAACACAGAGTTCTCAGACACAGGTCACAGTCAGCTACTACCTGCTTTCACACCAGCAGCGGGATCCCTACCCTCTGTTAGCTATCTAACATTGATCTAACAGTTATTATTCATAAAAAGAAGTATGTACATATTTTCTGCTAGATCTGTACCACCTTTACTAAGGGTTAAACAGTATTTTTATTTTAAGGTTGCTTCTAACTGCTCCACTTTTATTTCTATTTCAGCTTGAGATTCACCGTTGACCAGCGAACTTGCACTGATACATTGTCTTATAGTTCCTATAAATCTCTTCAGGGAGGTTTGCAAAGGCAATGAAATCAGCTTCGAAATCAATTTTAATCGACAAAACACACTAGCACATCTTGGTTGTAGATTCAAAGCCAATCAATGAGAGGCAAGAGACCGAGTATGCAAGTTTTAACAGCTGCCACCTTACATGTCAAGCATGTTAGACCACCTATTCTAGGAACTATGTGATCTCTGAAAGCCTTAGATATGTGTAGGAGCACAGTAAATTATTTTCTGTGGACACAGAAGAGGCAAATCGTACACGCCTGAGCAATGTTATCACAAACCAAACATAGATTCTTAAATTTCCATTTAAATCTAAGGCAGCAGATAATCTTTTCAGCAAATATCACTGTATCTGTAATTCAGTTTTCGGGTATTGTTGTTCTGCAAAACATTTACTTCATCAACTTTAAAGTTTACTTCATCAAGCTTTTATTGTCCCTTAAGAGTTTATGGAGCACATTTACACCCCTGCTGTGGTGCCCACAGGCCTTTGCCAAGGCAACTGTTGCAGCAGAAGTCACCCTACCTGGTCCATGAGAAAAGTAAGATGGATGGAAACTGTGGACAAAACCATGGGCAAACTGAGAAGGTAAGTGTCTGTACTATTAAGGAACTTCAACAACAAATCTTTTTTTTCTGGAGATTCACAGCCCTGGAAGTGTAGTGGCAGTAAATCCAGAAACTTCATTCTTAATTACAGAGATGCTGGCAGCCAAACCCATAGCCAGTCTATGGACCAGTGGGTCCACTAAGGTCACATTTGGTACAGCTATGTCTGACACAACTTTGTTGGCATAGGATTTAGACATTTCCCTAAACAGTGGGCTAGATTGACAGTCTCATTCCCTGATCTCAGATCACAATCCTTTGGAGTTTTTATTCTCATACAATCTCTAAAAACAGGCATGAGGAGCCAATTTCTCGTCCTGAGAGTAGCCCATAGCGTGGAACACTGAACTGAACTGAACTCAGACCTCCAGCCACATAATTTTAACACCTAAGCCACAGTTTTGAGCACTAGCTGTAACTCTTCAGTCATCTGTGTAAAGGCAAACCCACGGATGTACATCTACACCATTCAGAGCAAATCACAAGATGTCGAGGTGGCAAAACACCTGACCCAGCCACACAGAAGTGCTGAGATCTTCTGCAGGAATAGGTGCAGGCCTGAGGGGAGTACTCCTGGGTGCTTTTGTGGGAATGTAAGTGCAATGTCGATCCCTTTGCCCATTTAAAAACCCAGTAAAAAGTGCTCATGAGCACAGAAGAAAACTGCTAAAGCAACTCTTTGTCATGGGAATGAAACATCTGATAAAATGCAGAGGTTAGTAGTCAAAATTAGATTAAATTATGCCTAAAATTAAGGTCCCTGTTCAAAGATTCGTAAGGTACATTGACATTTCACCTGCATGAAATGCAAAAAGGAAATGAATCATCATCACCTGCCACACCAATGGTGCATGTGCATAGCGTGGGCTCAGAGTGTGCCAATACTCAGGCCTGAGTGAATTTCAGCCTGTTTCACAAGTCAGCTGTTTGCCACCAACAATTCTGCAAGCCATCAGATGGCTTTACGCCCTGCCTGCTCTAAGATAGAGCTTTTGGAAAAGCAGAGAACAGTCCTGGGAAGTTTCATGGCACTTTCCAGCTGATGAGTACATCTCATCACTTTCTTACTTGCAAAAAGCTACAAGACATAATCAACGTAGAAAATACAGAGAGGAAACTAAACCAGACACTTAGGGGAATTATTAGTCATTTCACTGCTTAAAAAAAAACCCTGCAAAAAATTATGTTTCTCATGAATCACTGCAATGCAAGCAGCACATACAGAACCACACACCTGTGTGGACAGCATCAGTACCACCTCTGGTGGCATGGCATTTATGTCTGATCTACTAATAAGTGACAGTAGAAACTGCAGGATGTACAACTTCCTGCAACTCTTTCATAAACTGAAATCCATGAAAGTCTGAGACTCGGCAACATACCAGACAGTAAGAGTTGGTTAAAATAGCTTTTTTTAAAAAAATTATGCACCTGTCCCTCTAATTGCTTTGGATGTTCTGTAAGAACCCCCATCCGTTGCTTTAAGATGCGACCGTATCAAAATTGTGGAAATAATCTACTAGTCCCATTTCTAAATACAGTAACCCCTCAAATTTCGTGGGGGGTGGGGTCGGGATATATGCTGGGATATTCATATATATGTAACTACAGCCAGCCCCCCCAACCCCCTCAGCTCTGAGCAGCAGCACCAAGCAGGAGCATGCAGGAGAAAGTAGATGTTTTCTGCTGCTTGCTGCTGCATGCTCCTGTTTGCAGCAGCTAGCAGGAGCGAGGAGCATCTAGCAGAGAAGGAGGGCTCCGCACAGCAGCCTGGTTAATACACCTTTGTGACAGTGTTATGAAGCTTCCCCACCATTTTATTCATCTTGCAACACTGTTAAAAGCAAGCAAGATCTGGGTGGTCCCTGCGCCAGCACCTACCGGCTCTGCCCCCCACTCCCCCCCCACCCCACATGAGGCAAAAGAGGGGGGAAACTGGAAAATATCTTCACAGGAAAAAAAGGTGCATTATACTGAAGCCATGCAGCTGGAGCGCGAAGTAGCGAAGGATTGCTGTGTATCAGAAGTACTGCCAACACAGAAATTCTTTAACACAAGGGCCAAGCTGTAAAAGCCCGAACACCCCTTGTTTAGCTGAATGGACTTAAAAGTCTTATGTTTGTACTTATAATACCTATGTTTTATGCCAGCTGAGCCTTTTGTTAATTACCAAGCCCTTATCCAGCGACGTACCTGGTCAATATCAGCATTCCGGGGTAGAAAATACACAATATTGTTTGTGATCTTCTTGGAGAGCCTGAAAATTTCAAATGTAGAAGCCAGTAAAGGAAAAAGCAGAAATGTGGAAGGAAAAGTTGCTTTATATTCATTCCCTTCTAAAGTATGTCTCGAATTCAGTTATTATGTCATTAAATTATAGCTAGTCTTCTGAGTAGGATTCTCTTCTGAAATGCAGACATTAGTATGTATTGCTTGAACACAGAAATTCTATTTCACCTAGGAAATTTTGCCCTAAGAAGTAGAAAAAAAGCCCCCAACACTCATTAAAAAAAAAAAAATTAACTGGAGAACGTTCGCAAAAATTGAATGTAGTATGTAGGAAACACATTTGTTTTACATTTGTTTTCTAATCCATTTTGTGGAATCTCTCACACATGCATACAGAGATTTTTCTTACTCTTATAAATATGGCTATATTTTAACAAAAAAAGAAACAAATCGGATTATTCTGGGACAAACCCCCCCCCACTCCAACACCTTATATTATTAACCTAATACCTTCCCAGATGAATGAGTGCTCAACAGCACTGTTAATAAGTTAATATAGAATAGTGTACATTAATTAAGGGGTTTAATATTTTGCTTGCACTCTTAGCAAACACTCGAAGTCATAGGCAGGTGCTACGGTTGGGAACAGTTTTAGTAACATATTTTAAATAAGACATAACTGGAATTAATGACAAAAGTAATAGCTCACATAACTAATTATTAGATACACATATATATACACCACATGGCTATTTGATTACTTCAGAGTATTTTATTAAAATTATATGACGGAATTTAAACTGCTGAATTAATGCTTAAAGTTTAGAAGCTGCTCTATTCTTTACCGGATTTTTGACTTTTAAGAATAACTTTTCACTATATTTTAAATAAAAAATTAAGACAAAAATATCTAAACTTAGGTGGTCAAAGTCATATAGCTGAGGCTGGGGGAAGAGGACTAAACAAATGCAGTGCATTCGGGGTCTGCTGCTGGCTGTATCATCCACAATCAGCCAACTGGCCAAGCAAAGCCCATGTTAAGAGAAGGAGGAGAAGAAAGAAAACCACTCATAAATGACTGAAAATCCCAACAATGCATCACTTGGAAAGGATATCCATCTGGGCAAATCATGGTCTGGATATCGAAGATTTCGGCAGTGGCATAGTCGGGTCCCCCCCAAGGTGGGCTGAGGAACACAACATCTGCTCGTAGGTCGGCAGCCAACACCATGAAGTCTCCACACACAAACTCGATTTGATCTGCCACGCCGTACACCTCAGCATTGTTCTGAGCGAGGCTGAGCTTCTCGGGATCGTTGTCGATGGCGATCACTGCCAGAGAGAGAGAGCAAACACACGGGTTAGTGTGAACTGCCAGTGCCACCAACCGCCAACAGGATGTTCCAAAAGGAAGGAGTTCTTCACATTTATCGTCTACTGCTGGGAGCTGAGTGATTACTTTGGTTTTGTAAGTCATGGTAGACAGGAAGCTACAGCTCCTCAGAGGGAAAGGACCTGCCAAGAGCAGAATGGCTGCACTTACAAACCACCAAGGGAAGTCAAGACTGGGAAGGCTCAGCTGCTATTGAAAAACTGGGAAGGTTTAGCTTTTGGCAGTCATATGTCTTGATACTGAGGCAACACTGCATCTAGCCTCAAGTAGTGGACAGGTAAGGCTCTCCACCTAAGAGAGGAAGTCCTCCTTGCTTCAATTTTGCAGACTCGACAACTTAAATGATGTCAATTAGAAACTCAACGCTTCTTTGTTGAAAAGAAACATTTATCTGTGGCTAGTCACATTGTACTGAAATTGCATTTTAAAAAATCCCACCTAACACAGCACAAAATGACATAAGGGCAGTCCAGTAATCCCTCAAATTTACCATGGGTTCAGGACCATGGGAATGCTGCAAAAGCTAAATTCCACAAAGAGGAGTGGATCATACATATGCAAATCAGCCATATCCATCTCCCTGACCCCTGAGCCTCAGTGAATGGAGGAACACCTTTGCTGCCACGCCAGGGCATACCAAGCGGTGGTGGGCAGCTGGTACCACCCCAGCCCCGCACTGTCCTAGTGTGGCGTGGCAAGCAAGCATGGGGGGAGTGATGCCACCCTGCTCGCAAGCAAGCCCGGATGCCATGTCTGCTCACAAGCAAGACAGGGCGGTCCTGCACCGCCTGTGCTCACAAGCGAGACTAGGGACCACCTCTACTTGCAAGTAAGACCAGTCGCCGCATCCGCTCCCAAGTGAGACAAGGCGGCCCCGCGCTGCTTCTGCTCGCAAGACTGGGCGCCACATTTGTTTGCAAGCGAGCACAGGCAGACCCACGCCACTGCTGGGACTGGAGTCTTCTCCAGCATCAGTAGAGCCTGTGGACAAGCAGCCGCTGATCCCCCACTCCCCATGGCCCGGGTGCCAGCTTGACACAGTGTGTATAAAGCTTCCCTAGAATTTTATGAATCTTTACAACACTCTCATATGCTGGTCCATGAGTGAGCAGCATCTGTGTGTGGTGATGCCCTGCCTGTCCCATGTGGCAGCCCTGCCCCCTGGCGCAGCAGAGGCACTCTGTGCATGCACATATGGAAAAACTCCGCAAAGAATCGAGGGAAGTCTATGGCGTCTTCGCTGGAAAAAATACTGTGAAGAGGTGAGGCCACGAAACTTGAGGCACAAAAAGGTGAGGGATCACTGTGTATAATAATAATCATCATCAGAATTTCGTTGTGAAATGCAAAAGCTAAGTATAATCTAGAAAACGTTTACAGAATGCATCATAGCCTACCAAATTTATTGCAGTAGAAACTACCACTTGTCTTGCTCAGAAACCACTCAGAAGAGTCAGATGAACTTGTATTTTAACAGATTGATGAGTAGATGAATATCAAGCAGGAAATGTTTTTACAACATTTCACTACAATTTCATTAGCTGGCATTAGACTAATATTAAGTTATCACTGCTTTTCTGCATTTGGTTCTGCTGTATCTGCAGGTGATTCTACTCTAGTACTATTCACATGTAATCTGCTTCTGATTACAGAGACTTACAGTAACAGTTTGGAAAAGCAGCAGCTTTGACAGAAGTTCACTTTTACCAGCAATCTTCAGAGCATCCAACAGCCTAGATACTATGCCACGTAAAAATAACATTGACTTGTACAACACAAATCTAGCTCTGACTTAAAATAGAAAAGTAGTTTTATAGGTCCTTTTTGAAAAAAGAAAGGTCATATTGTGAGTTTGATGAAGCAAAAAAGCTGCTGTTGCTACAGAAGCACTGAAAAAAAAATCAGCCAACAAAGCACATAACCATATTTCTCAGGGAAAAAGATTGAAGAAACAAATAATACACAATATACAACATGTACTTACCTCTTTTTGAGGTCAAGGCAAACTGAATAGCATTTCCTCCAACCCCACAGAAAGCATCCACTATGATATCGCAGTTGAAGGACTGACTAACACGGAGGGCGATGTGCTCAGCTATTTTCTCTGGAGTAACAGAAAACCAACCCTCTGCAAAGGAAAGGGAAGAAATGTATTTTCACCTCTTATTTCAAGGTCACATAATATAAAAACAACCATCCAACCCCCACATACAACTGAAGGTTCAGTGTTAATCCCAAGAACTCTGGCTTAGTGCATCCGACCAGGAAATACAGGCTTTGAAGATGATAAACTCTGGTCAGTCCGGGGATTTGCTAGGCAAACAAAGCCTCACTGAAGCAAATAGATACGCCTTGATCTCAGTAAATGCTTTGTTGAACTTGGTGCTGAGGATTCTGGTTTGTCAAGGACAAGTCGACTGAAACAGCTATGAAAAACTTTATCCATCCACTCTGTAGCAAATAAAACCAGAAATATGTTTTATCTGACATTTTATTTTCTTCACCACAGCGCCTGGTCTGCCAAATAATCTGCATGTTTATGAGGGCAAGCATTAGAAATGAAAGGCTTACAAACACAACAAACAAAAACTTAGCAATTCTAATCTCTCTTTTACCCATAAATTTATGATTTGAAGTGGTTTCCACATCTAAAATAGAAAAAAGTAACTTTGAAAGTGACTGCTGAAAGTCAGAACAACAAAACTAGGTTCACCAGCATATTTGGAAGCTCCACAAAATTATTTTATAATATATAGAAATGGAAAAACGTTTCTGGGAAAGTTCTGACCAAGTATAATTGGTCAGAATATATTGGGTCAGAATGATCCTCAGCAAACATCAGGACTAATGCAGACAGGGGTGTCGCACACTAGAAGCACTTCTGAAGTCCAAGACTTCTGTTCGCCTGCTCGCTAGGGGGGATTTATCCAGAGGTGGAAGTACAGATTCAGTAATGTTCTTCCTTTAAGAAAATTAGTAATAAACTGCAAGATGGGCCACAGATTTGAATAAATCTTATACCCACAAGTCAGCACATTTAGTACTAAACACACCTCTGTCTAGTTTAATTCCCTCGTCAAACCGAGAGAACAGCCGGTAACGTTGTGCCCAGTATTTCATCAACTCTGGATCAGCAGCAATCTCGGCCGGTAGAGCTCTCAATGCAATTTTATTTCTTCTTCTTCTCTTCTTCTTTGTGGTTATTGTTTCATCTACAGCTGGAAGACACTGCAAAAGTTAACAGTCACTGTTCTTGTAGGCTAGGAATGTAATGTAGGTATGGGACAGCTAAGACACAGGATGCTCCTGTTTAAGGATACTACTATGTGTCCTGGTTCATGAGATTATGCAGTGGTTTTAAATTTAAAAAGAATATCCTATATTTCAATGGATCAGTCACAGTACTAAAAATCCTAACAGTTCGCCCATTATTTAAGAGCCTTAATCTTCAACTGATGACAAGAAACCCTATGTAGTGAGCAAACAATTAGATCAGAGAACAAATCAATGCCCTTACATCAGTAATGAATAAGACCCAATCTAGGCAAGATGTTTACAGTAGCAATCTAACATAATTGTATTACTGAATAATATTATTTTCCTTTATTTAGTTTTAAATAGAAAAGTCTGCAATACTGATTTTCTTCCCCATTAAAAATATTTGTAAAAACATGTGCGCCACAGAACCCAAAACTTGATTGTCTGCGAAGCTACCTGATGTTAATCCCCCTCATCTTTGCAGGGGAGAAAAAGGCATGAATTGGAAACTTGTTAAGACTGTGCTGAGGATCAACAATGACTGTTTATCTATACAGAAACATTAAAGACAAAACCTGGGATTCTGGCAGTCCAGGAATAAGCTAATTGCACTATAGCACAGCTCTCATTACCCCTTGGACCTCATGATTTTCTTTGAACAAACAAAATATATAAGTACACGCAACACTGTAACTTGGGAAAACAGCATGAAGTTCACTGCCAAGTCATTTCATCAGTTTGCAGTAAACTAATCTACCTTGGCTGATGTCCTCTGCCTCTGCCTGGAGATAATCAGGAATATCCAGAGGGACAAGCTGCCGCCCACTGCTACACTCCGGCTTCCCTGCACCCTGCTCATCAGAGCCGCTTGCTGCAGCGTCCTGTGCCTTCTCCTCAAGGTTACTCCCTCCGGGCTCTGTGCAGGCTGCACTAGAAGATGGTAGCTTTTCGTTTTCAGCATTCAGTGTCACAGACTCTGTGGCAGTAATGCTTTCCTGATCCTCTGAGCTGCTGGTCACAGACAACGCCTCCGCTTTGCCCTGAGGGGTGGTTGTCTGGGATGTGGCTTCCTCTTCAGGTTTACTAACCTGCTTCAGGAACATCTCCACCTGCAATTGTAAAACATTACAGATAACCAGATAGGGTGGCTTACTAGTTACCTCGAGCACAGTTTAAAAGCCTTACAGTTCACAAGTACCTGCCATTGCAGGCACTCTCTACCACATGTATTCTGGAAACAATAAAATATCCAGAGACAAAACATTCAAGAAGTCCTTAACAATGCCCCCTTCTTCCTCCTGTAATACCTGAAACATAAAGAGTCAGACTTCCCACAGCACAGGTGACCACATCTACTACTTTTTAATGAACAATAACCCCATGCAGAACTATAGGCTGGGTTTGGAGTGGCTGCAGGATGATCAGGTGGAAAGGGACCTGGGAGTGCTGGTTGATAGAAAACTTAACATGAGGCAGCAGTGTGCCCAGGTGGCCAGAAAAGCCAATGGTATCCTGGCCTGCATCAGGAATAGTGTTGTCAGTAGGACTAGGGAAGTTATTCTCCCCCTGTACTCGGCACTGGTTAGGTCACACCTTGAGTACTGTGTTCAGTTCTGGGCTCCTCAGTTTAAGAGGGATGTTGAGATCCTTGAGCGTGTCCAGAGAAGGGCGACAAGGATGGTGAAGGGGCTGGAACACAAGCCCTATGAGGAGCGACTGAGAGAGCTGGGGTTGTTCAGTCTGGAGAAGAGGAGGCTGAGGGGAGACCTTATCGCTCTCTACAACTACCTGAAAGGGAGGTGTAGCCAGCTGGGGGTCGGTCTCTCCTCTGCGGCTACCAGTGATAGAACGAGAGGACACAGCCTTAAACTGCGTCAGGGGAGATTTAGACTTGACATTAGGAGGAACTTTTTCACAGAAGGTGATCTCTCAGTGGAATGGGCTGCCCAAGGAGGTGGTGGAGTCACCATCCCCAAAGATGTTTAAGAAAAGGTTGGATGATGTACTTGGTGACATGACCTAGATATTAGGGTAGTGTGTTATAGGTTGGATGGTGTGTTGGTAGCAGGATGACAACAGGTTAAGTAACAGGTTAGGTTTAGGTTAGGTAACAGGTGATAGGTTGGACTTGATGATCTCTATGGTCTGTTTGTTACTCATTTCTGAATTAAAACAAAAAGCATAGTTATAGCTGAAAATAAATGCAGGTAGAGGTATAAGCAAAACTGTTGATACAAATTACTAAGAACATTAAATACACTAACCTATGCAAACATTTTCGGTCACTGCTGAAATGTCAGCACTGACTGTCCTCCTATGCAATTTAAAGTCAGAGACACTTTTAGCAACTACAGAAATTTACACCAACTTCTGAAGGTATGATGCACCCAGATGTTAGGAATGACTTTCACATAACTTGGCCATTTAAGCTCACATTCTTCTTGACAGAATGCCCCCAGGGTCCACCAAAGCCCTTCCATAAGCACACTAACCTAAATACTCTGCTCATAGGTGAGGAGGAAGGGGAGAAAAAAAGAAAAAAACAGAGAAGAATGAAGAGCAGTGGACTGACATTTATAAATGCCATCTACTCTGGGCAATTATTTTTTTTCATTTTATAATTCAACAACAGCTAAGGGAGGAAATAAATCTATGAATTGCAACAACACTTAATAGACCTACCTTCTTCAAAGTTTTGCTTTTTTTGAATGTCACTTCAGACTCCTCTGTAAAGAAAATGTGTGTGTTTTTGCTCTTCCTTGGTTTTCGCATATCCAAAAATTTGGACTTGAGTTTTGCGTTTTTCTCCAAGTACTGCACACTTCGGTGGGTGAAATCTGGAATTCCACCATATCTGAAAATAAATAGATAGACAGATAGACGGATAGATAGATAGATAGACAGACAGATAGATAGACAGACAGACAAGGATTTAGCTGGGTAATTTCCAGTCTGGAAGCCTTAACATGAATGTTGATGTCTTAAAAAAAGTGATTTAAAATAAATTATGTCTTTATGAGACATTTGCTCCACTTAAAATATATGTCATGGATGTAGCTGCAAAACAATGTACCTTCAGGAAAACTTTAAAATATTTTTATCAAATATGTTTATCAAAATGGTTTTAGAATTTTAAATTGCTTTTTAATAGGTAAATAACTTCAGATAGAAACAATTTCCCAGACCAATCTAAAGAATGAAAAATATCTTGATTAGCAACCTCCAAAATGTCTCCTTTTGCCTACTGGCAAATGCAAAAAATCCCCAAAACAACAACAACAAAAAATCTGAGTAGTTCACTTAAATAACTTTCAAAAAGTAGAACAGAGATTGTCAACTACAAAACACACTCCTCTTTGAAACAGGTACATAATAAAGCACTTGCATTTTGCAGAAGCACTAGACCTAAGTACAGTATTGTGCTCTATGATGTTCCTTCTACAGCACTGACCACTGAACTTTTTGTTCACAATATCATAGTATCAATAATTAACTCATCAATAATAAGTATCTCTGGTTAAAACCCGGGTAACACTTTATTAGTATAGCAACCTTTACTAGTATAAAGCAACCTCCTTCTAACATGAAACACAATCCAAAGTCACAGGACTCCAAACTGAGATGATCATTCATTGTCAGAGCCTTCAAATCCTAATTTAAGTCGCTGAGCAGTCATTTAACGTTTACATCACTGAAAGCACCACTGAAAGTTACACTTCTTCAAAGCACTTCAACTAGTCTCTCTAACTTTGCATCTCTCTCTCAAGCCAAAGTAGAACAGTTTTATTAAGAGCAGAGACTAACGTTGGGAATCAGCTGCTGGAAAGCGAGATATATGGTTGCTTTCAATAACAACAAGAGAGCTAACTCGTAACAAAGAAACCTTGAGATCCTTTTAAGTAATTACTTTTGTCCTGTGCCACACTTGAAACCCAAGACAGAGCAGGTTTCCTCAGGATCTTCCACAGGGTTCTCATCCACATCCAGCTCATGGCTAGGAAAATCAAACAGATGACAAAGTTAGTCACCGGGAAAAAACACTTTTATTTGCAAATATAATACTAAAAAATTCATGTATTGAAAACATTTAAATGTGGGCCTCAGTAAGGTCCTTCACGCACTACTGAAATCAAATAAAGTAAACCACATACTGTGTCCAGTTCTGGGCTCCCCAGTTTAAGAAGGATGCTGAACTGCTTGAGAGAGTCCAGAGAAGGGCGACAAGGATGGTGAAAGGACTGGAGAACAAGCCCTATGGGGAGCAGCTACGGGAACTGGGGTTGTTCAGCCTGGAGAAGAGGAGGCTCAGAGGTGACCTCATTGCTGTTTACAACTACCTGCGGGGAGGTTGCCGCCAGGTGGGTGAGGATCTCTTCTCTCAGACTGACGACACACACCAGAGGACATGGCCTTAAGCTACACCAGGGGAGGTTTAGACTGAATGTTAGGAAGAGGTTTTTCCCAGACAGAGAGATTGCTTATTGGAATGGTCTGCCCAGGGAGGTGGTGGAATCGCCATCCTTGGAGGTGTTTAAGAGTAGGCTGGATAAGGCAATTGGCGTTAGGTTACAGGTTGGACTTGATCTCCAAGGTCTCTTCCAACCTTGCTAATACTGTGATACTGTGATACTGAGATGACTCCAGTCTATTAATGTGCATAAGTTTTTTTGGGTTTTTTTACCCAATTCTAGACTCGTACATCCTTTTATTTGGGTTATGATATCTCAACTATTCTGAATAACCCCTTAAAATATTTAATATCCTGCCCTATATTAAACTGATGAACACAGTGTTTGTTCACCTTGCTCACTCTATTTCCCAATCACCTTCATCATCTATTATGTTATCTATATTTTTAACTATTATTAACACTATGCCAACAGCAAAATACTAAAACAAAACCAAAGCTACAGGATTAGCAGCTCACAATTCCATCCATTCCTCCACCTCTGAGACTGGAAATTTATTAGAGGGCAACATCCATGTCATAATCTTTGAGGCTATAGATTCTTAGAGAAGAAAGAAAAAGCCAAGAGACTTGTTTCTGTGACAAGGCAGAGATAGGCTATTTTACGACTGCCATAGCTCTGAGCATTTTACTGGCAGCATAAAGTTCAGTTCAACAATATAAATTATTTACTATCATTCCTGTATCATCTATATTAATTAGACCTAGATAAGCAAGTTCTCCTATGCAATTTAACAATCTTATATACTTCAGTGGCACAAGAACAGTACCATCACTTTGCACAGTCACTGAGGCCATACACTATTTTCATAAAGCAACAGAAGAAATACCCACTGCTTGTTGTGAGGCAAAGCAATAAGCTGTGATGGAAGACTCTGTGGTTTTGTACTGACATTTTAACTCACATCCTCAATCAAAGCTATAGTTACTATAAATTCAGGAGGCTTCTGGACTTGGGCTTCTCAAGAAAAAAGCTCATCTAAATTTCATGACTTGCCTTCTCTTGACTTTGACATGTCTGTATTCAGGAGGCTCTTCATCCTCATCTTCACCTCGGTCATGAAGCAGCAAGCGCTCTTTTTCATTTGAATTCAAGCTACAGGACTCCTGTGAACCTAAAAAAGACAAATCATATTCTCCTTCTGCATAAATCAATTTCTTATCTCCCTGTCCCCAAAGTACATCTGCAGCCACAGTTAAGATGTACATATCTGATATCTGACAAATAAGGCACAAGTGCCAAACATACATATCTTTACCTGTCTTTTTTGAAGGACAACGTAACATAAAAGCTTTTGGTATTAGTTACACTGTGGAGTTAAAAATCTTAGGCAGGACCAAATTCAAATTACAGTCGGGTCTCCTACATTGCAGACCCGCGGTCTTAATAGGGCTCTGCAAAGCCCTACTTCTGCCTTGAATGGCAACTCATTAATATGCAATTTTGCCCCGCACTCTTAGATGATCCCTGGCGCTGTTTCAACACTGTGCTCCTGAGTATTGGTTGCCGTGGTGGCCGTGCCGGGGGGTGGCGAAGCGGAGCCACCAACGCTGGCAGATTGGCACAGGCAGCTGCACCGCTGCTACTGGTGGACTGGCATGGGCGGTCACGCTGCCACCGCAGTGGCAGGTCGTACATGCGCAGTTGCGAAAACGGGCCTCCTTCATCTCTAAAAAAATCATGCCGCTAAGATGTGAAGCCGCAATATGGGGGGCGCGAAGTGCAAGAGGGCCAACTGTGTATGGATAACCACTGAGAGGAATTCTGATAGAATCAATTTTGGCTGATTCTGTATTACCTGACTGGTTAACACTTTTATTGCCAGAAGATGCACTCCTTTTCCTGGTTCCTCCATCACATGGCTCCTTCTGGCTTCCACTAACAGATGAACTGTACTCCTGAGGACCTTGATGGGCTGCTGATAGAGCTGCACTGCTCTGCTCCCCTTCCTTTAAATTCAGATTTAAATTACAAATCCCAGAGATGATTTCACTGTGGGGCTCAGCACTTAAAGGGAGTGTTTCCTCAATTCCGGTGTTAGAAGGAGACAGTTCCAAGGTCAGCACTTCACTGCATTCAGGCCCTGGGCTACCCAAGTCAATTTCTTCTGAAAGACCAGTCTCCTGTGGAACCCCATTAACTTCCACTGTGTCACCATGTGAGCTCTCAGTAGTCCATCCTTGGCTTGTCCAGTATTGAAACTGTTCCAAATAATACCAGTACAGTTCGCTATAGTGCTGCTCCCATTCTCCCCTGGTGTCTGGATTATTCCAAGGCTCAGAGGCTGTGACGGCTTCAGATGATGAGACCCCTTGATGCTTCTCCAACCAACTTTGCCAAAGAAGGCCCTCTCCATACTCGCTCCAGTACTTCTCCCATTTTTCCTTAAGTTCGTTGGGTAAAGCCTCATTTGCATGGCTTTCTGAACTTTCACAGTTCCCTTCAATTACAAGCTGAGGTTTGCTGTTTATTTCACATTGCTCTGTAGGTAGGGCCAGCCCACCAGGAACGGATTGGATACAACCGCTATCAGCTTCATCCTGGCATTCCTGCCCCATTTTATCCTCATGTTTTTGCTTTAACTCTTTTTTCTTCTTCTTTTTCATACATTTTACATTACTTTTCTTTTTATAATTTTCTGTTGCCTAAAATAAAATAGAAAAACACACTTAGAAGTCCATAACATATATACAGATACAGACTCGTTCTCTCTCCGAACACATTTCTCTTTCCATTGTAACCCCGCCTCTCAGTGCAATCCTGCTGTTATTAGCTTTCTCCCCCAAAAGGCAGTAGGTTTTGAGTTTGATAAGAACGCTACACATTCTTCTCTAACACTTCTGAAGAAGTTGTGAGAAAGAGCTGTAAGAAAGTCTGCAGAAAGACATGCACAAGAAAAAAGAGGCAGAATTACAGACAGAAGTGAGGCTGCTGAGAGGGAAGTCATTAGCAGCTCAGGGGCTGGTTGACACATGCGTGGTTGCTCTGCTTCGCAGAGGGACAGAACCACCACCCGTCCTTGTGGCACGGGAATGCGGGGTGGGCAGGCGGCACCTCTCACTCACTGGGGACAGCCACAGATCTTTCCCTTATGGGTGCTGCAGAGGTTATGTGCTGTTTATAAGTCCTGTTGTGCCTTTAGACGTCCCACGGTCTCTGCAAAAGTCACGCCCAGCCCTTGTCACTCTAAGCCTGGCCGGGAGGGCCCTGCTCTTTCTGTGTCCGTCCCAGCATCAGAGCCCTACAGCTCCCTGCCCCCACTGCTGGGACCAGCCATGGAGACACACAGGAAACCCTTCCTCGCTCTGCAGGACTATAAACTCCACATAACCTTCCGCAACAATCATGGCTGTCCTCAGTGAGTGAGAGGTGCCACCCACCTGCCCTGAGGGGGCATGTCAATCCTACCCCATGAGGAGTGCCAGCCCCTTGCCAAAGCAGAGGCACTACACATACCACAGTATCACAGTATTATCAAGGTTGGAAGAGACCTTGGAGATCATCAAGTCCA
>WEKX01021240.1:117783-156763 GCA_013390025.1 Pitta sordida
TCCATATCATCAATAAAGATGTTGAACAGTGCCGGGCCTAACACTGACCCCCATGGGACTCCACTAGTGACTGGCTGCCAGCTGGATGTGACACCATTCACCAGCACCCTCTGAGCTTGTCCATCCAACCAGTTCCTAACCCAACATAAAATGCTTCTGTCCAGTCCATGCTCTATGAGTTTCTCCTGAAGCTTATTATGGGAAACTGTGTCAAAGGCTTTGCTAAGGTCCAAGTACCACAACATCCACAGCCTTTTTATCATCAACCAGGTGAATCACCAGATTAGGTTGGTCAGGCAAGACTGCCTCTCTGAAGTCCATGCTGACTAGTTCTAATGTCATGGTCGTTTTGCAGTTGCTGTGTAATAGCACACAGGACTATCTGTTCCATGACTTTGCCCGGGACTGAGGTCAGGCTACACATGCATCAACCGGTAAGCTCCTTGAATAACTGAATAAGATTTGAAGACAAATCACTAAAAACACAAATGAGAAGGCATGAATGAGCAATTTTATACTGTATAGTAAAAAATTATATTAATCTCCGATTGAACTTTTTTGCAATATTACTACATAGCAACAAAAATGGCATATATGGTCTATTTACACGCCATCAATGAAAATCACAAGTTTCTATTTACAGTCTTCCCCCGCCACTACAGTTACGCACTTTGCGGGTTTGCACCCTCACGGGTTTTTTCCCCGTGATAACTCCCTTCTGGGCATGTGCGGTACAACCTGCAAAGGGTTAGTATTTAAAGAAGCTAGTGAATATTCAGTTAAGCCCAGCCCCTCACCCTGCCCATGGCAGCTCCAGAGCGGCTGCGGGGTGTTGCTGGGACTGCTCCGCGGGCTGTGACCCGTCGGGAGAGTGTATGAGGTGTCATCTGGCATGGAATGTGTCATTTGCTGTGGCAGCTATCGCTCCACTCATACATGGCGACTCGCAGGGGGCTTGGGGACCGGGCACTGCCACCGCCACCTGTCCCAGGTCCAGATTGCATGCAAGACAGCTCACAAGCAAGACCAATCTGTCCATAGAGAAGGATCTGGTTGGATCCTTCTGCTGCCATGGCAACAGGAGTGCATGGGCAGGGCGGAATGCTGGCATGGTGGAGCCCCGAGCAGCTAAGTTTAAACACACACACACTATACATACACACCCCACAACAACCACCAACAACCCTGATAGCCCTGGCATGGACATGCCAGGGAATAAACAGTGGCAGAAAACTGGGGTCCACAGCGGGGTGTGATCGCCGTTGCAAGAGCCCACAAACTTTCTCGCAGCCCTGGCGCTGCCTCTACATCGTATGTATTGTTGGGGCACAAAAAAGTCGCCCAAGCCAGATCTGACATAGTCTGCTCTCATGGACAGCCCGGTGGTCACACACACCCAATGGAAACAATGCACTGGGAGGCAGGGACAGTGCAGAGCTCCCGGTGGAGTGGTGCCCTCCTGGCATGGGAAAGGGTGATTCCACGCTGGCCAGCCAGGAGGGGCAGGAACTGCCTTGGATGGCTGCCTGGCCAAGCTCTGCGGAGGGGCTGTCGGGCTGACTCACAGGGGATCCTAGGCGGCCATTTGGGAGGCAGCGGGAGGTGGGGCCTCAGCAGCACTGGCGGAGGGAGTGGCCCTGGCCCGGCAGCGCAGGCAGGGCTCCGGGACCCTCCACATCCCCTGCCTGGCCGGAGCCGCAGCATCCAACGGCCCACCCTGAGGTTTGACACAGGACCGAGTGAAAACAGCACGGTAGCCATGGCCATGCAGCTGCGGGCAGAGAGAGCCTGGATCAGCCCCACAGAACTGGCACTGCCAGCCACCCAGTGGGCTGCAGGGAGTGCCACGGGACGGGGCCAGAAGACACCCCATGTGCTCTCCTGATGCGTCACCACCCATGGAGTGGTCCTGGCAACGCCCTGCAGTGGATCTGGAGTTGTGATGGGCAGGGTGGTGGGTGGGGCTTAATTGAATACTCATTAGCTCATCACCTTCACAGATTAAGGGCTATGTGGATAGGTGTTCTGGTTTGAATGCGTTTTTTTAATGTGGCAGCAAGGGGGGCAGACTGAGCCTCCGCTGCTGCCAGTGACTCAAGGTCAGAAAAGCAGATAACGGCACCTCTGTGACCAACACAGGAGAGAAAGAAAAAAAAGTTAGTAACTGAAAGTAGATGGCCGGGTCAGGACATGTGTAAGAAGCTGAAAGCCATGAAAGCCGCCCCCTCCCCCGGCCTACTAGAGAAGGGCTAGGAAGAATTCCAGGCATCCCACTGCTGTTTGTGGAAAGGAACATGGTGTAAACCTATGGAAGAGAGAGAGAGAACCAGTGATGCAGAATCCACCTGAAGCCACGACTGAAGATGGAGAATCATGCTGCAACACCTGCAGANGGAGAACCGCAGCCCACGAAAGTCAGGGGATCACTACATTTACAAATTAATCAGGTCAGAACCATACAGTGCTCTGCACAAAAGTACTTCCTCACTGCCAGGGACCTCTGGATTCCATAGACCAGACACTGAATATCTCACTGTCTTTTTCTCATCTGTGAAAACTTTAGTCCCCTTCTAAAGCCCAAATAGCTCCTATGGGAAGCAGAAGAGCAAAGCCTCATCAGCTGCAAGGTGGATTTGAAAATCTAGTTTTCATATTGGTATTGAAAGCTACATGCTTAAAGCAGACAGTGTGAAACCCATGCTCAGACTGGAGCGTTCTAATTTCCTGACACAGAGCAGCAGTGTTACCAAGACTGTTTTAAATCAGGTCTCCCAAGTCACATGAGGAATATAGATATGGAAGCACAAAATACAGCCTTAAACTGTTTTAGTCAAACTGGCAGGTAGATTTTACAAACTGGACAAATCAAGGTGCTGTGTGATGTTACAAATATGTCAGGCAGGCAGCTTAAGGACAACTTGAATATATTTCCATGAACTGTCATCCCAAAAATAACTGAGAGGAGGAATATCCTCACATCTGGAAACACAACACAAATAGAACAAATAAAGCAAGCAAAGACTTACCACAAAATCCCTGTGGGTTGACTGCCCACCAAACTGAAGAGGCAATCCCATGCTCTTCATAAGCTCAGCTTCTGAGTCCAGTTCAACTTCTTCCACATCGAGAGCATGATTAGTATCCACCTTTAATCTCCCATTGGGGCAACAGTTCTCCTCCTCAGACACTTGTTCTTCCCCTGTTAACAGTCACATTACTTGTGAATATAATCTGCTTCTGATACCTCAATGTCAAAGCATGGCACATAAAAACCAGCAAAATTGCCTCAAATGCTTCCTTTGTTATTTAAAATCTTCCTCATAAATACCTCAATTTCTGCCTAACAATCAGTAGGGACCAAAATGGAACTCTGACAGCCAAAACACATCTCTAGGTCTTTGTTGAAATGGAGTTAACTTCCACCATAGCAGACTCGGGTGCTGTGTTCAGAATTTGTGGCTAAAACAATGTGGGTATTACACTTATGTTTGGGGTATTGCTGAGCAGAGCTTGCACAGACAGCCTCATAACTTCTTTTCCCCACTCTGCACTTCCAAACATGTAGGCTGGGATGGGCAAGAGACTGGGAGGGAACACAGCTGGCACTGTTGATGGGAACTGGACAATGGGATGGTCCACACCATAAAATGTGTAGCAGGAAGAAGTGGAGTAGAGGGTGCAGGTGCCTGGGGCCAAACCACCACAAACATTCACCTCAATAACTTGCAGAGTGAAAAACAATATTACCTAGCAAACAACAAAAACCCTAGGATTATGAAACAAAGATTCTTTACTGGAGTTCCTTTGGTACGTGTCACAGCAAACTTAAAAAACAAGAAATTGTTCGTTTTGCTACAAATCTTTCAAAACCACACTGAAAGAGATAACATTCTGTTTGTAGCTGATTATGCTCACCACAATTCACTCATATATACACAAACCAGGGTTTACATTCTCCTTCTTCACTTCTCTCACACTGTCTCCATCTCATCTGTGTTATCAACTATCAGCTTTTATTTCTGTTCACATTTCCTTTCAAATCAAGATATGATGCTGCTGGATCTACCGACACAGCAACAGAAAAAATAAATACCAAAAGAATTATGTTCAGGTAAGCATACATGAGGACTTCAGGAGAATGGAGTAAGGGAGAGGAATTGAAGTTACCAGAGCATACAACATGATAATTCCTCAAATACAAGCATGCCAAGGGAGAGACTTATTCTTCCAGTCCTCCTCACAGGATTCCTTCTATACATGTAAATCAAAATTTCCCCCATCATTGCTACCACTTCTGCTCTACTTTTGCCCAGCAGACTAAGCAGGAACAGCTAATGTCCTAGGCTGGGGTAGAGGCAGCAGGATGGAATTGCCCCCAGAACAACATCTAGGATCTACAGACCACCCATTACAGAATAATTTTGAATTATTTAAAATTATGATCTCAGAACAGGTCAGGGGAAAATTATGTGGCAAAGTCCATCTGGACATGAATAAGCATCACACCTGGTTTGGCACAAAATTCCACATCAAGATTGTGGTAACCCGAAAGCTATGCAATTGCTAAGTTATTATTCACATCTATCCCTTAGCAAAAGTACTGAAAAACAACACAGAAATAGGAACAAGTTAAATAACCACATATAACTCACTTTAAGTATGACTGCACTTCACCTTACCTGTACTGTCATTGTCGTATTTGACGTAAAATCTTTTTAATCCGAGTTTATATAATTTTCGGTCTCTGGAACATTGAAGACAGACATTGATGCAGAAAGTCATCATTAAAACTTTGGGTTTTTTTTCTTTTTACAGTAAAAACAACCATGCAGTGGAAAAAACCTCCCCAGGGATGTAGTAAAGTACCCTTCACTGAAGGTTTCAAGATGTGACTGGACGGGGTATTTAATATTTACTCATCTAGGCTTCCATCCCCAGGAAAGGCTGGATCAGGAGACCAATCCAGGTCCTTTCGCACACAGGCTGCTCAGTGCCTCTAAACACGCGGAAAAAAAAACCCAGCAGAAAAATCTGGAAAAGGCAACGGGAAAGCCCATCGATAGGAGAGACGTCCAAGAAACGTCCAAGATCGCGGCGGAATTAAATTTTGGCGTCTTCCCCTAAAATGAGGAACTAACCGGGACTAACCGGTTTCTTCTTTCAGGACGGGGGTCCCTCTGCGCCCCTCTGGAGAGGGGAGGAAGGGGCGGGAGGGTGCGCTGCTCCGCCAGGATCCCGCGGGAACCCGCGTTCGGGGCATTTCCTGCTCCCCCCCACTGGTACCCAGTGACAACCACGGTTACACACCCCCGCGGCAGCACGGCCCTTCCCGCACCTCCCCACCGGAATCCTCCCCCGGCCCCGGGGCACGGACACACGCGGCGCTACTCACTCGACGAAGGCGCGGGAGCAGAGGCACAGGATGCCCTGGGCCGCCCCCGCCCGCAGCAGCAGCTCCGCCACCAGCTTCCCGCTCGGCTCCTGCACCATCCCCGCGGGAAGCCCCACGCCGCGGCACCGACCCACCGCCGCCTTCCGCCGGAACTGGCGGCAGCTCCCGGCCCGCCCCGTCCGGCTGGGGGCGGGCGGGTCCGGCGGCGATGGCACAGCCTGAGCTGCGGGTCTTGCTGTGCCTGTCCCGGGCTGGGCATTCCAGGGCTGTAGGTGGGGGTGAAGGGCAGCCCTGGTTATGCGGCTTCTTGCGC
The DNA here is from genome assembly GCA_013390025.1 of Pitta sordida. Lineage (NCBI taxonomy): Eukaryota > Metazoa > Chordata > Aves > Passeriformes > Pittidae > Pitta > Pitta sordida. Next base: position 123,489 of record WEKX01021240.1, read on the forward strand.
TCTCAGCGATGCGCCAGGCGGAGAATTTGCGTGATGCTGGAGTTCGGAGCGGGGAGAAAGGAGGGGAGGAAAAGGCATCGCCAGAAAAATCGGAGACAGAGGACACTGCAGTCAAAATCTGACAAAACCTGGAGTGGGAATACACTGAACAAGGCGTATTGTACTAGTGACTGGAGCAGAATCAATGGTTTGGGCTGGAAGCGACCACAAATTGCTTGGTTCCAAGCCGCTTGCGGTGGGCAGGGACACCTTCCATTAGACCGGGATGCTCAAAGCCCCACCTGGCCTGGCCTTGAGCACTTCCAGGGATGGGGTGTCCACAACTTCTGTTGGCAGCTTGTTCCAGTGCCTCAGCACCAGCATAGTGAAGAAGTAACAGGAGGGCTCAAAATGGGCACAGAGAGTAATGGGTAATGAGAGAATGGGTACAGGGCAGACAGGAGTCAAAATGAGAACAAAGCCTGGTGAGCTAAGGGTCTGGGAGGAAGGCAGGGTGAGACGGGAAGGTCAGAGTGAGGCTCTGGAGGCAGAGGTTGGGTGGGAAGGGTGGAAAGCGTTGGAAAGCAGCCATGCGGGGTAGGGTACAGTGACACAGATACCTGTGCTTTGCTCACAGATTTCTTTCCCATGAAGACCTGCACCAGGCACCAGGTGAAGATACGGATAATCTGGGGAAACATCACTGTGGAACGAGAAAGACTGTTATTTGGGACACCTGCAGACTTGTTGAGAGAGTTGGAGGGTGTTTAAAATAGGATGTTGGTAGGAGTCAAGGGAAGATGCATTGTTGAGTAAACCACAGGATAGTGCCCTGTAGAATTAGATTTTATCCTTGCCTCTGCTGCAGAGATTTTATATGATGATGCACAAGGTTTGAGAGATTTCCTTCATAAAACACTGGGCGATGGACTATTCAACTCTTGTTAGATTACTCAGAACCTAACCTTTAAAATGCATGAAGTTTGGAGGCGGAAGGACTGGCAATTCGGGTGACAGTAGCACAACTACCATCCAACAACAAATTCCATCAACTTATATATAAAATCTTAATTGTATCCTGAATCATTTGATATAAATCTTACATTTGATATAAATATAAATATTAAGTGCCAGCGTTAGTCAGGACTTAAATATGTCTATCGCTACAGTAATTAGATACTTTAGAAATACAGGGAAAGATTGCACCAGTTCTATTCGTATGTATATACGTAACTGCGTCTGCAATTAGGATGGTACGTATTTCAAAACTGAAAATGCACTAAAACGAAAATCTTTCAACACAGATTATTTAGCAATAGCCAAATGCTGTGCATGAAAGTCGAATTGCAAATTGCAAAATATTTTAAGAATTGTTGTCTGTACTTGTTAAGGAAACTGCTACATTTCTAGTAAAATGCAGAGAATACTATTGTATAAGAACAAGAGTGCTGCTCTTTTGTAATATTCCATTCCAATATCGTACAGTCCCAAGGAGCAGCCACCTGCAGGTAAGGCTAGACATACCTGGGAATGCCTCCTAATACCCTCCCATTCCCCAGCCATCTGCAGCTCATGGCCTTTATTTCCTGCCTGTTTAGCAGAACTGTGAATTTCATCTCATGATACTTGTTGAATGTACCCCACAGGTCTTGTATAAGAAGTAGGCTTTTTCATTTTGAATGTGGCTTCTCCCAGATTGAAGTGCTGCTTTACTTAATGGAAGAGTAAGTGAGCAACTGGCCCATACTCAGCTACTGTGCTGATGTCAGTCATAGTCCTTACAATCTCTTTTCTAACCTGACAAGCCCTTTCAGTGTTCCTTCGGTGGGAGCCAGACTATACCTCTGGCTTTCCTCATTATACTCTTCTGACCTTTTTCTAATTGTACTGTATCATACTAGAAATATCCTCTTTGGACCACAGCTGCACTGATAGGTCTGACCTAGGCAGGGCAACGCACTTGGAGACATGATTTTAAAATCTTAAACTAGCAAGAAACATGCTTGTAACAACACTTGTTTCAATTTAGGTTGCACTGGCATATACCATATTTAATTTAAAGTAAAATCCTTTAAAAATATCCACTGATGAGATGCAACTGATTTTAAAAGTCCTATTTAATGAAGCTAGTTAAAGTTTGTTCTTGATGAGGAGCCTGTCTTGTGGGAAAACAGAGGACTGCTTCACACTGAGTTGGTGTGGGGTTGGTGTATCTTTCCACTAGAACCTGAAATAATTTACCTGATCCACATGAATGACACCGATCTATGTCTCTCTAGCCTGCTCTCCAGGCTCCTTGCCCTTCTCTGCTCTGGCACATCCTGTTCTGGAACACTTCTTCACTTCTTTCACCTCTTTTCTGTTCCTTGCTCTCATACGCAGTCTTAGGCCTCAGCTTCAAAGCCCTTCTTGGACCTACGTGTTGTTACGTATTTTTTTTATATGTATCTTAGGTGATAGTGAAGACCTCCCCTTCCCAGTGATCCTGGCTTTGCTGCTTTTAGCTGTGCTTCTCAAAATGTGACCTTGCTTCCTAGCTGGCTTTAAAGCTTTTCATTCTTTTCTTCTTCTTAAATCCCTTTTCAAGACTAAATTCCATGACAGGTACTGATCAAATAAAGATATGATGAGGGATGCTGAGAATAGCATCCTTAGCTACTAAAAATAAAACAAAAGCAAATACATGGAATGTTTATCACCAACTCTTACCTGCACATATAATTCTGAATTCCACCCTTTTGTGCACATCTCCCTTAATATATATGAGAAGTGCTGGAGAAAATAAGTCAAGCTGAAGTTTATTATGTTTATATAAGAGCTCATAGAAAATAACTGTCACTGTTTTCTTGGAGGAAATGAACAGATTAGATTTGTATCTGAATATAATAAAAATGATTAGTTTATCAACATCTCAGTTTATAAACAGATGATAAGATTAAGAACTGTATTTAATCAGAGTAAAATTTTCTACGTTACATGTTACTAAAGACAAGGAATTGTATTGTCTATCTGTAGAGGATAAGCTGAGAGAAATATTTGAGAGTGTTTACCCAATGCACTGTATTCTCATTTAGCAGAAAGGAACACGTAGACCTGAATGCCCTACATGAGAATCTCTAATCTCTGTAATTCATATATAGGAAGAATTGATGCCGCTGAAGTATCTGTATGACTTTCTGCAATGTATGCCCTGCTGGTCCAAAGGCCAGCTTTAAGGGTCTTTGTACCCGAGTTTTTTCTGCCTGGTGTTCTGTACCTTTTCAGTCTTTAGCTCCACATTTACTAGAGAAAGGATGGCTTAAAGGGACATTATTCCAATAAAGTGTGGGACAGAGGGTGGCATATGATGACGTATCTGTGGAGCTTCTATGGAAAATTATGGCATGCTAAGTGAGGTGGGGTTTTTTTTAGCTTGAAAATAGTCTCTAATGAAGAGAAGGAGATGGAGGAAATGTCACTTTGCCAGTTGCAGATGTACATGGAAGTACATTAGTACAACTGGATTAAGCTTCAGAGACCCTCCAGTCCTCTAAAAAGGTATGAGTCAACATATGACCAAATATTCAAATACTATTCATGACTTGCAGAATTAGTGGTCTCTCAGTAATACCTCCTTTTCACTTTTGGACATCCACTAAGCAGATGCAATTCATAAGGTCAGGATAATTTAATGTATGATTTTGTAGCCATTTGTGAGAGAAGGTGTTGGGGGGGTTTGTGTCAGAGTCCCCTTTGACAGTTATATATGACTGATCTGGCACAGGAGAAAGTAATTTTTATGTGGCAGTATTATCTCAGTGGGAATTAAAATCTGATAGTCATGAAAATTTTGCACTTGTTCAATTGCTTTTATTTTGAAATACAGAGAATCATTTAAGTTGGAAAAGACCTCTAAGATCATTGAGCCCAACTATTAACCTAATAGTACTGCCAAGCCCACCACTAAATCATGTCCCATGTGCCACACCTACAAGTCTTTGAAATACCTCCAGGGATGGTGACTCAACTGTTTCCCTGGGAAGCCTGTTCCAAAGCTTGGCAAAACTTTTCATGAAGAAATTTTTCCTAATATCCAATCTAGACCTCCCCTGGTGCAACTTGAGGCTGTTTCCTCATGAAGGAAATCCCAGTGTGAACATAAAGACATCCCAGATATATTCGGTAATTTTTTTTAAATTATTGATGGGTGAAAGAAATGTTTAAAAAGACACAGAGCAAACATGATGTCCAGGCATGTTATTTAAGCCTGTGATCGACTATATGGTGAATTTTTGATCCCCTAATTGCCTTCTTAATGTCTCGGCCATCTAGTAATGGTCAGAATCCTCTAATTACATTGTGGCTGTACTCAGATTGTGCTATTATCCAAATCTGTGGGAGATGCAGGTTCCTGTAATCATTGCAGTTGCCTTTATTTAGTTGTTGTTATGGTTTGTCCAGTACAGTGAAACAATAACACAGTTAAACAGTAATTACTTCTCTTTCACAGTAGCAAAGCAGAAGTGTGGTTCTAGGACCCACAGAATATGATTTTTAATTACCTTATTTTTATATGACGAAGGGCACTAGATTTCTTCATTGCTGTTTTGTTTACTTTTGTTTTGGTTTGAGGTGTTTATATGTGTGTGTATGTGCCTGTGTGTTTTTTGTGGTTATGGAGTTGTTTTGGGGTCTGTGTTAGCAACCTCTCTTATGTTTCTTTTTCTGTATAGATGAGGCCAAATTAGCACGTGTGACATTCTACTAGAGTGGAGAAATTGCCACAGAATAGATAACTAGTTTGATGCAGTATGGGGAGTCCCAGCGGTTTTTGCTGGCCCCTCTAATTCCTACATAAAGAATCTCCTAGCTCATGCTTGGAGGCAAAAGCCAGAAAGACTACACAGATAACAGATAACTTTTATAATCCTTCTCCTGTGGATTTATTTGTCCCTGACTCCGTATGTCTTCACAGCCAAATGAATTCTGTTGTTGCCTGCTGCCTCAAAGCATCTTTGAATCATGTGGGAACTGTAATTAATTGGAACAGTACCTGTTTGGTCTTGCCAGTTATCAGACACTGTTAACCTAATACTTCTGTTTCTGCCCACTGTAACCTTGGGTTTAACTTTTTTCCCCGCTCTTTGGGGGGAGTGGTAGTGTGAGGGGGGTGTTTTTATGATGGTAAATGCACTTAAACTGTATCCAGTTACATAGCCCTAGAAAATGGGTCAAATAATTTATTTTATGGATGGCCACTATTCATCTGCACCTTTGGAAGTGCTGCTGATTTAGTTTAAGCCAGAGGAAGCCACATTATAAGACTGTGAACGCATCATGGAAATCTTAAAAATTAATTTGAAGATGTGTAGCTCTAATTCTTCTTCATTGTAAAGCATACTAATCTTGTAATTGGGTTAGTTTATATATATATATTCCTATAAGTAAGTTTTATAGTGCTATATTACAGCCTTGTTTTCCAATATTGCTCTGAAAATAATAACTTCAAGTTTCTCTACTGCTTATTAATTTTTACTTGGGGATTTGAGGGCTTTTTGGCATTGTGTAAGAGCCCTAATCATAAACACATTATGTTGAATAATGTGTACATATTGAGTGAAGTTTCTATTCTAAAGAATGAGTAGCGACTCTAATCTAAAGAATGAGTGAACAACGCAAGACTTTTTATGCTTTCAGGCCAAAACTGTTAAGTCAAAGAAGGACAATTCAAATGACATGACAACAGGCACAACCTTTCACCTCAACAGCCAGCGCTAACCACAAAGCAAGATACTACTGGTTTAAGTAACTGCAGGGTAACAAAAGTAATGTCATGGATCTAGCCTTCCAGGAAACAGGTTGACAGATTAGGGATGTGCCCTGCACTATATGCAGCAAAGTAGTCTAATGTGAGTCCTTCCATAATTAAAAGGAGGTCTTCCATGCAGGGATCTTCCTCTGAAACTGATCTTGTTGTTGCTGAGGTCCTGATCTGCAGCTGCAAGGATGTTCTTGCTTGTGATATCTGAAATAATAGGCTGGCTGCTTGGTAGAGGTTCTTTTTAGGTTAAAAGCTTTAAGTGATGGGTAGCTTTAGCTTTAGTATTATTTTCTTTCTGTGAAATATATAACAATTATATGTGTATTACTTTCTTTGAACATTTGTATTATATGTTTTAAATTCATTTGCTGTGTTCTATCATTAATATTTTTGGTAAAATTCTAGGGGTTGTGATGTTTCTCTGGAACTAATCACTAAAGCCTCTTGCTTTCCAGTTCGTACTTGAGGATCCAAAAGCTTTGGCTACACTTTTCTTTTCAATGGTTATACTGAATGGGAAACTTTTATTTCATTCTCCTCTTTCTGCGCCCTCTTAGCCAGTCAATTATTTTTAATTTTCTTAGTTACAGCATGTGGCTATAAGAAATTATAGACATAAGGTTCATCTGGAAAATATTTCCCCAGATTCAGCAGCTGGACTGCAAATAACACTGATGCATGTGAGGAGAGACTACCTATAGAAATATAATTCAAAAATAAGAAATTTCCTTTCTCAAGGAAGATCATATTACAGGTTGACCACACATAGAGAGGAGTATCACAGGAACACACAGGAATGCAACCAGCAACTGTCTTTGAGATAATTAGAGAATCAAGAAGAAGCATGTTAGCTTCTAACTACATTTATGCTAGGAAATAAAATAGTTAATCATCTGAGTTAAAGACCTATTGTAACTTGAGTTCGACTTGGGGGGCCCTTAAGTTAATTGCTCATTGTGTTTTTAATAGCATATGACTTTTTCAACACCAGGGAGTGCAGTAGGGAAGACTTGATTCACTTAAGTGGTTTAACTCAGATCAAGATCTAAACGGTTTACTGATTTATTAATGACACATAATTAGCTGATAGTGTGATCTTCACCTTCTAGATCAATATCAACAAGCCGACAGATAAACAAAAGTACAAAACACTTGCAGGATGTTAAAAAGCACCTATACATTTCTAAATTCTCTAACCCCCACCATTTCTAATCCCACAGGAGCCCATTTAGGTGTGCACCCCCCTGTGTCACAGGCCAGAGGATTGCCCTCAGGACAGGGCTGCTCTGTCTTTATGTGTACCAGTGCTGCATAGTCCATGTGCTGGCAAGAAGGCACTCCATGTGCTCCTAGCTGTGGGTCGTTCTGCTGCTGCACCCCATCCTGTCAGCTCTGTTACCTGCGCGGGACACAAGAAGTGGGGCACAATGACAGTGAAGTGGCTCCTGGCAGCATCTGAGGCAGGGCTCAGATTGCTGTACTGAGAACCTTCCCGCTCCCACATTTCACCTCACAGTCACAAGTTCCTTCTGTCTTTTATACTTCTTCTCAGTCTGACTTTTTTCTCAAAAGCCTCTTGGTAATCCCCTGGTTGCTGTTTAATCTAATGGATCCATGTTGTAAACAAACATTGTAATTACTCATTTTCTATTTTGGGATAACCTCCTCTCAGATCAGGCAGTTTTGGGTATCTTGCCTTCGGATGCTGTTTCCACTCACACTCCTTTCACACCGTCAATTCCTGTTCAGAACAGGCCCATCATGAGGTTTTGTTACCTTGAAACTCAACTGATATAAAACTAGTGCTATAAAATTGATGTTTCTTACAGGTGAGGAGCTTTGTGGGGTGGAAGAAATTACCATATAATCTATCACTCACCATGGAGACATCATTAGTCATTCCTTCTACTTCATTGCTGACTTACCCAGCCAGAGGCACAGGCTCTTCCACTAAATAGCCGGTCATGTCACATTTAAAATGCCAGGGAAGTACTCTCATTCTGTGAGAGAATACTAAGTAAGAAATATTTCAAATTAAAATATTTTGATGAAACTCACCTGAGAAAAGTAAGAAAAGAGCGACACAAAGAGACAAACCAAAGGGTCTGTTGCCTCAGACTGTTTAGCTATGTTCTACTGTAGCTAACCAAGACTGAGGAAAAAAAGACAAGAATAAGCCATGTATGGTATGATAGATCCCCTGATAAATTTGAATTATATATGTTCTGTTTTGTTTCCTATACATTTTATTGTAATCGCCAGCATTCGATTTACTGTTGACCATAACTGAGAATGGGACTCAGGAATAATGTTTTCACAGAAGTATCTAGTAAAAGATTTGGATCTCTTTCCCAAGGGGTTCCCACAATCCAACTGAAACTGAGCTTATTTTGGACTATAGACAGGGTGTAACTTCTAAAGTCTTAGGAAGTCTGTGGTATCCTGTTGTTCACAATTGCTAGCAGAGCATAGATTTTCAGAAAGCCACTAATGCTGCATTATTAACATAAGGCATAGCAGTGCCCTTTTTCCTATTCTCTCTTTTATTAACTTTACATATTATCTAAGGTATGTCCAAGAAGTCTTCTTTCCATGCACCTTAGTTTTTCAGGGCTTTAAAGTATCGGTTCCCTAATCCAGTTCCGAGCACAGTTTCTCTTAAGGACTGCCAAAAGCCAAGAGCCATGTGGTAGGGACATGGGAACATGTTCTGGGAACTTGTGAGATCTGGTTTGCCACCAGATAAAACATTATGTATGACATCCTGGAAATAATGTAAATTAAGTAACGTAGTGACAAGTTGTTTTTATTCTTGACTCTCAAGCTCTAAAATAGAGTTCTTCTAGCTGTGGTCAGGGCATAGCGAGGAGATGTGGCAGTGAAGTTACTGTTTCTACTGGTTTAGCAAAGTTCCTCCGCTGGGAATTAACATCCCTGCAGCTTTATTTAGGAGGGAGAGGATTTGCGACTCTTCTGTTAACCAGAGGGAAAACAAGTTGTTTTAATCTAATGTGTGAATCAGTAGGGTGACCCAAACAGGCTGATTTAGTTCAAAACAAGCCAGGAGGGTCCACATAAACTGTTTCAGCACACAGGCTGTGAGAGCAGTGCTTCTTGCAGAAAGAATATTGCATAAACGTTACATATAAAACTGCATTGCCAGATTAGAAAATAAATTGTGAAGCCTTTTAGATAATATTTTTACCTGTGTATGTCACAGTATCACAGTATCACAGTATTAGCAAGGTTAGAAGAGACCTTGGAGATCATCAAGTCCAACCTGTAACCCAACACCAACCCATTGTCTAAACCGTGGCACTACCCACAGGACCATCCAGCCCAACTCCCCACCAACTACACCATGTCACTGAGCTCCTCATCCAGTCTTCTCTTAAACACCTCCAGGGATGGCGACTTCACCACCTCCCTGGGCAGACCATTCCAATGAGAGATCACTCTCTCTNATCCCTCTTGAACTGGGGAGCCCAGAACTGCACACAGTACTCAAGATGAGGCCTGACCAGCGCTGTGTACAGGGGAAGGACAACCTCCCTGGACCTACTGACCACACTGTTCCTGATGCAGGCCAGGATGCCATTGCTAAGAGCTCTATTAGAAATATTTCATGATCGTCAGAAAGTGGACTAATATATGCTAATATGTTGAAATATTTTACCCTAGGAAGTCTCCAAATTAATGAATGGATAGATCTTGTGATATTTTTATGGAGATGTTTTAACTATTTAATATATTTATGTTGTGAAGAGCCAGGCCAAAGTCATTCATGAGTCTTCATGGAAGTATGGTGAATGCTCAGTTTATTATAAACAAACTATCCCCTTTATCCCCTCTCTGCTTCCATACATGCACCACACAAGGCTATCACGCGCCTAATCCTACTCTAACATTGGTTGCTACACTAAATTCACACGCCTTAACTAAGTCTTTGATTGTAGAATACTCTAGGAGGACCCGGCGGCACTTTCCACATTCCTCATCCCGCTTATCTCTGCTGGTTTCTTTCTTTAGCTGGATTCAAGGTCGAATCACCATGGTTACCTTGAAAGTCCCGAAGTAGAGTGAATACTTTCTTGTGCCCTTGCTCCTCTAAAAATTCTCCTACATATTTATCTAAATTTATTTGATTTTCAAGTCAAAGTCATTGTACTAACAGTGGCTTTTCCTCTTTCTACAATGTATCCAAGGTATATTCCTATTCAGATAAGCTTGTTTCTTCTTTGACCTCAAGTTGCCACAGACTTTAAGTAGCAAGTGGAAAGTCTGGGTCTTGAGAAATTAAGTGATGAGCACAGGAGGATTTCTGAAAAACACAAGCATTTCTGGAAAAAGTAATTTCCAAGTGCCCATGGCACCTGGGCAGAAAACAGACAGCTTTAATTGCATAAATAAGGGACTTTAAAGGAGGGGAAAGATCTGAGATAAAAGCAGTCTTTCGAGCCATGTGCAAGTATCATGGGATGCTCTGGGCAAGGTATCATTTGAATCTATGGTGTCAGAGAAAGCAAGTGATGTTTTTATGAATCAGGGAAGTGCAATAGCTGATATAAAAGCCTGAAAGTGACATCCCACTAATCTTCAATGATTCCTACTTAAGTGACGGGAGATCAGACCACCAAATTGATTTTTAAAATGAATATAAATCAGACAGAAGCAGACTATTCTGGAAACACCATCTACACAGCATTTCAATAGATTTTGCAATAAGTCTTGTGGTCCTAAGGCCAGAGTAAGAGGAGACATAAAGCCGAATACCAGATGCACAATGTAGAAGCTCATGATATTTTTCCTTTCAAAGCAGTTCTGTGCATATAGGTACTTCAGTTTCAGCACTTAAAGAAAAATTCCAGTAAGTGATTTTTCACTGTGGAGTTAACTCAACTCTCTTGCTGTTGTCAGTCAGATTAGGGCTGTCTGTACCACAGCACTCCTAGTTTGTGAGTCTTTGTAAGCAGGAGGGGTTTGCCAATGGCTTTCAAGTGTCTTTCCTTATAGCAACATAATATTGGGTGTTACTACAGTGACTGCAGGGAAATGATCATAGTTTCTGCTTCTTATCTGTTCCCAGTTGGATTCATTTAGCCCAGCTCCTTTTACCTGTCAAAGCCTTAGCCATGTTCTTTTATTACCTCTCNGCAGACTATTCTGGAAACACCATCTACACAGCATTTCAATAGATTTTGCAATAAGTCTTGTGGTCCTAAGGCCAGAGTAAGAGGAGACATAAAGCCGAATACCAGATGCACAATGTAGAAGCTCATGATATTTTTCCTTTCAAAGCAGCTCTGTGCATATAGGTACTTCAGTTTCAGCACTTAAAGAAAAATTCCAGTAAGTGATTTTTCACTGTGGAGTTAACTCAACTCCCTTGCTGTTGTCAGTCAGATCAGGGCTGTCTGTACCACAGCACTCCTAGTTTGTGAGTCTTTGTAAGCAAGCTTCATTTGTAAGCTTGAAATGGCTTTCAAGTGTCTTTCCTTATAGCAACATAATATTGGGTGTTACTACAGTGACTGCAGGGAAATGATCATAGTTTCTGCTTCTTATCTGTTCCCAGTTGGATTCATTTAGCCCAGCTCCTTTTACCTGTCAAAGCCTTAGCCATGTTCTTTTATTACCTCTCACTTCCTTTTTTTCCTCTAACAGTTCTTCATAGCTGTGCCTTAGCACAGTAAATCCTACTATTTGTTACTGACATTCTTGGCTGTAATCTCTGTAATCTCTGTTAGAAGTCCTGGGCTCTTTCCAAAGCTGCTTTTGGCTTCATTCATTTTGAAAAAAGCACTTGCAGTAGAACTGTGCATCATTAAACTTGGTTTTCAGAAGTTAAAAACAAAGAAAATGCTTACAGTGGGTGCCCTGGGCTGTAAGCCGCTGTCATGAAAAACCTCTTCAGATCATCCCTTTGGTTTTGTTAGTAGAATGCTTTTAAAGTAATTTTGATTTGAAATTTCCAAATTAATATTAGTGCCAGCTTATAGTGACATGTATTTTGGTGCTTATTTTAAATGACAACTGGTCAAAAAGTGCACTTTCATTTCCCAAAGAAATGTTCTTTCAGATAACTGCTATTTAAACTGTTAAGCAGTATGTAATGAGTGAGTTACAGCTTGTTTCACAATAACTTTGCTATTTAAGAATAAAAATAGTTCTTGATCTTTATGGTTGGTTTTTATTAGGAATTAAATATGAAAAGAAGTTATCTGGTAGCAGATTCTTTTGTAGGAAATGAAAGCGTCTGTCCGGTATCATCTAGTTATTGTATCTCCTTCCAAGGAAAATGTATATTAGGTATTCTTCTGGAAAAAGGTATTTGTTTGAGCTGGCAGAAGCCTCTGTCTGTGTGGAACGTTGCTAAAATGTCACCAAATCCAAAACAACATAACAATACAAGACAGTCTTTAACTGTTTAGACTTTTTTGTAAGCTTCAGAATATGCTGCAGAAGTCTGCAAATTATTGCGTTTTTGAGCTGAAAATAGAAGTGCAAAGTCTCACAAGGCTTTCAGTCAGTACTACCTAGAAACAAACAAAAGGACTGTCCTGAGGTAAATTGCCTTTTCTGCAATTTTTTTTTTTTAATAAAAAATGTTGAAATTTTGTGTGCATTTTGCTTTTAGAATTGTCTTTCTATTAGGATTCTTCTTTTGCTTCCTTGTAAATATTTTTAGTCACCTTCCTCTGTGGATTTGCATGTGCAATACATCCTTCTTTTTAATATTGATGACCAGAGAAGTAAAACAAGAATTTTAATATCTCCAATAGGAAACAGCTCCTTGACTGTATGGTATGCACAAGTATCATGTTGTGCATAGATCAAGAAAGAAAGAAAGAAAGAAAGTCTTAAGTGCAGGTTTCTTAAGTAGCTTCTTTACAAATATAATCAAACATATTTGTAAAAAAGAGATGACTCTATCAGAATTATTGTTACTTGCTACATGTGCTCATTTATTTTGGTGTTATTTTTAAGCATGAATTTAAATTCCAAATGATAACATGGAACATATATGTATTCACATATTTATAAGTTACACAAACTGTTGCTAAAAAAGCTGTTATTGAATTGGCTTATAATAACTTCACAAGTGTCACAGAAACACTATAATTAACAAATTTTAGGGCTCTGTAATAAAATGAACACTATACAAGCAAAGTATGCCATATGCTGCGCTGTTGGCTTGTCTTCACAGAATTTTGACCACATTGGCATTTGAAAATATTTGAGTGCCAAGTCTCAGTGATAATTGCAAAATATTTAATTCTTGACTGCCCACTGAATCTTGACTAATGTGTACTTTCACTTAGTGTGTCCTCAGCATGTTGTAAGGAGTTACACTGCAGGATGCCTTCCCTGAAGCTATTATTGGAAGTTTTGCATTCTGAGCACCTGACCGTTTATGATCAGCTTGATGCACAAACCACAGTGAAAGGACCTTTGCTTATTGCTTGTTACCATGATGCTGTTCTTACAGATTACAGTTGATTTCTGCATTAACACAGCCTGGCTCTGCCACTCAGCAACTAATCACTTTATCAGCAGGATATTAGGTAAATGCTTCGGTGGTAAGATGTTTAGTCTAAATTTGTAATCTAAATTCAGACACCAGGCTTCGTACCACAATATACAGGATGGATTTTCTGATTTTCTGCTCAGTATTTCGTTATGCTCTGTTCAGACACAGACTTCTCAGCTGGATTAACTTAATTATTTTTACAATCATTTGAGGTCCAATTTGCAAGCAAAAATGTGCACTATTTTAAATTACCTTTTACATCACCATAACAAATGGATTTCATAGGCAGTTATTAAATCATGCTGCACTGCTGTGTACAAGTAGAAAAGGCAAATATGTACAAGTCTTAAGAACTGTGCAAAGACAAAGGGGACAGCATAGATTTGGCGGAAACAAGAAGAGTTCAGAGACAATTTACTCAAATAATGACCCAGACAGGATATGTCATTCAGCCCAAGGACTCAGATTCATCTCTCGTGACCTAGAGTCCAGTTTGGTGTATTACATTGGTGGCTTAGAGCTTCAAGAAGATTATTTTTCAGCTGTGAGTCTGTACTTGAGCTATAGCACGTAAGATAAGAAAAGTTGTAAGACAGGCAAAGTGTAATTATTGAGGTGGTAATTGCTAATAACTGATGTACAGACAACAGCAAGAAAAAAATTAGAAAATTGGAAGACAATGGTGAGCATAGTAGTACTTGTCTTTCTTTTGTATTCTATTCATCCTTTGTGTGAGGCAATAAATAATTGCTGGCTATTCTTGAGCTGTATATATATACTGCTTGTATAATCTCTCTGTGAATGATGAAATATGACCAAGACTGAAGAGGGAGAGTTATTGAGAGCCTTTCTGTAATCTGCTGTAGGTATACAAGACAGTCTGTTGTCCATCCAAGTGCCTGGATTGTCAGAAAGCTGCATGGATTCCACCTTCTGCCTTGTGATTCCTAAAGAGAGGAAAATAGGCTTCTGTTTTACAGCATGAGCGTATGTCTGTATGACACATACCTGTTTGCCCTTCACGAACAGGTGCCAGCTTAGAACCATGCCATGCTTCTCCATGAAATACCCTGTAGGTTTAAGATATGGTCTTCCTACTTTTCTGTAGAATTACAGGGACTTTTTATTTTTGCAAACAAACCAACTTCACAACTGCATATATCAGACACCATGCCACTAATCTGCACGTTTTCAATGTTTGATTCTTTTATCAGTTTACTTCTCAGATATGTGATTGTATTGCTATTTCAGGATGAGGCACAGATAATCTAGTAAGAATTTTATATGCATCTTCATCTCAGATTATTACAACTGATAAGTCCATCAGTTCTACAGTTCTGCCCTAAAACTTGATTTTGTTTGAGCCTTTATCCCTTCTTTATCCATTCCTCTGTGAATATATCTCAAGTAATTCAGTATATTATACTTGTAGTATATAGCTATCAAGTATAGATCATTTACTTATATAATATTATATCACAGATTACTTGGTTTCAGTCAATATGTGTTAAAGTAGACCAATGAATTTATATTATTTTATACACAAACATGTTCTTTAATATCCGGGAACAAACAAATATTTTTTCTTAGAAATACAGTCGGCCCTCTTGCACTTTGCACCCCCCATATTGCGGCTTCAGATCTTAGCGGCATGATTTTTTAGCGATGAAAGAGGCCCCTTTTCGCAACTGCGCATGTGCGGCCTGCCGCGGTAGTGGTGGTGGCGGCAGCGGCTCGGTCGCCCATTCCAGCGGTGGTGGTGGCAGGGCTACTCCCCTGGACCCGCCACCGTGCAGTTATGAAACTGTGTCCCTGGCCAAGCCGAAAAGGGTTTTTTCCAGTGTGGAGTGGCTACAGGCACTGGGAAGGGCCAACACAAACACTACTACACAGCAATAAAGTGTCAAAACAGCAGCAGGGCCGTGTGAGGGTGTGGGGCAAATTTGCATATTAATGAGCTGCCATTCAGTGCGGAAGTAGGGCTTTGCGGAACCCAATTAAGACCGTGGGTCCGTGATATAGGAGACCCAACTGTATCAGACATGCCATACCACAGAGGACCAGCAATTCCACTTAGCCCAGTATGCTCTGAGAGAGGCAATAGGAGATGCTATTCAGGGAGACCACGTGAGCATGGCCATTTTCTGCAGCCTTTTACCTGTGTATTTCTGCAGCATGCAGAAAGGCATCAGAAGTGTTAGAGGGTACATTCCTGCCTGTCCTGTTTCATGCCTCTTTAAGGACTTTGTGACTTTGTCTAATCTCTTTTTGAACCTATTGATAACACCTACCTTCACTTGGTACTGAATGGCAGAAGTTCACTATCTGCTGTTGTAATCAAGTATTTAGTTAATCTGTTGAAACCAATCTCCTACTAGTTTCATGAGCTTGCTTTAGTTCCAGTGCTGTGAGAGTTGATGACCTTTATGATGATGACCTGTTGCCTTTATGACACAATAAACCCCAACAACATTCCTCTCTGCCTTCTCCTCTGGAAACTGGAGACTCTCAGAGGAGGTTTTTTTTGTCTTCTCAAAAGACAGATAATTCATTCTCTTCATCATTTTAGTTGCCTTTCCCTATACCCTTTCTAACTTGACTATGCCCTTGTGAAATATGACTACCCAAGCTACACAAATTACTCAAGATTTGGGTGAACCATATTTTTGTACTGTCACAAAATGCCACCATCTGCCTTCAGCTAATGATTTACATTCAGCTAATGATTTCAAACAACCATCAGTGATAATGCCAGGATCTCTTTTCTGAATTATGGCTCAAATATAACTTCCTTCGAAAAGTGCTTTGCAACTGATCATGAACAACTTTCAGCTGTTGTAATTTATCAGTGAAATGCGACATTTAGTTACTCAGACTCTGTGAATTATTCAAGGAACTGACTCTAGAATTGATTTTGAACTGTTTTTTTCAAAAATTTTGAGAATATTCATGACTTAATATCAGGAATAAAATAAAACAGGACAAATGTTGCCGGAAAGAAAAGTACCTCCCTAGTAACATTCCAAAATTTAATTTAGAGATAGGAATCTTAATATTAGAAATGTATACATTCTAAGTTGTTAAGAAACATACACAGGAGGCTGGTCTCTTAGGGATAAACATTGCTTAAATTTCAAGATAATAGGGTGTAGAATGCAGGTCTCATTGCATCTCCAGGTGGGAGTGCAAGGGTAAACACAGGATGAGGGCTGTGCCTCAACGATAAGCATTTCCTTTACGAAGTTACTATTAAGATGAAACCTCATCAAAAGTAAGGGAGGTAAATATACACAACTCGTCGTATTCTTTCTTGCATATTTGAATTAACTTAAGTTTGTTGTCCTGTGCTATCTACACCAGCCTAACTTCTGCCAGAGGTGAGAAGTCCACCATTTCTACACTTCTTGCTTACAGCCAGTTTCTTTGGTTTTCACACCAGAACAAGAGGACCTAAGAGAGGTTTAGACTGGATGTTAGGAAGAGGTTTTTCACAGAGAGAGTGATCCCTCAGTGGAATGGTCTGCCCAGGGAGGTGGTGGAGTCGCCATCCCTGGAGGTGTTTAAGAGGAGACTCGATGAGGAGCTCAGCGACATGGCCTAGATGATGAGAGACTCGGATCCATGGAGCGTGGTGCCCATGGTTCCACGCTTGTGGGCCTGATCAGTGGGTGGGCGTTTGGGAGTTGGAATAGATGATCCTGTGGGTCCCTTCCAACTCAGAATAACCTGTGAACATTGTCTTCTGGTCTAACTTAGGTAGAAACAGTATGTAATGTGTAATTTGCCTTAATAAAAGGTCTATTTCTCTGGTTACTTCCCCTGCTGTTTTCTCTGAGAATTCCTTCCACTTGGTCTCTGGATCAGGTGCAGGCTTTTTTAGGTTTATCTGGTATTTAGCATAACTAGATTCGCAGTTCTGGCTTGTAGGTACTAATTAGGTCTTACACCAAGGAAAATACAGATGCTGAAGAAGAGATGAAAGAGGGAAAGAGACTGTAAAACATACCACTGACAAATAGTGGTGTATGAGTGGAATCGGGTATCAGCAATTGCTTCCTAGTAATAAAATTGCTAGGAAGGGGTCAGATGAGACTTTACCTCTCAAGAAAAATACTGTATTTCAGCCATATATAGACCAAGTTGCCCCAAAGTCTGCCTGAGTTACACAAGCAGACGGATGACAAAAATCTGCTGGCAACATACAGGTTACAGTGAATGTTGCAGCTATATTGGTTATCACCACAGACACTGAGATAAAACAGAAGGAAGGTTGAGGAATTGAATTTCATCTTCTCAGAGTACATGGCCCTTTGAACTACACTAAATAAAGGAAAGAAAACCCTGCCACACACAGAGTTAAACATGAAAGAAATTTGTTTAAGCTAAGGGGCAATATTATCACAAGATAAAAGGCTTATCTTCTTGATAAATACATGTAAACTAGAAACAGTGTCTGAAGACCAAGTTCTGGAATAATGTCCTGAGTTTGAAAATCTGAAAGGCTTTTAAAATTGAGTTTGAAATATTTTTTTTGAAAGATTATATAGAAAATCCTCATGGGGGAAATTAAGGTCTTATATATTGCATCTGTGACTACCTCTGAAAGGGTAAGAAAAACAGACTTTTATTTATATTTGTGCTAGGGAATACAAACATTGTATTGATCTATGTGTCGGTTTCTGCTGCTTGTCTTTGGAGTGGGACAGGAGGCTCGTCCCCCCCTCTTTCCTAATCTTTCCACCTCTTTCCTAACCCTGTCTTTGTGTTTCTATTGACAATAAAACTGCCAAGGTATATTTATTTCTGGTTTATACTCTAATGTGCTCAGCATTAATCTGTTTTGCCAGAATTGCAGTCAACAGAGAACCTTCCCCTAAGTCTGTCTGGCAAGGACAACAGGTTTTTCCCACCATCTGGGAGTTCTCTTTCTTGTTGCAGATAACTCTGTCATTGGCAACTCCCTTAATCTGTCCTGTTACCATTTCATGACACTTAATTGCTATGGCTCTTGACTTCTTATTAAAATTCTTTAGCTAGATGATGTGGAAGCATCATGTGCCATTGCAAGTGGAATATATGCTTTGTGGGCTTCTTCAGTAGCCATATTCCTGTTCCAGAGATTCCTAGAGACTGGATTTGTACATATCTTTTCAGTTCTGTCCTTTTATATTACAAGTGGGGTTTGAGTGTTTTGTTGCTATTATTCTGCACAGATGAATACTTCTTTTTTTTTTTTTTAACCAGGAAATTACCATTTTCATCTCTGCTGAACACAGTGGAAATGAAACAGAAAGACAGCAATATTTATCCCACTTAATTTTATATGTTTAGATTTGTTTGATCTAGCTCTCCTTAATAAAGCAGACTGAGAGATTGAGGAAACTTAATCCCTGGGAAGGTTTCAGAGAAAGGTATTACAACAAAGCAGGTTTAATTTGGACATACAGCCTTCCTTTTGGACATTTTGCATTTCACAATGTCACCTAGTGAACGAGCCATGGTTGGTTACTGACTAATCTCCTGTTTGAATTAGCTACCAGGATCCACAAGGCTGTGAATCCCTCAAAAGACCTGGACAATCGAAGAGGGGACGTTTGAAAACAGAACTGGGAGAAGAGCAGTGGTTAGTCAGAAACAGATAACAGATTTTAAAAGGAGGTTGCATGAAATGATGTGTTTTTAAGGTCCAAGGCTGTCAGAAAGACATACACTCTGCACTAGCTCCAAAAAATTCTTCTCATCTGAGTAAGATTGGATGGAATAAAAGCATTCCATGAGAAACATTACTACTCTTCCCTGAGTAGAGAAACTCACTCGCTGTCCTTCAGGATTTTTGTTCTCCCTGTGGACAGGAGACATTGGACTTTGAAGTAGTTCTGTGGAACCAGGCAGTCTCATGTCTCTTGCAGTTTCTCCAAAGGCCAAGTAATAATATAGGAAGAAAACCACCTAGCACTAAGGAAACACAGCTCAGCTTACATATATATATAGTCTTTGTGGCAGAAAGAAAATATCAACCAAAGGAAAGTTTTTGCCCTAAAAAAAGAGAAGGACTGCTTTTTTCCACCCTTCCTCTCCTTTTTTTTCCCCCCTGTTTGGGTTTATTTGTTCGAAACTCTTGTTTTGTTTGTTCATATGGCAAATTAAGTGACTTTTGTCTCTACTCCTAAGTTCTTTGTGTTTGCTTTTGTTAAGCAATTGATCTTAAATGCAATTTACTGAGAAGAAAAATGACAATAAAAATACCTGCCGTTAAATTAATTAACATTAAATTAAAAGGCAGAGAGAATATACAAATCAAAATAATGTTCTTTGAGCAGGAAAGCAAAAGGAGGTGGAATTGTGTACGAAAACTTCACAAGATACCAATATAGAAATTATGATTACACAACTTAAGAGGTATTTTCAGTAGAAATTAATCTTATTCCAGAGGTTAACTGCTAAAGAAAAAAATAATAGTGTGAATTTATAGAAGTTTTAAGAAACAAGAAGGAGTTCTGGAATTGCATTTCAACAAAACAAGTTAAAATATGTTCACACTTCTAATAAGAAATTACATGCTGGTGAAGAAATATTCATCCAAAATGCAACCACTCACTTGGTTTCTCTTCTCCTGGTACATCAAAAGAAACGTAAGATCAGTCCATCAGTTGCTCTTTATCAAGAACCTTGCTTGAGAAACTGCCACGATCTTAGGATGACACAAAAAAAATAGAATCCAAACTAAAAAAGCTTTTAAGCAGTCATGAATTAAAAGTAATATTGTAGCCTTTCACAAAATACATTTGCAGATCCATAGTCTTTGAGAGCATATATTATCCCTTTTGCAAAGTCTGAACATCTGGAGTAGTTTTTACTTTCTTGAAATGCAAGGACTGGGACCAGTGTCTTGTCAATGATGCTGCATGAAGGTCCATGAAGGAGGCCATGGAGGCTTCATGACTAAATACCTCAAGAACTCAGTATTATCTATATGAAAAGACTTAGGAAAACCAAACTGTTAAAAAATGCAAAGAAGACTGAAAAAAAGTTCTCCAAACTAGAAATCTGTAAGACACATTTCTGGGAAGAGAAGGAAGGAAAACAACTCTGTATTATGGCTATGCAATTAATCAGGAAATAACTCACCTTGTCAGAAAAATCTATGAACTCAACTTCATTTCAGAAGTTTTGGTCAAAGAGCAACTTTAAAAATATACTTTTACTAATTCAAGGCAGAAGTATATAGACAGGGAGGATTTTTGCCAGCCAAGGTGCTGAGACTGAAGAACTACACATGCTTTCTTGTAAGCAAGACAATATAGGGAAATACTTTCAGTTAATGGGTACTAGTGGCAGACCCTAGGTCTTCTAGGGGAAGTTGTGGGATTGAATCCTGATCCCTCTGGAGTGCATGTGAAATGATTTTCCTTCAGAGATAATCAGAGACAGCTGAACATCATTTAGAGCAGAGATAGACAAGATGACCATTTGGGGTCTCTACATTTAATTTTTTTAAAATTTTACACATATATCTCAGGTAAGGGTGTGTTTGTGATGTGTTGGGGTTTTTTTACAGGAACTTCCCTGAATTTTATGTTTACCTGCTCATAATTTGGATATGATGTGATAATTTGAGAGGACAATAATAGGGTGGATGTTCTGAGATCAGGATGCCATGAATCTCAGTAGGGCTTTTTGGAAGTGTCAGAGCACTGTTGCAATACCTGGCTCTTTTGTGTTTTGTTTTGGTTTTTCTTCACAATCTTAGTGATAGTTTTGTGGCCATAAGGTATATTCATTGTCAGAGATGATAAAGACATTTTACCTTCCAAACCTAAGATCTGTTTTCATAACTAATTGTGAAAAGTGGCAGTTATCATCATATGCACAAGTTTTAGAAATCCCTGAGAGACTCCTTTGAACTATACACAGTAACAGTAGCATGCCAATAGAACATGATTTTCCAGCCTAGCAAACGTCCAGGTGTTGTATGCTAATGAATTTTATCAGAAATTGCCTCTAAGGTCCTTCAAAATCTCCATTTATGTGGAGAATTGCCATCTTAATAGATTTCTCCAGCTTTAAACATAAGGCAGACTACCTTTTCTGCATCTGGTGCCAGGCCTTTAATTCTGAGCAATTTATTTCATTTTAAAATTATTAGGAATAATTCTGTGTAAGATAAGGAAAAATCTTCATTAACAAATAGAAAGAATGGAATATGAAGTGGTAACCTTGTATTAAAATACATCCAGTCCTGTAGAATTTCAACATGACATTATTTCAACAGACAGTGCAACTCCCACTATTACATGGAGTGAAATGCATCTGTAATGCATATAAAACACTTGGGAATTTTTAATCTGTTTTTATATGATTCACAAGTAATTTATACAAACAAGGGCTAAATAGAAAAGATGTTCACAGGTTATTCCGAGTTGAAAGGGACCCACAAGGATCATCTAGTCCAACTCCCAAGNGCACACTGCTGGCTCATATTCTGTCAACCATTACTCCTAAATCCTTCTCCATTTCACCACTCTCCAGCCACTTGTCCCTCAGCCGATATCTGTGTTAAAATTTGCTAGTATAAAGTCACAAGTTGCCAGTCTCAGGCTCACTGATTCAACATTGACTGATCTTTTTTGTAGATCGTAGGTGAACAAGGCATAATTTTCATCTTGTAGGACACACATATTAGTTGGTGCAAGTGGATGCAGATGTATCAAGACCCTAAAGGTAAAAAAATCCTTTTGACATCACTGTTGTTATTCTAAAAACTTGTTCTTAAGTACAGATTTTTATGAAACTCTTCTTAGAAAAAGAAGAAACCCCAAAATCTCAATCTGTATCTAGACATCTATAAAATATACAACAACAAATATTAATGTAGAAATGCTCTAGACAATGTCAAATGTTATGCAAGATTATTTACAGCCACTGCTTTACCCAGAATGATTAACAAGATTATTTCCACATCTGGGTGGTGTTAATGGAAGAGTTAATTATTTGTTATAACTTTGATTGAAATGTTTACAAAGTATGACTTCAATATCAACTACATGACTAATAGTGTTTAGGTAAATAACAAAAAATATGTTGTTTTCAAAGACGGTCTTGACCCACAGATACAAAATCAATTAGTGGTTTGTTTTTTCACTTTTACTTTAATGAGCCTGGTAAGTTCTGAGCAGGAAAAATGAGATCTTGAAAACTGGAGAAGTCCCTGACTTTAAAGAACTTCTCATACTGGCCACATTCGTGACGTTGCTGTCTTTTCACTGGGCATCATTGCATGGAGGCACACCTCTGAAGTGAGAAAACTGACTAAAAAACAGCTATGCAAATATTATTGTTATTCTTTATAGTAGAAGTGCCTTGTTGGGTGAACGACTCAGATGAAGACACTGTTCTGCTAACCCTACAGGGTACAGGAGACAAATATTTTGTTAGGTGTCTCTGGACTATTACTAGAAAACTTCTGAAAGTCCTATTAACTGAGTCGGCTCTCTAGCAATCTACATGTAGCTCATGATGTTGTAGAAAACATCACTGTAATGACAGCTACACTTAACTATAGACACTTCTCAGCAAATATTCTCTGATTTTAAGAGTACATTAAAAAGGACATTTTTTTTTTTTCAGGTACTGTTTAACTCATTTATTCAACTACATGTTCTCAGATATAAATGGTAAAAATGTCAGTAGCTTTTTACCCGAGGATGACAGGAGTAAGGACCGGAGCAATGGTATTATGTTTGCAATTTCACTTATTAGCTTTGGAGTTATGTGGACAACCACTACCCTTGATGGCTGGAAACAAGAATGGCCTAAGTTAGGGGACTGAGTCACGTAGCAGACAGGCAGTGACAAGGCCTAGGGCAGCAGATGAACAAGGACATTAATTCGAGATAAAATCTGTAATACTGTGACTGAATCATTAGTGAGTGCATTCTTTACTACACATCTTTTACCTTGCAATTCATGGCAATAGCAGAACATTTAAAAACACTCCGATATTTTGATAATCTTCCACCAGAATTAATTATTTCACTCCTTAGGTATTAGCAAACTTTTCCTTGGCCATCACAGTTAAGTAGGCTACCACTATTCCTGGCATGAGACAGTCCTGAGTCTATGCCCTATATCAATATCAAAGCTGCTACTACATTAAAAACTAGCCAGACTATGCCAACTGTTAGGTATTCTCAGCAGCAAAATAACTGGAATATTGAAAGTGTGCAATCTAGGTTTGCATGCTGGCATGCCCAGTCTGAAGGGCTTGATGAATTTTCACTCTTAAAGTGAGTGTGACAGTCGTGATTCCTCCTGCTCCCTTCATGTCCACCACATCAGTTCACGGGATGGAAAATGTCTGGCATCGGCTAGACTGATGCCAAAAGCCCAGAAGCCATGTTCTCAGCAGATTCTAAAAGAGAAAGTTACAAATACATAGTTACAGATGAAGCGCGGGCAATGTGAGAATGGCAGTATCCTGGGACCGCTGAGGCCACAGATGTAGCCTGAGCACTGGTGGAGTGGGCTGTGATGACAAAGCACACTTCTGTCCACTTTAGTAATCTCATAATAAGCCTTGATGCAATGTGCTCTGTAGTTACACCATCCATCATGGAAAAAATAGTGTTGCAGAGATAAAAAAGAGATGGACTTCTTGGGATCTGCAGCATACAGCTCAGACTCAATTGCAAGGTTTAGCAAAGAGTACAGGCAATTTCTCTGATTAAATTTTAGCATCTGTGAAAATTTTGTCTCAGAAGTACCCAACCAAAAAGAGCATACTACATTTGAAGAAAAAGCCACAGTGATCTTGATCTCTTCCAGCCTCATGGAAGCTGTTAGTGTTGGGAAGAACAACTTCTTGAATACATGTAATGATGAATAAATTTCCAGGGGCTCAATAGGTGTATACAGGAAGGCTGCAAATACTGACATCAGGTCTTTACTAAGTGACAGTCTTTTGCAGATGGGAACAAGTCTGCCATTCTCTTAAAATATTGTGTATAATCTGATGTGAAAATAGTGAAATATATATATGTGTTTGTGGAAATACTGAAATATAGATATACCATGCAGTGGCCCGAGTTAACAACCAGCTTAGCTACCAGATGATACATTTTTTAACTGACTTAAAAAAATGGTAGACTCCTTCAATTCTGAGAGTTCAGACTGATTAAAAATAACTGAGCAGTTAGAAAGGGGCAAGAACACATTACACTGATAGTTTGATCTATTTTGTCAAATAGGTTTCATGATCCATTTTTATAGTTAGCAAGTACTTCTTTCAAAAGAAAAGAACAAATATTCTTCAAATGCAGGTGAACCATTATGTCAGGCATCCCTGGGTTGGAATGGAAAAGTTCCACATAGTTCTGTGCTAATTTGTGAGGACTCTGGGGATTTGTCTCACTGAAAAAGAGGGGAATTTCTGCAAAGCCCACTTACTTAATTCTTCTTTCTATTTCATTCAGGTGAATGCTAAATTATCAAGTGTGATTTTAATCACAACATGCAATAATATACAGGATTGACCAAGATTCTGTAATTTTCTCATAGGCAAAGCTGGCAATCAGTGATGAGAATATCTCTGGTCTGTACTTTTTACCTCCTATCTACCATCCTGTAACTAGGGACAAAAGAAACAACTTCATCAAAGGGCTTTGTCCATATCAAGGCCAGCATCCTTAACGGAAACACCATCTTATCTCCTGCTGGGCAATGCCTTGAATAGACTGTTTTGTGGCTCAGAATCTTTATCAGAAATATCTTCCAGGAAAGCACTTCATGAAGTCCGAAAAAAACCCTCTAGTTATCTAGATAGGAAAAGGAAATGAGTTCAATCCTCAAAGAGATGGAAGCACTGTTTATTACAGAATACTCTCTGAAGAAAGCATGAGAGGATGATTTCTGGGATTCAAATTATTTGATCTGAGGTGGCCAAGCACAGGCATATTCACATGTTGGGCATGGGAATGATTATGTGTGAAAATACAATAGATAATTTTAAAATGAGCTGCATCTAAAATGAATTACATTTTCATTACATGAACAGCATTTTAAATATGAACTCCATATTTTTAGAGAAATCTTATTTTAGACCCTTATGTAAGACTGTGACAAAGTCCTAGAGATATATGAATACTGAGTAGCTCTTCAGGTGTCCTCACATTGCTAACGCACTGTAAAAAGAGCTTAAATTTGGATGAGAACCAAGGATCCTGCTCTGTTGAATTGGCAGTGTTACTAAAAATATCTGTGTAACAATGAGTAAAGGAAAATGAATGTGGTCTAACACATTGCAGTGGGTCTACTAAATTCAGATTTTATTGTGAAATATCAGAGTATAGATAAGGCTGGAAAGGACCTTGAAGATCATCTAGTCCAACCTATAATCCAACTAACCTATCAGCTACATCTAGATCATATCACTCAACACCTCATCCAGCCTACCCTTAAACACCTCCATATATGTAAAGACTGGGTTTTGCCTTCTCAGATGACACTATTTTAGAAACATGCTGAAATAATTTTAATAAAGTAAAAAACTTGGGGTTTAAACAAGTTTTTATGAGTAGCCACTGCAGCTATAAATGTGTCTGCGTTTCAGCTGGGATGGAATTCATTTTCTTCCTAGTAGCTGGTACAGTGCTGTGTTTTGAATTTACTATGAGAATAATGTTGATAACACACTGATAGTTTAGTTGGTGCTAAGCAGTGCTTACGCTAAGTCAGGGACTTTTCAAGCTCCCTTACTTTACCAGCAGGCAGGTGCACAGGAAGGCAGTAGGCCAGGACAGCTGACCTGACCTGGCCAAAGGGCTATTCCATACCCTATTCCCTATCCTAGAGTGTCATGCTCGATATATAAACTGGGGGGAGTTGACTGGGAGGGCCAGTCAACAGCTCAGGGATGGGCCAGAGGGTGATGAGCAACTGTATTGGGCACAACTTGTCTGTTTTGCGTTTTATTCCTCCCTCTCTCTTTTTATTATCTTCCCTTTTCATTGCTACTGTTGTTGATATTATTATTATTGTTTACTGTATTTAAATTATTAAACTGTTCTTATCTCGACCCATAGGTTTTACTTTTTCCGATTCTCCTTCTCATCCCACCTGTGGGCCAGGGGAGTGGAGTGAACAGCAATTTCTTGGTGCTTAGTTCCCATCTAGGGTTAGATCATGACAAAATGTAACCTTAGATATCAGTAAATCTAAGATAGAAAAAAGTCACTGTGTTTTAAGTCAGCAATTTAATTCCTTACTAATCATAGAGGTATTAAAGAAGCCTAGTTCAATCAAGTACAAAGTGTGGCTGATCACTGAAAATCTAGAAATTTAAAATCTAGGGAAAAACCCCTCAGTTCAAGAAATACTTTTGTACTTTTTCTGAAAGGAAAAGGGGATTGACCGATATGTAGGGGAGATAAATGATTTAAGGCAATCTAATTAAGAAAGTATGAGGGGTTTGATTCACTTTTGTATTATTAAAATATAAGCTTCATTTTCCCTCCATTTTTCAGGTTCCGTTCAGTTAATAGCATTGTCTTTGTAAAATTACTTGAAATTATGATTTATTATTGTTTAATTGCAAAAATTACTACATTTGACACTCCTAAAGAGCTTCTAATTTTTTTTTCTTGTGTCTTGAATTGAATATCCAAAATTGAAACAAAGAAAATGGATGTGTATCTGAGATTACTAATTTTAATGGAATATTGAAGTGCCTTAATTTTAATAATCTTTCAATCCCTCCCAACAGACAATCCTTTATCTTCTGAAATGTCTGTTTGATTTACAGAAGACTCATAACAAAACAAAAATAATAACCATCATGTTGGAGTGTTGTG
Source organism: Pitta sordida (assembly GCA_013390025.1). Classification (NCBI taxonomy): domain Eukaryota; kingdom Metazoa; phylum Chordata; class Aves; order Passeriformes; family Pittidae; genus Pitta; species Pitta sordida. The sequence continues at coordinate 150,646 of WEKX01021240.1, forward strand.
AGGTAATCTCTATCACTAGATTTTTTTTAAAGCAATACAAACACCTACAAAGACACAGACATGGGTGGAACAGCCTTAAGCAAGGGAATAGATTTGATCAGCTCTTGAGGTGATCCAGTCCTGTTCTGTTGCCATAGAGAGTAGAGCCTTTTCTTCCTTGAATAGAAGAGGGGGACAACATATTTATCTGCAGAGTGATACCAGAGACCATTGCCACTGCCCTTCTATGTTTAAATCCATCCAGTATGGTTGAATTCAGCTCTTTGCGCTACCAGGACTCAAGACAGGAAAGTCTGGCCTGCCAGAAATGGTAAAACCTGGTCTCAAATGCATGAAATTATAAAATAATCTGAAAGTTTTGTTGTTGTGAAAGAGTGGCTTACTGAACAGATGGTTCAAATGTCTCAGTGACACTGGACCAAGCATTTTATTGAGGCATTAATCTATTGTACTTTCTTCCATAAGAAACACTGCCCCAGTAAGAAACTTAACTATGATTTCTGACTCCTCATCAACTTACCAATGGTATTTGTCACATTTTTGGCTGGGTTTTATGATTTTATTTAAGAATGAAACACTCCCACAATATGAAATATCACACAGAATATTCTGCATTGGAAGGGACCCACAAGGATCATTGAGTCTAACTCTTAAACAGAACCACTGCCTCCCTGGTGGGAATCAAACCCCAGTTTCCCGCGTGACAGGTGGGGACACTCACCACTATGCTAAAGTTATATAATCTGACAATATTTTCTCAATTGTCTTTAAATATATTCCCCTATGAAAAGAAATGTGGTTTTTCTCAGGCCCCCTGCCCCCACAATTAGGCTTGAGCGTTTTCTGTCCTCTGTGGCTAAGTCAAGATTATAATTCACATAACCTTTTCTGAATGATGCAGAAGAAAACATTTATAAAAATTTCTTTCTAGGCAGAATATTTGAAGGTACAGTTTCATAAATGTCCAAACCGAATGTCTTATTAAGTACTTTTCTCTTAAATTCCTGAAGCATAAACCATCCTAGGAAAAAACCATGCTCCTGTAAGGTTTTATGACCTTTCAGCCATTCAGAAAGTTGCTCTGTTTGGTGTGTGCACCCTGTGTGGGCAAGCTGAAAGGGTGTATAAAGGGAAACATGTCACCCACACTTGGTATTGCAGCCCATTTACTTGATTTTCATCACTGCAAATTCTACTCGCTTAGGCAATTGCTACATATACACCCACTCAACTGCTTGCAATCGTAAGAATGCTATTATTACAGTATTTAACTGAAGTAATGACTAGAACAAAGCCACCTAACCTCTTGACAATCAGGACCTGAATGATATTACAATGCTTACTTTGGGATTCAGTGAATTTGGTGAATGGGGATTTGGTGGATGCAGTTTATAGTGCTTGAATCGGTGCACAAACAGTTGGGAGCAATGGGACCATCAAGTAGACTGTTCTGAAGTGAAGACCTCAGTCTTGACCACAGTCCAGCCATGGTATGAGCCTTACAACCTTATGTAATGGAAAGTGTCTAATGAGGTAAGGCCATATTTCACTATGTTTATATGTACAAGAATTTAGAAAAAACCCCATATATTCATGTTCACATAATTTGTATACATGTCTCTCAGTAACATCATTACAGGGCAAGAACACTAAATACACTTCAGTCCAGCTAAAATATGTACCCTTAGCCATCACTAGTATTTTGACTGCTCAGACCGCACTGGACTTGGTTCACTTTGCTCAGAATTACACAGTAATCCAATAAACCATGTATGCCTAGTTTTGCTGAGGTACCATGGATGTTGCAACCCAAGAAACAGTGTGCAAACTACTGCAAACATTTCTGAACCTCTGTTTGTGTTTGTAATGAATTGTTTCTTCCTCCCTTTTCTCTGAAGTTTATGACAGTGGGTAGCGGCACCATTGTCACAGTCTAGAGCAAAATTTAAGTATTTTTATCCTATGAGCCATATATTGCTTTTGGTTACTTTATCAGCTGGTTATTGAGCTTTAAGTCATTGATTCAAAGGCTGTGTGACACTGGAGTGAGTGGAGAGAAATCACCAGATGTGTTTCTCATCTGGATCTAGGCTAACCTACTATGAAGCATGAAAAAACATAGTGTGCTTATGTTCAAAAAAAGTGTCACCTTTTAATATCTAAATGGCAGGGGGGTTGGAACTAGATGTTCTTTAAAATCCCTTACAACCCAAACCACTCTATGATTCTATGATTCTATGATTCTGTGATCTGCAAAGACTCTCTCCTCTCTATATGAAGGATTTCTCTCAATATAGTATAGCATTAATCAAATTACAACTATAACTAAACAGAAAAACTCACTCTTTTCCCCTTATTTCTAGGCACATAAATGGCTCAAGCCTATCAGTGCAGGCAATGAAATTAGATGGCAACTGCTGAATTCCAGAAGAGTGGAAGTGAAGAGAAATGCAAGGGAGTAGAGAAGGTTGTGTGAAGAAAAGGTGGATTAATGTTGAGAATAGAAAAAGAGAGATGTGGAAAGGAGAGAACCTGAGCCTTAGAACTAGTGCTGGGGAAAAATAAGGAATAAGAATAATGAAGACTGAAATTAGATAAGAAAGAAAGGAAAAATTATATGAATGTCAGTAGAGTGGAGATATATTGGAAAAGAATGTAGAGGACACTTCAAGATATAGAGAAGAGACATAGCAATACCTGCTAGAGACCATGTTTCTTTATAAATTGGAAGAGACACAAAGATTCCTGATGATATGTAACATCTCTGCTATCAGGAAATGATCTGCTGAAAGCCATTAATAAAGTATGCATGACAAGAGGCAGGTGTTACGTGCTATCTGACAGAAGGGTTACCCTTCTGTCAAGTGACGAACTCCAGCTGCAATGACTAGGAGTTTCCATCCTTGTGGGTTCACAACTCCCGTTTCTTCCAGGAGTTAGATGATGAATCTGGAGCCAGCTGGCCTACATTGACAGCTTTGGAAGAGAAGAATAAGATTGAGGATATGAAAAAGAAATGGGGAGACTTGAGCAACAAAGTAGCCTCAGCTCTCTTGATCTTGCATATGTCAGAGGGATGGCTTACACAGAGTATTGGACCAAGGAGCTCTTCCAGAGCTAGGGGTAAATGCCCTGTGCTGTTGTTCAAGATCTCCTGCTTCAGGGCAAATGGACTGAGTTTTTAGGCCACTAAAACTTAAGTGACTTTGTGTCTTCCTCCAGGACAGACACAATATTTGCAAGCATGGAAAAGGTTGAGCCCTCAGGCTTGGCAGAGTTTGGGTTGATGCTGTCAATTTTACCTAGGCAAAACCAGAACAAACTTTCCCACTTAATGTCCATATTCCCTTGCCTGAGCAATATAGATCCTTACACCATCTACAGTCATCAAAATAAATCCATCTAACAGCTTTCCAAGGATGCTGTTGGGGGATACTTCCTTCAGGATCTAAAGGAAAAGCAACTTTTCTTTATTTTCATGAGTGAAACATCTCTCCTAGAAAATAAAAAAAATAATTATTCTTTTTTCTGGCTCTCATCTCTACAGCTTCCAAACCTTGCCTTCAAAAAATCCCACAGCTGTGGTATTGTCCTGATTCCCACGTTTTAGTGTCAGTAATTGGTATGTCTAGAATATCAATTTTGAAGGGGAAAAAAAAGAGTTCAGGTTCAGCTTATTTAGATTTGAGACCTCCAACAGAGTCACCTCTTCCCATCACTCCACAACATTACTGGCTGAAGTAAGATCCAGTCCTAAGGGACACACAGAGATCTCCACTTGCTCCAGAAAAAGGTGAGTTGCTAACCCGCCTAGGTCCTGGTATTTATACCCAAGCAAGTATTAAGAGATGTGAGGCAAGGCTGAGACACTTTTTAAAAACCAATACCAAGCAATCAGTTTCTTTTAGTAAGAAACTTTACAGCCTCCAGTCACAAATAATCACCTTATGTTAAACATAGGATTACAATCATTTAGGTTAGTAAAGTCCAATTATTAACCTAACACTGTGAAATACACCACTAAACCATGTCCCCGTGCACCATGTTTACATGTCTTTTAAATACCTCTGGGGATGGTGACTCCACCACTGCTCTTGGCAGCCTTTTTCAATTCTTGAGAAACCTTTCAGTGAAGACATTTGTCTTAATAAACAATCTAAACCTCCTGGCACAGCTTGAGATCATTTTATCTCACTCGTTTTGGGAGAAGAGGGATCACAGGATTCGAGGTATGGCCTCATTGGTACTAAATACAGGGGGAAAATCCCTGCCTTAGTCCTGCTGGCCACGCTATTCCTCATACAAGCCAGGATGCCACTGGCCTTCTTGGCCACTTAGGCACACTGCTGGCTCGTGTTCAGCAGCTGTTGACCAATATCCTCAGGTCCTTTACCACCAAGCAGCTTCGCAGCCACTTTGCCCCCTGTAGCTTTGCAAGGGGTTGTTGTGACCCAGGTACAAGACCTGATACTTGGCCTTGTTGAATCTCATACTGTTTGCTTCGGGCACTCGTTCAGATCCCTCTGTAGAGCCTTCTTACCCTCCAGCAGATCAATACTCCCTCACACCTTAGTGTCATCTGTGAATTGACTGAAGGGGCACTTCATCTCCTCATCCAGGGCATCGGTAAAGATATTAAAAAGGACCTGCCTTCCATATTCTGCTGGAACCATCCTCGATGAAAGGGAGCCAGTTCCAATTGCAACTCACCTGCAGTGTCATGCAAGCAACATGACAGACTGGGACTGTAAAATTTTGTAACCTATTTACTTCAATTTCCAAATATGTAGCAGTAAAAACTCTATTACTTCTGTCGTAAACAAATGCAGAACTTCTATTTTTCTTGCTGGAAAACATGGAATGTAAAACATGCCAAAGTTATATTGCCGTTAACTCATTTATTCTGTGCTTTGACTGATCTTTAACTGAGTTACTTTTTTACCTTCTTATTCCCAAAATTATTTAACAGTAACAGATATATCTCATTTGAAATTTCATTTTGTTAGACTAAAAAAACCACATTTCTCTGCTTTATTCTTTGGACTTTGTCTGTCCTTCTTTCAACCTAATTTAACCTGTATAAACAAGGAGGAAATAGAATTAAATACAATATTCCAAAGAATATATCTGTCATGCCTTCTATGTTAGATGTAACACTTCACTAATCCTACCTGGAACTCTTTTGAGATAAACCCTGAGGTTATACTTACCCTTTCTATAGCTTCATGCCATTGGCAGGACGGCCTGGCAGGATTGACAGTTAAAAAAGGAAACACGATTTTACCATTTCTCCAAATCTTGAACTCCTATTTTTTTAACACATATTGGTCTGGAACACACTGTGTCGTGCAGAATACAGGAGACACCTAATTATTCTTGCTTTCTCAAATACAGGTGTTTTTTTTGCTATTCTTCTGTTACATGGTAGTCTTAATTTCATGAAGCTACTAAAAATTCCTTACTATCAGACCTGGAATTTCATCTGCTAGATGTTGTTCTTGTATAGATTGAGAAAAATAACTGGTTCTATTCTTACCATGTCTGAACCTTGATTTTTCATTCCCTTTCTGTAATGCCTCCTCCTTCATCTTTATTATCAAGCTGCCAATTGTCCATCTCATTACCTTAATTCAAAATTATTGCAAAGTACTTTTTCAGCCCTATTAATTTTTTATTTCTATCTCACCTTGGTTGGTACTTTTATTTTTAGCTGAATTTTAACATATGGTCCTGATTCACAAGACACAGTTTATTATACGAATCAGTTCCTCTCGCTCCATTTCTCACAGAATCTTTATAGTCATAATCCATATTGTACACTAGGTACTTACAGGTAATTGAGACTTTTCTTTCTAACATTTTTGACCATTATTTCCTCTAAAAATTCCAGATTGTTAAAATTTTGCATATTTTTAATATACATATTTTCTCACTCCCTGAGATTGAAATGCCTAAATCCTGATTTCATATAATGACATGAAGTCCTTGGAGTAGTTTTGACTATCACTAGAAATGTCTCTTCATATCTGAATCTGCAGGCAGAGGCCCATTCTAGTTTCCTAAAAGTACTCTGAAAAAGCATCATACACTTTCTTTCAGGATGGCTCTCAAGGAGAAA
>WEKX01021240.1:156795-178270 GCA_013390025.1 Pitta sordida
AAAGGGAAAGGAAAAACAAAGATAGCAATGCAAAATTTTTTTTATTCCACAATGTTATCTAATACTCTTTATTCCAAAGCATTTTTCAGTATCCATATTATCATGATTATTTAATTTTATTTCTGTTCTTCAACAGTAGTTTTTGTTCTTGCATTTGTATCCAGACTCTTTGCACATTAGTACACCATCATGCAAATACAAGGAAATACATATATGCACATGCAAACAAAAAAAAAAACTTATTTCAGCTACATTTGGTGTTGGGTGTACAACACTTATTCTATCTGCACTGATCATCTAATCTACTTTGGCACTTAAAGACTTTATATCTGCATTTTATTGACTTCTCTAATAGCAAAACCACTTTTGAAACAATTTGCTGCTTCATGCTAGGCAAGGAATACCAAGTCTTTTCTTCCTTCACAGAAAAAGCTTTTACTGAACAAGTTCTGTCTTGAGCCATAATAACCAGAACCCAGCAGAAAAGCATCAGTGATGGACGCTTTTTTGCAGGTTTGTAACTACTTCCCCTGAGCCACGGCCACATCACAGTGCATATGTCAGCATAAATGTAGTGCAGCCATGCATTTTATTTCATGGGAACCACGCAAGGGATGGTTGTGGAGTTAAGAGGAGATGCTCAGGCTGGAACACTGTGTACTATCCTCTGAATCTTCTGAAGAGCAGGTGGAAAGCTAATCTGCTTGTGTCTGCTGAAGCGAGACTTTCAAAACTTTGCAGGAAGTCTTGATGCTGAAGAATCCTTTTTGGGAATAAATCCTACCGGACAATGGCTCCAATTCCCTTTGCAGTGTTACTGAGTATTCTCACTGAATGTGTGGATTATTCTCAAATTTGGGTGAATGTTTTGTAAAGCAGTGTCACAGTGGGAACAGCAGCTGGTGGACAATTGTGTCTTTGTTCAGGATTTTGTTGTGGATCAGTATGCTCATCCTGGAAGAGAAAAATACCACATTCTCTCTCAGAATCCTTTTAATTCTTAAGGAGTTGACTGTAATCATATATACATTTTTTCCCCTGGGAAACTAGATTCTAGATTCCACTCCTCTTCATTTGCAAGTCACTGTTATTCTGCAATTTCTTGTTCCGTATCAAATCAAATCATGAAATTCTATCAACTCTCTTAAATAGGTTGGATTAATAATTTTCTGAACTTTAGAAGTGGTTAAAAGTACTGGCCTTATTAGTCTAAATAAGACCTCTGTCACATAAGCCACAGGATAAACAACAGTACAACATAAAGGTATTTATTATATTTCAGGTTTATGTTATGGCTTAGTTTAGCCGTAACAGCAGGACCTACCTCCATTCTACTTCAATTATACCCCATGTCTATGTGACACACGGTTCTGCTAAACTTTTTAAAGAGATCCTTTCCTTTGCAAAATCATTACATGTTCCCAACTAAGCAGTCAGTGACGCCGTCTGAAAGTTTCCTTAAACAATGTAGACATAAACCGACTGGAAGAACGTCCCGAGGAGGCTTTTCTTCCAAGCACGGAATGGAACCTAGAGCTCCGCGCATCCCCCTTCCCACCGCGATGGGAAGCGGCGCCTGCACCCCGGTGCGCCCGTCCCGGGGTTTTTGTCGTTGGAGAATTAAAAATGGAGATGTGGGGGCGGAATCCGCTGAGGCTGACGAGCCCAGCCCCGCCTCCTCGTCCCGGGCGCGGGGGCGACACCGCGTTTATCCCGGGACTGGGCCGCATCGGCGGAGTGCGGGGAACGGCGCTGCCGCCGCGGGCTGGTGAGAGGGGCCGGACGGGACGGGACGGGATGGGATGGGATGGGATGGGATGGGACGGGACCGGACGGGACAGGATGGGATGGGATGGGATGGGACGGGACCGGACCGGACGGGATGGGATGAGATGGGTTGGGACCGGACCGGACGGGATGGGATGGGTTGGGTTGGGACCGGACCGGACGGGATGGGATGGGATGGGTTGGGTTGGGACGGGAGCGGACGGGACGGGACGGAGGGCGGCGGCGAGGGGAGACTATGTCGCCCCTTTGGGAAGCATCGCCGGGGGAGGGTCCAGGGGCGTTCCAGCCCCCCCACCCCGCGCTGCAGCAGCCAGGCGTCCCTTTGCGCCTGAATTTAAGGGAACCCCCCGGAGTTTTGGGAGTGTTGACCTATGGAAACATTAATGACGTTTCCTAGTGGAGAAAAGAGATAAATGTAGGTGTTGGGCGCTTGCTATATTTTACCTGCAGGCAGGACGGGTAGCAGCACTGAACCCAGATCATGGTCTTTGTACGCCCTCTTCGTAGGAGTCGCAGCTTAGAAAGCCAACCATATCCTGGGATGCATTGCAAGAAGTGTGGCCGGCGGGGTGAGGGAGGTGATTCTGTCCCTGTACTCGGTGATGTTTCACACCTGGAGTACTGTATCCAGCTCTAGGGTCCTCAGCACAGTTAAAGGCATGGACCTGTTGGGTCTTGAGAAAGACCACAAAGATGATCAGAGGGCTGGAGCATCTCACCTGTGTTGACAGGCTGAGAGAGTTGGGATTGATCAGCCTGAGGAAGAGAAAGCTTTCAGAAGACCTCATGGCAGCCTTCCAGTATCTAGAGAGGGCCTATGAGAGAGCCAGAGAGGGACTTTGTACTCGGGCATGTAGTGACCAGACAAGGGGGAATGGATTTGAACTGAAAGAGAGCAGGTTTAGGTTAGATATGTGAAAGAAATTAGTTTCTGTGAGAGTGCTAAGACACTGGACCAGACTGCCCAGAGAAGTTGTGGACTCCCCATCCCTGGCAGTGTTGAAGGCCACGCTGGATGGGTGTTGAGCAACCCTGTGGAAGATGTCACTGCACAATGGCACAATGGTTGGAACCAAATGATCTTTAAGGGCCCTTCCAAACGAAACCATTCTATGATTATCGATTTTATTATTCCAGCTTTTACCTGCCACATTTCTGGGAACTAAACTTAGCAAGGAGGCTTGGTCAGAGGTAGTGCCTAATTTCCACGTGTTCAGTGCAACCTGAGTGGGAATTCAGTTACTTGTATTTGCTGAGGCTGTAGACGAAAAGCTAGAAGCCTCAGCACTGTAATTGCTGATAGTTTATTTCCTGAGGGGATAGACACTTTCTTTTTGGGGTGGTTGTAACTAAAGGTAGGCAAAGCTCTGGAAATATAGGAGTATAGAAGATGGGTGGATTTATGGAGACAAAGTGGGTGGTGACATGATGAGACCGGCAAGAGTCATTTTCCATGAAACTCCCACAAAGCATCAAGAAAATATAAAACTGGAATTTCATTTACATTGCTAGCCAAGATGCAGAACTGTAAGTGTTAGATGACTCCCCTTCTGAGACAGAGCAGTTGAGTTTGACTGAAGAGTAGGGGCCTGCCACAAGAAAGCAGGTGTCAAAAAATTGTGTCTAGAAGAGTCTGCAGTTACTTTGCACTCATCTTCCCGCTGTGCTAAACCTACTGCCAAGACTGAACTGGTGAGCAGCAAGACCAAGATTAGGACCCATCAGTTATGACTGAAAGCTAGTTACAAGGTTTTAATTTTGATATAATAGGTCTCTTGTGACAGCTTTGTTCTTCCCTGGGATTACAGTAGTATTGGTAAGATTATCCTTATCAACAGATGATACTTCAGCAGGAGCTGAATGACTTGTAGTACAGGAGATTTTTGTTGAAACGAGAGCTCCCCTTTATGTAGGGAGACAATAGTTCCATCTCTCTCAGATATCACCTGTAATTTTGCATTGTAGATAAAGCCATTACTCTGGAATTTGATATGCTTTGTAGGTGGAGCCCAAACAAATACCTCATGTCAACACAAATGTCGCTTCCTGTAAGACCAATGACATCACTCAGAACAGTATCTTCAAGTCCATCACTAGATAAGATGAAAAAATGTAGACAATTTAAAGAACGTTTGTGGGTTTTTTTAATGATAAGACACTATACCCACTTGTTAAACTTTTATAGAATATTCAGTGTTGAAGAGCATTGGATCTGCTCCTGGCTAGGATTTGATAAAAACAGAAGAAAAAATTCTCGCTTAAATTATGAGATTTGGGGCAACTCAAAGCAGTTGTGAGTAAATATGTTGCATTAACACTCTTGCATTGTCTCCTAATGCATAAGCAAGGAGTTTTTTAGTAATAGCCTTGCAATAGGCACACAAATAGTTTTATAATAATTTCATATATGGTATTTGATAGAAAGGAAGATTCAAAATTGTGTTTGTCATGTTAGCAAGGGACTGGTGGGAGCTAGTAGAACATGTAAAAGTAGAAGCCCTGTTGTGTTGTAGTCCTTTGATGTTATATTGACTTTAAACAGAAATACATTTACTATGTTGGACTCACATCATATGGTCCAAAAACCAGGGTCCAATGTTTGGTGACCAAAGTTCATTCTTTCCTTATGAAATATTGGAGGTAGTGTATCATTGAACTGTGAGAGCAGGAACTGAACCATGGTTGAGCAACCAATTTCCAGACAAAACCATACTGCTTCAAATTTTTCCTCAATTTGCCAATAATTTATTCTTTCTCTACTCTTGGATTCAACTGGAATGATGTTGAATTAATTTGTTGTCACCCTCCCAGCTACCTGGCAGAAGGTGAACTCACTTCATGTGTACCCAACTAATTTAAAGTGTCTTTGGTCAAGTCTGTACTATTAAAGTCTGTTTTGTAAGTTTTTTAAGAAGTATGATTTTGCACAATGAAGTATTTTCTTTCTAAAGTTTTTTTCTTCAGCGACAATATTGACCTTAAAATCAGAAATGAATAAGTTAAGATGTTCATTTATGCTTGTCTGTGAGCAAACAAGGTTAAACGTAGTGGTCAGTCACCCAGCAAGTAATTCTGTTACATAAAAATTGGAATGGAGCAAGAGGAATCAGTGGGATGTTACCTTGTTTACACTGGTCAATGTAAACGTCCTGTTATTACTAGAAGAAAATTCTGAAAATGCAGAATAATGCAGGTCATAGACTCAATTCTCATTTGGTGGAGATTTCACCACTGATGGATACTTTTTTGCCGTGTTAGTTGATCACATCATTCATTTTGTTTGTGCTCCATTTAAAAAAGCTTTGGTTTTGAATGTTAATGTCAAGTGGCATCAGTCATATACTTGCATAATACCTATATGCCAGCTTAATTTTGGGATGTTCCCAAAAGTGGTTTTGCCTGTGCCAGCATTTTCACAGGCATCCTCCTAGCAGGCAACCGAGCTGATCCTATTGGAGACCAGCCTGGGGATGAGAACGTACAGCAAGGAGCTGGTGGAAGGGTGACTTTCAAGTAGAAGGTCATGTGTGGCTTAAAGCAACTCTTTGAGAAGCCCCTGGTAAAACTGTACATGTATGACACCTGCACAAGCTGTTAGAGCTCTAATTCCTTCAAAGAGTGGAGGTGAATTTGTTTACAAGGTCAGTTTCCCAAAGAATTATGATGAGTGGCATCAGTTACCTTCACCACATACATGTATCAGCTTCTCAGTTATCTTGCCAGAGATCTATTTGGCTTCTGAATCTGCAATTACTTGTGTCTGGGGATTTTGGAATAATCTTAAATCTCTTCCAGTCCTCTGGATTTTCCTTAGTCTGTCAAGTTACTAAAAATGAGTATCAGGAGGCCAGAGGGTATTTCAGGTGGTTTTAAAATGAATGTTAGATACCAGGAGATACTTGGATTTGTTAATCTTCAAAGTGTTAGATTATATGACCTGTTATTCACCAGTGATCCATATATCCAAATTAATCCCCATATCATATAGGGGTTATTATTGATGCACTTACTAGGGATATGGACATTTTATCTGTGATTTTAAGGCAGTTTTGGTACTAGCTGTATTAGTCTGTGTTACAGATCTGAAGCCCCCATGATGATGCAAAATTCACTCACTTCTTTCACCCCGTGTTGTGGGCTGAACGAGTTATTCCAAGTAGTGCTTAGTAATTCTAATTCTGTAGCCTGAGACAAGCCCTTAACATGGTATTCTCCTGGGCTCTGTTAGCATAACATGCTTTGCATGCACTGAGGACTTGTAGTCTTTGCTCTGAGCAGCAACGTCAAGCAATTAAAAACTTACTGCAGAGTAGCACGACTCCATCAACTTTATCCTTTTTCAACACTGTTTCAACAGAGATTTTAATACCTGAATCATGCAGACTATTCCTTTTTTTTTTTCTTCGTGTTATTGATAAGCCTCTTTTCAGTGACAGTTTCCAGGTCTTCCTATATCTTAGTCAGGCACCACTCAGCAGGATATGAACAATACATACTATGTTAATTCTTGTCACTTTGTTTTGTCACACTGGTTTCATTTGTTTGGTCTCTTAATACAGTGCTTGCTTGCTTTGAGCTCCTGGTTTACTATCCTTTTAGTTTGTGCTCTACCAGAGAAACTGTCTTTATCTCAAACCAAGAGTTCTTGGACTTTTCTGATTCTCTCCCCCATCTCACTGCAGGGGGGAATCAGTGAGTGGCTATGTAGCGCTCAGCTGCCTAATGAGATTAAATCACGATGGTCCTTTTTGATGTCCAACGTGCAGTTTGAAGGGTTTGAGATAAGGACAGATTTCACTGGAATGTGCAAGACCAAATTTGTTGCTACTGCAGCTACTTAATCCACATGGTTTGTCGTGGGGTTTGCTTGCCTTACTGCATGTTAGACTCTCGTGCTTGTTGGTGGTTGCTTTTGCCATTTTCTGTGCTCCTTGTTATCCATTATTCGGGAGGGAGCTGTGCATTACACCAGCCCACCCCTATATTCTAACCAAGCCTTCAAAGAAGGAAAACAAAAGTGGAGTGAGTATAGCAGGTTTGTTCATATAAGCAGGCAGCTGAAGATATAAAATCAGAAAAGTCTGGGCTTGCTGGAGTATATGATCCTAGCACTGAAAGTAGCAATTATGATTTGTTTCTTGTAGGTACTTGTTCTGGTGTTGGAGCAGAAAAATCTATGCATTGAACAAGTAGCGACCTGATTGAGGCAAATAAAATCAGTTCTGGGTTACTGAATTGGATTGCAATGTTTAAATCTCTGGCTAATGCTCAAGAATCTTAAAATCAGGCGGTGGTGTTGGAGCGCTCCAGCTTAACCACTACCTCCTGTGAGAAGGAAGGGTCAGCTGTAGGAACAGATTAACGGGGGAGCTGCACGTAGCCCTGGTTTTGCTTGCTGGTCCTTCAGCTGCTCACTCTGCTGTTTGTTCCCCTTACTGCCAAACTGAGGGAGCAGGAGTCCAGGCTGGACTCTGCAGAGCACAGGGAGCACCCACACCTCTGGCAGCTGTCTTCTTGACTAATGCTGCTGAATTTACCACTTACTCTCTTCTGAGATTATAAAAAAGAAGCCACACTTACACAGATAAATCACCTGATCAGCCATGTTGCAGGGATCCTGAGGTTTCTTTTGACTCCAGCCCTTCTTTCAGCCACTCTTATCTGGCTGTATAAAAAGTATCCAAAACCACATAGAATAATCTCATAGCCAGCAGCTATTTTAGCATGATAGAGACAAAATGTTTCAACCTGGGCTGTATCAAAATAGGTATCTACTATATCTACAGAAAACTTTTCCTAGATTGAGAAACTTCCATGATTAGAGAAACTGCAACTGGCTTTTTTTCTTCTCCATGCAGGACATGATAGGAAGAAAAGAATCCTGTGCTTCAGGACAGATACTGATGACTGACCTCAGCTGCCTTGCACTGGAAGAATGGACTGTTGTAGAGTTCCTGAAAAAATACATTTTTCATGTGATCATCACCTCACTGACAATTAGTGCAATATTGGTTTTTTTTATAGTTCCTTTAACAATCGTCTTTTTTATTTACCTTACTAATATTCTGCTTTTAATATATCAGAGGAACAGTGAGGTAAAAGCAGACCCTTTGAGTGATGTTTGGGATAGTGCAAGGAAAACTATAGCAAGATTTTGGGATATATATGCAAGAGTATGGCATGGTAAGTATGATATGACTTGTCTGGAGCTTTGAATTACAGTATGTGGTAAATTCAGAGAGGTTTTAATTTTATTTTTTTCTTCCAAATGGGTGCAAATAAATTGTATTTGTTATACTTTGTATGGCATCTAACCCAAAAGTTTCAGCCTCAAAGACTGATTTCAATATAGAATAAGCAGAATGAAAAGGAGAAATTAATTAATAAAGGGTAAATTTCTCATAAGTGGATAAACAGGTGCACTTCTCTGTATATGGTGTCAGGGTGAAGCACAGTGTTAATGTTAGTTCTAGCTGGAAGTGTAATTACTGTATTTTTAGTTGGTAAAAACTACTTTGTGTTATGACAAAAATAATTTTAAGGGCCGTAAGGATGAAGAAGTAATTAGTTCGCACTTCTCAGTTTGTACTGTGACAGAATTTAAAAGCTAACCCGATTTTTCAGTTTCATTAAACTTATCCTTCAGATACTTTCAATGCACCCCACTGCCTAGGAAAATCCTCATCAGCCTGTCAGGCTTCTGTTCTTTCCAGAACAGTGTTTTATAGAGTATCAGCAAGATTTAACTTTGCTGTTCTAAGGATGAAGAATAGGTTGTTACCTATGTGGCTATCCTTCCTCACAGCTTTTCCCTTAATCTTTGAACGTCCTGCAGCATAAAACTTTCTGCACTTCTTCCTAGGACTCTGCCTGCTCCAATCCCATCTGAACAGCTCATGACAGGAGCTGCGCAGGGATCAAGATGAAGGCAGACACGTTAGAACAGAGCTCTCCGTTGGCAGAAGCTGTGATATTCCCAAGCCTGTGTATACATTAGCCTTCTAGTCTGGCTCCACCTAAACCCTAAATAAAACATAGGAAGAGCCAGGACAAGGATTTATAGAAGTCCATGTTTGTGAGGAAATTCCCTCCCGCTGTGAAGTTAATGCGTTTCACTCTTGTGGAGAGAACCTCTCTCTGGGATTCTTACAGATTAGGGTTTCAATTTAAACGTCATTCTCAAAATGAGAAACAACATTTTATTGTGTAAAATCCCATACTTGGCATTCTGCTTGACGCAGAATGGAAATTCATACTTTCATATTTCAGGAAAGCATGCGGACTGTTTGCTTCTAATTCTGTAAATGAAGTGTTTTCACACCACTTAGTAATTTAAAAAAAAAATATTATTATTGTAGTATGTACTGAGAAGATCCGAATGAGAAATAATTATTTACATTTTAGATTTACGGATATCATTGACAGTGTATTACTTTCCATCCCAAACAGGTTATGAGCTTCATGGTGTGGAAAACCTATCAGAGGGACCAGGCATTCTTGTGTATTACCATGGAGCTATTCCTATAGACTACCTTTACTTTTTGTCTAGGCTGTTTCTGTGGAAGAAAAGACTTTGTCTGTCAGTAGCTGATCATTTTGTCTTTCGTTTACCAGGTAAGAACAGATTCTCTTGTATCCTGGATTCACTCAACTTTTTGCTGGTTTTGGTGAACTTTATGTTTACTATACTTTAAGGAAAGCTTTTAAATTAAAAGGCTGCTTTTAGACTTTTAGACTGCAAGTAGGTACATGTAAAAGGAGAAATGGTAGACTGTAACTGTGCTGAATGAAAACATTGGTAAAATCTCTGAAGCCAACAAATAGATGTATAATCCTTTGGGATGTAATGTCATGGCTTCATAGAAAGTGCTGGGTAGGACTATGGTATTATTTAATGCTGAGCAGTTTTTAATGGGCTACAAGAGCTCAGTAAATGACAGGCTATCACTTACCTCCTTGCCCTCTACACTGGGCAGCCATTGCAGTGCAGTATGATTTAATTGAAGATTTTACTGTTGAATAGAGTTCTGTAACACTGGCCACAAGATACAGTGAAGCAAAGATAATTCAATTTTGGAAAAATAAGGCATGAAGAAGAGCATCCAGAAGGAATAGCAAGGCTATTATTTAAAGTAATCTTTACACTGGTTTTATTAAGAGCTGTTATAATAATAAAGAGTAAAGGAAGCTAGCTAGACGTAGAAGGACGTTTCACAGAATCACACAGAATCACAGAATACTATGAGTTGGAAGGGACCCACAAGGATCATCTAGTCCAACTCACCATCTAACACCCGTACAGAGACCGAATGCACATCCCAGAGTGGTTCAGAGAAGGAAGTTCTGTCCAAACACTGAAAACAAGTTGTATGAACTCAAGCAAATTGGATGTTAAAAAACCATAATTCGGCACCCTTGGAAAGATAACAAGAATTTTCTACAAGCACACTTAGTGGGTAGTGTGTGGTACAAAGCTCATCAGAAGTATGAAGTTGTCAAGAGATGATTGGCTTTTGAGAGCACCCTCAAATGAAGAGAAAGCTTAGCAAAATGTTGCAACAGAGACATTTTAAGGGACAAATAAGAGAGTACTGTTTCAAATTGAAGTGCCTGTAGCACAGGTTTTTGTTACAAATGCATTGTACACTATTGTCTGGAATAAGTAACACACTCAGCTGTGCAATTTCTGGGCTACTGGTGTGTACACAACATACTGCTTGAATTATGCTAGAGGAACAGAAGGTGCCAAATATGGTGTTAACATATATAAAAGCTACAAAAATGCATCTGGTAAAAAAAGACCACAAATAATTGAGATCAGACATCCCCAATGCATTAGTAGAAAATGTGTCTGAAGGTGATAGCCTGAGCATAATTTCTCCCTGGCCTGCTCTGCCATACTTACTTGCTTTTTGCAAAGGAAAGTTACACTTCACAGATTGGTTCATTAAAGAATGTTCATGACCATATGCTGAACCTCAGTTCAATTTATTTATTGGATTAATCACAGTTGATGAGAATTCTTCTAATAACTCTTCCTCATCTCAGAATAGCTGCAAAGTAATAAAGTTACAAAGAAAGGACAAGGATGATCAGAAGCCTGGCATGGCTTCTTTTGGAGAAATAGTACATAAAACGGAAGTCTTGCATGACTGAGGAATATAAAATTCTGTGTAACCTGGAAAAGGGAATAAGAAGTGATAATATGTGACTATGAAGTGATAATTATGTGATACAGTAATACATAATTCTTAGCAGGCAAAGAAGTTTTGAAGCCAAGCAAATTAAGTACCTCTTCACATAAAAGGATATGCATTCCTGACTGTAGGATATAACAGAAATACATATCTGAGTTCACAAATGGTTTAAAAAAAATCAACATCTGTCTTTGACAGAAAGATCTATCAAACATGATACCTTGAATAAGATTAAATACAATTCAATTACAAGATTCAGCGCTGTGTTTTCCGTTGTCTTCCAAAGTGTCTTTTGCAGACCTTTGTCAAAATTGTACTGCTAAGCAGCAGTTCTGGTCCTTATATTTATTGTTGCTTATATTTATTAATGTATCAATTTATTAATTTTTAAATTTATTAATATAAAACAATTATTTTCAAACTGTGCTGTTCAAACAGTGAATTTGAAGACTGAGGAAATGCTTGCTTGCTGAAGCTTTCTATGGTAGTCCAAAACCAGTATACTATTTAAAATGTGATGATACATATGATACAAATTAATAACACAACATTTAGAATGTTAAACATCACATTTTAAAAGGAATAGCTGCTAGTCAGGTATTTATTTTTGTATTAATCTTTATTGGACCGATTTTTTTTTTCTGTATTAAAATATGTAAAAAGAAGGAGGGAGGAATAGATACTTACTTTTAGATTCCTAGCTATGATGTCTGAGTTTTGGTTGCAAAGCAAGCATTTTTATAATTACAGAAAATAGCCTGTGTAAATAGTAGTTTATTGAGATGCTCCTGATAAGATGGTTCATCTTCATAACATTTGGGCAAAAATACTGTCACACATTTGTCATTTTGCCAAAATTTACCCTGTAGGTGTTTTACTTCCTGTGTAAAAATTTGCCTTAGTCTAAATATATAGCTATTAGGTTTTGATTTAGCTGCAAGTAATATTTGTGATGTATTGTTATTTGCTACCTATTTATTGCAGGACTGAAATTATTATTGGGAGTGACAGGTGTTATACCAGGAACAAGGGAGGAGTGCCTCAATGCACTGAAGAATGGATACTTGGTGTCCATCTCACCAGGTGGAGTTAGAGAAGCCTTATTCAGTGATGAAAGTTACCAACTCATGTGGGGAAATAGAAAAGGCTTTGCTCAGGTTGCTCTGGATGCAAAAGTGGTGAGTATTATTATTATTACTATTACCAATCCCAGTTTATATCTTTTGCATATGTCCTTCATTATAAAATGCAGCTTAGGAGCATTTGCTGGAAAATGTTCCAGAGAGAAAACATGTTTGAGGAGTCAAGATTTCTTTGTCTTTTCACATCGCTTTCTTCAAGCACATTAATCCATAGGGGAGCAAGTATTTTGTGGAACTTTACTGTTGCAAAGCATCCATCTCTGAGGTTCCATGTCTGTAGTTCTGTCATGCAGGTATCCAGTGTCTCATCTTGACTTTACTTCAGGAATCTTCATTGTGGTCCTTCTCCATATTGTCCTCAGGTTTCATTCTTTTTTCTCACCCTACTTCATGAACTTCTACATCCCCAGACATTTTCTTAGGGCTCTTTAACGTATTATCTTTTTTCCTCATTTATTTGGAAAGGGTCTAGGATTTTGTCCTTACTCTTAGTTTTCTTCATGTTTGTGAAAGATAGCATTAACTAACCCTCTCAGTGCCCCAGTTTGAATCACGTGTACTTGTGAAGCAGTTTTTATATCTCCCTTATTTACTCTGCTTTCATTTACATCAAGAAACATGTTGGAATAACTGAGCTGCATTCCTTTTGGATGAAACTAAATCAGGAGTGGGACCTAATATTCTCTGGTTGCAAATGAGCATTCCATCAATGGTACCAAACAAAAATTAGTTCTACATAAAAACAGAGTGCTGAAATGTGTTCAGTGTTGATGTCAGATCCTCAGATCCTCTAGAAGTGGTTTTCAGTGCAGCAATATCCACATGGCCAACGTTTCAGTTGTAGTTTCTATATGGATGATGATCTAGAAATACAACTTTCTGCCAGTAGCTCTGACTTCCTTCATCTAAATCCACATGTGAGACTGTTTCTCTTGTACAGTCTCTGGGATAGAATTTTTTGGGGGATGGCATACAGCTGAATGAGCAGCAACCCCGCCTTTTACCTAACTGCCACTTCTTATCGTCATCACCACTAGATACAAATTTTCTGCCTTAATTTAGACTTTGCATACCTGGCGCTTTTTGTGTCTGACCATACTGATGGAAACCAAGGCTTCATTAGTTCTGCCATGAGCTTTCTGCTATTTTCTCATGAAGTGCACAGCACACCCACTGTTTTTTCTTCACATTCTTATGAATATCAACTGCAGTGCTCTTTGGCTTTCCACATAAACTTTTCTGCCTAGAAGCTTTGCAAGGAGTTGAGTTCTTCCCATGAAACTTGATTTTCTTACCATCCCTTTCAGATTTTTGTGCGATTGTCTCTTTCTCACCCCATCCAATTTGTTGCTTCCCAAGCTTTGCTTTGGTCTCTTGTGCTATAGCTCCTCCTACAAAGTACATGGAGTTGCAGATGTATGCTTCAAGTTAATATTTCTTCATAACTCTGTGTGAATTTTTGTGAGGAGATAACACTAAGTTTATAACTTGGGGGTACTTACCCAATGGATAAAGTAACTTTCAGGCTAGGAGTTGTATTTCTACATAATTGTCTTGATATGGGGCCTTTTAAAAGTCATGTTTTCTGTAACTAAATGTTAGTCACAATACTTCATATATTGTGTGGGCCTGTACATCACCACTATTAGGAAAATATCAGAATGTGAATAGGATAAACTCAGTCAAATTCATATGGGCATTTTGAATTCCCTTACAGTATTGCTATTAAATGAATAATATATCCTAACAGTCAGAAAGAGGTGTCACTTTAGCAACTTGAGTGATTTCTAGATGTTTTGCTTTCCTATCTGTCTTTCAAGCTACTTCAAACATTTGCACAATCTTTTGCCAGATATTTTCCCTTCACCTGAAACCTTGTAGTCATACAATGTAATTAGGTTGTTGGTTTTTGAAAATAAAAATTGAATTTAAAAATTTTAATTAAAAATTGAATAAAAAATGCTGTGCATTTAACAGGACAGGGGGCAATATTAACCTTACACATATACCACTTCTTATATAAAATTAGGCCCATAGTACCAATTGAATTCCATCTTTTTGACAAATTTCAAATTTGATTTTTTTTGTTCTTGCTTCATCCTCTTTAATACTGGCCAAACTAGTCGTGTAGGCTGACCAGAGACTCAGGATTGACTCATCTAGCTACTAGAACTTTTCAAATAATGTAGCAATTCATATGTGCTTTGCTAATATTTGCTTGGATCCTGAATGAAGGCAAGATAGAATTCTAAGAGCTTTTTCTGAATTTATTCTACGTACAATGTAGCCATCAACCGAAGAACCACACATGCTTTATTCAAAATGACTAGGTGATGGTTAATAACTTGTCACAGATGACTTAAATAGAGATTTCAAAACCAACTTTATATATGAATAGATGTTCCCATTCTTCATATAATATTACAGAAGTTCAATAGTTCTTCCACTGAATAAATTGAAGGAAAGCAAACAAGGAAGGTAGTTTCAGTCTCAGTTCTTGCCTACAGGTTTCCATATTCAGTTTCCACTTCATCTCATGTAACTTCTTTTGCTTAACCGGAAGGAGAAGGAGAGTGTTTCTGTTTAATGTTACGACTCGAAGTACCTCTGGGACATACATTTATCTCAGTCAAATTTATCTATGCCAGGGGCTTGACCTTCAGAAATACCCTCTGCCTATAGCTTGGGTTTGACAGACTAATGCGGGAAGAGATCATCATTTCTGAAGATCTCTGAATTTTATCTGTGCCAAAAAATTGGTTCAAGTCTAGTTAGGTAAAAGATAAACAGGCACCATGGTTTATAAAATTCTTATGTATGTGCAAGTGATTTGGACTACATGATCTCCCCATCTCCCATGTGGGAGACCGGGGATTCGATTCCTGCCAGGGAGGCAGTGGTGCTGTTTAAGAGTTGGACTCGATGATCCTTGTGGGTCCCTTCCAACTCAGAATATTCTGTGAATCTGTGAATCTCAGAGGTCCCCTCCAGCCCCACCACTCCTGTGTTTCTGTTATTTTCAAGCTGGCTGGGTTTGATCCAGCTCAGTTCCAGCACAGCAGGTGTAAATCTGTGGGTTGCTGCAGATCTGATTATGCTGCTTTACAAATGTAGAGATTTTGCGTGTACCCATTTTTACCAGTCTGGGGACTGAATGTTGCCACTTGCTTTGCACTTCAATGGCTGATCACTGTATGAAAGTAACTTTTGTAGATTTCTTTATGCCTAAAGCATATTTCTCTTGCACTATTCCTAAAACTTGACAGTTTCATCTGTCTGACAGAGTGTTTCAAACTTTTTACAGGATAGACGTACAGTACTTCAATAGCTGAAGCCAAGTGTGATATTTTCAGTATCCAGTATTTATGTGTTTTTAAAAGATGTTACTGATCGTTTTTAAGAGGTTATTTCTAATAATTTGCCTTACTTTCTCATTCTGAAGGGTTTTCTATAAAAACGTAGTGTATGTTTGATATTTTGGTAATCGATCAGGGATTTTTTTTCCTTTTAATGGTTTCCATCACTTTGAGGTATTTGTTAGGCGCTAGTTAGGTGGCTTTGTTGCTTTTTTCTCATCCTGTGGTGTCTGTTCTGTGGTAGTCATTCTTAACAGTCTTCTTTCATTAGTTTATGGACAAGTAATTTTAACAACATGCTCAAAATATGTTTTCAAAAAAAGGAAAAAGCATAATAGTGAAAAATAGTGGTCATTGTATAGGTGGATACAATCACTGTCAGTTTGTCTACTATGAAATCTTCCCTCAGGCTGTAAGATGTGATTGTTTCAAGTGCAGATATCTCAAGAGTGTTTTCTTTTCAGTTGCAATAACAAAGAGAATTGTTTTATAACTGCCTAAGGATCCACCTTCCAGAAGGTGTGTAGTCCTGGTCAATGAGGACATACAATTGCCTTATTTGTCTAAGGATCTGTAGAAGTCTTTTCAAACATTATTGTTTGAAAGTGTATAGAAGTACTATTCAAACATTGTTGGTTCTGTGAGACCCTGTTTTGAGAGCAGATGAGCCAAGCGTGAATGTCTACGTGCTTTCTGCAAGACTTCTCAAACTGAATACTTTCCCATTCACCACCCATGAGGAATGCTTTGGACAGAGAAACTGCAAAACTTCATTTATGTTCCAGTCAGCGATACTGCAATAAATATATAACATGAAAGTTACCTAAACCCTAATACAATGTTAGTCATTGTTCTTACAGTTAGTTACTTTAAAACAGGTGGTTGTGCAAGATGAGAAATAGAATTTTATTTCTGTTCTGGAGTTTATTTTTTTATATGAAGCTTCCTTGTTTCCAACTTAACTGACTGATAATTATCCTCTGTATTCAAGTGATTTTCTTAGCTGCATTAACAGGCACTGAAACATAGATTCAAACCTGGTATAACATTTCCACCTTTCTGGCTTTTCTTTTTGTGATTCTTTAGCCCATCATTCCAATGTATACTCAAAATGTCCGTGAAGGCTATAGGATGTTTAAAGAAAGAAGTAAGAACTTAAAAATATATTTTCAGTATTTGCAATGCTTTATCTACCTCTTTTTCAGATTTCTCTGACCTTTTTCTTAGATTATGCTTTTCAGACTTCTGCTTGCTTTGGATTTTCTAACACACTTGCCATGGGTCAGAGGTGTCTCAAATATGGAAATATGTAGCCTGTTCATAACGGGTTTGTGCTGTGTAATTTGGTCCCTTAATGCAGTCTTATTTCAGTGATCTGTAAGATCTGTTGAGCTTTGTTTTGGTGAACAGTTACCTCAATCCTGTAACAATTGCTTGACTGTCAGATAAAGCATGCATTTTTACTAAGTCTTCCACATTAATCAGATTTAAAGTTTGGATTGTGTTTCCTGTGGCTATAATCTCACTTCTTCCTCCCATAAACTATTTCAGGATTTTTTAGAAAGCTATATGAAAGTACTCGATTGCCATTTACTCCTCCGTATGGAGGACTTCCAGTTAAATTTCGCACATACATTGGGAAGCCAATCCCTTATGACCCGAATATAACTGCAGAGGAATTAGTTGAAAAGGTAAGTTACCTCTCCTTGCAAAATAGAACTACTGTATATACTTTGCCCTCTGTTATATATGCGCTTGAAACTATTTTTTTTGCATGCTTGAATAAAGACAAATACACTTTTACTAGCTTGTTAAAGCTATGGGCAGTTGAGGTCCAGGATTATTTATTGTACAGGTGTCTACAAGTAAGTATTGACATAGTAATAGTTGACTGGGATGGCCTCATCCTTTCAGAATGTGCGAGCTCTGCCTTGTTGGCATGTTAACTTTGTTTCTTCCATGCCTTTGATAATTTTGATAACTGAAATGACATAAACTATGTTTTAAGTGCAGTTTGCAGTAACTATGAAAATAAGTTTCATAAATAACAAATAACTTTGAGAATCTTCCACAGGAGCTTTAGTCAGATTGTGAAAAGGAAAATGTTAACAAAAATAAGTTGCATCCAAAACATAAAAATATTCTGAGTACCTACAGCTTGGTGAAAGCAGTGGTTCCCAGGAGATCGAGAGTTTAGGGATTTTTCAAAATATTAAGCCAAACAAAAAAATGCAGTTTTTACAATTTTTCATGGAAGATGAATGGAGGGCTTTTTGAAAAAAAAAGAAAAAAATCTTCTGTGACCTAAGAGTACACAAATCAAAGCACTTGTTAGGAATCACTGATGAAAGAGCACCTTGCTGCCCCCAAAACGATGGAACCAGATTAGCTTCTCTTTCTTTTTCTTTTCTTTTTAAAAAAGTTTTACTGCAGTTTGTTCTGGGCTTCACAAAAGTGAAACCAGAAAAACAGGTTTGGTCTGTTGCAGGGGAACTGCCCCAACAAGCTGCGGAGTTTGGTCTTAGCAGATATAGAAGGCTGGAAGCAGTATGACTGCCCTTACAGATATTCATATTCTTGCATTTTGGGGAAACAGCATTTTGTGTACCTGCAAAATTGAATTTTACTTTACTGAAGTCAAGGCTTTGGCCACGCACTTTGACCTTCAACCACTTCAGTGGGAGTATAGTTAGGTCTTCTGTGGCCCCTATTACTTAAAAAAAAGGCAATATAAAGGAGGTTTGAGGTGAGCAATGTCCTGGCTGACCTCTGCCTGATCCTGCCCTGGAAAGGAGTTAGGACATGAATCTGTCAGGAAAAATCAAAAGGATATAATTCTTTTAGAAAAACAGAATATTGTATGCATTCTTTTCCTGAGCTTGCATTTGAATCTCATTTTGAGAGTATTAAGAATTCTCTTACTATGTGCATGCTGTCTATGATACAATTACAGGGGAATTCATGTTGAGCAGGACAGACAGAGGTTCCTACTCCAAATTTCTTGTCCCAGCAAGGTCAGCTATGGGATTAGAGGAGGTTAGTCAGGCTTTACCATCCAGCACTGGTGAAAACCTTCAGGGATGGAGATTGTACCAATTTAAAGTTTGCATGTGTTAAAGGCTACTTCGACTTAGTAATGCCCAAGTTTGGCAAATCTCAAGAATTTGAGCCTGTCCAAACTCAATAAATGTTTTTGTTCCTTTCCTTTCCAAGAAAAGTGTCATTAGGACAACTAGCTACTGTTAAAGACAATTTTTTTTTCTTAAAGTAGATCTTGTGAGTGAATTTCCCAATGCTTCTTGAACATTTGAGAAGTCGCTGATTATGCTGTTCTTCCATGTATAAGCAGGTCTGTAAAGGCAAGTTTCTCTTCTCCTTTCAGACAAAGAGTGCTGTCCAGGCTCTCATACACAAGCACCAAACAATCCCAGGCAACATCTGGAAGGCTTTACTGGAGCGATTTGATAAACGTCGTAAAAGTGATTAGAATGCTTATGTTTATTTCAGTGATTTTATGGCATACAGTAAAAACCAAAGTCCTACAGCACTGATGACTAATTGTTGGTGTTCAACCAGTTTAATTTACAAGTTTCTACAGATTTGACAGAAGAAAACCATTAGCCTGTTGAAAGTTTCCCTGTGTCTGACAATTTCTTGAACTCAGGAAGACTGAAGGAGATGACTTAGGTAACAGGTTTGGCTAGGTTAGGTAATAGGTGATAGGTTGGACTTGATGATCTCTATGGTCTTTTCCAACCTTACTGATTCTGTGATTTTGTGATTCTGTGATTCTGTGACTTATGTATAATAGCAATGCAACAGCTAAATTCGGCCAAAGGAAATTAGGTAGCCGGGATTTTCCTGATTCCTAGAACAAGTATGTACTCACATCTGAAAGCCTTAGCAGTTCTGTCTAGATCTGTAGTTGTTTTTTGAGTAGTCTCAAAGCCAGTGTTGTCCCATCAGAGACGACCCCATGGTGGTCACCTTCCCCACTGGACCCCATGCAGGGTGGTGTCAGGAGAGAAACTGTCTCACTTTAGCTAACAATCTACTGCTCAGGCATTTTTCGAGAGGCTATGCAGAGAGACGTCATCCTATTAAAACATATACTAGACTCCTCCAAACACATCAGCTTAGTAGCTTGCACCATGGAAGGCAGGACTGCTACATTCAAGAATTTGCCCACACTAAAATAGATCTCGCAGAGAGAGTAAAAGCCTTAGTTCAGTGTAGCGTTATGCACATATATGTAGGAAGTAGTTCTGAGCCTGAGCTGGTACATTCGTGAACTATTGCGCCCTACCTAGTTGTTTAGTGGATGAGGCTGCCCCCAGCCAGAAAATCCCTGGCTATAATGTGCACAGTATGGATGTGCTGTATTTATCTCCAGTGAGCAGGGAACAGGCTTGGGAGGGGAGCTTACTTAGGCAATGCAACCCTGAGGCTTATCATGACTGGTGGTTTGCCTAAAAATGCAGTACTGCAACAGAGCGGATTGAACCAAAATGCCTGTTTGGAAAGGTACATATAGGCAGTGTTGTCTTCCTAATGCAATTTGCAGAAAGCTTAAACTTGCTGCAAAGCAGAATGTGTTTTTATAGGCTGTGGGATGTTCTTAACAGTGGGAGTGGGAGAACTTTGTGTAATCTATCCTAAATGCCATTAAATGCAATCAAGTCTTACCTTCAAACATCAAAAAAGGTAATTTTTGTGCCTCATTTGTCAATCTTGTACTTTTAATACCTATATAATTTTTCTCCTCAATATACTAAAAAGTTACATAGCATCCAAGGAACTATATGTAATGTTTGCCCACTTTTCACTAGAAAACGAAATCTACTCTTTGGATTAAAATAAATTCTTCCTCTTCCCATACTGCTCCTCCACAAATATTTGGTGCACATCTGGACAAGGGAGCAGGATGGTGAGTTACTTCCCTAGAGCAAAAAGGCAAGAATCCTGTCCTGAGAAGAATCTCAAATATTTCTCTCCTCAAATATAGGAATCTTTACTTGAATGCTTTAACTCTAATTGCTGTATACAGGCAGAAAGACTTTTCTTCCAGCACAGGCTTGACATGCACAGGAGGTGATAAAGTAAAGCAACTCAAGATGGAGAGTGATACACCTGGACAGGAACACGAATTCAAACCATGAAGTTAACAGGTTCACAGGTTATTCCGAGTTGGAAGGGACCCTCAGGATCATCTAGTCCAAATCCCCACCAACTAGGCCATGTCACTGAGCTCCTCATCGAGTCTTCTCTTAAACACCTCCAGAGATGGCGACTCCACCACCTCCCTGGGCAGACCATTCCAATGAGAGATCACTCTCTCTGTGAAAAACCTCTTCCTAAGATCCAGCCTAAACCTGCCATGGCATAGCTTAAGGCCATGTCCTCTCATTCTGGTGTTGTCATCCTGAGAGAAGAGATCCACACCCACCTGGCTGCAACCTCCCCTCAGGTAGTTGTAAACAACAATTAGGTCACCTCTGAGCCTCCTCTTCTCCAGGCTGAAGAACCGCAGTTCCCGTAGCTGCTCCCCATCAGGCTTGTCCTCCAGTCCTTTCACCATCCTTGTCGCCCTTCTCTGGACCCTCTCAAGCAGCTCAACATCCTTCTTAAACTGGGGAGACCACAACTGGACACACTACTCAAGATGTGGTCTGACCAGCGCCGAATACAGGGGAAGGACAACCTCCCTAGTCCGACTGACCACACTGTTCCTAATATAGGCCAGGATGCCATTGGCCTTCTTAGCCACCTGGGCACACTGCTGGCTCATATTGAGTTTCCTGTCAATCATTACTCTTAAATCCCTCTCCATTTCACCACTCTCCAGCCACTCATCCCCCAGCCGATAGCTATGCATGGGGTTGTTATGTCCAAAGTGAAGAACCCGGCACTCAGTCTTGTTAAATCTCGTACTGTTGGAGTCTGCCCATTTCTCTAGTCTGTCAAGGTCCTTCTGAAGGGCCCTCCTACCCTC
>WEKX01021243.1:0-28831 GCA_013390025.1 Pitta sordida
GACTGAAGATGGAGAGGTAACGCAGGATGAACTGCTGATGGTTTTGAAGCGCAGAAACAGAAGCCTGGANATACGAAGTATTTTGTATGGTTGTTTTTTTTTTCTCTCTAAGCATGCTTAAGTCAACTGGAAACTAGTGAGGACAGTACTCCAAAAGCTGGCACACAGGAGGATGTCTGGGAGTAGATGAAGAAAGGAAAACTGTTAGGAGTCAGATTACTAATCCTCAGGAGAAATATATGTCTCTCCAGCATCTGGGAATCTCACAGTTGTTTTCAGGGCTGGTTAAACTGTCTGCTTTTGCAAAGCTTCTTGGGATCATTAGATGTTAAAGGTCTACTAGTGCCTGGACATAACCCTATGTCTACTTGTAATATAATCAACAACTGTTAGTGTTGATTGGTATTGTCAGTCTGAGCAGTTTCTGAAATTTTCGTTTGACAAATGGGGACCATAGGAAAAATAAGATCTAGTTATCTTTCTCAGTTTGTCCATCAGATGCTTCATTTGTTACACCTCTTCTGCCCTCTCTAAACAGGTGCATTTCTAGTCCAGTACATGAAGAATGGAGGAAATTCTTTTCACGATAAAATTAGTGAGATGTAAGTAGGTACTAGACTTCCATTTAACAATTAATAGACTTAGTTCTGCTATCTATTTTAAGGATTAATTTAGTCCTTGGACACAGTGTGATGTCAGTGACAGTCAAACATAATGCCACAAACAAGAAGGAAATTTCATTTTGCACCAGACTGTTGATAATGCATTCACTTTCCGCACTTTGGAGTTGCTCCTATTCTAGGCCAGTTTTGCCTGTGCCTTTTGTTAAGGGTGAGCAGCACTCTGTATTGTCTCACCTAAGGCACACTTTTGGGAATCTGACAGTCATACTTGGTCATGTGAGCTTACAAACTCTGTCACACAGCCGGGCTCATTTTGTCAGTATAGCATTCTAGGATGTAATCTCATCTCTGTGTTGATCATAACGTGGCATCAAAATGCTAACACAGAGATCAGATAAAAAGAGAGGTTGCTAAGCCTAATGGTAGCTGGTGATATCTTCACATCTGGTATTTATTTCCTGATTAGTAAACTTAGAAACCATTAGGAGGTGTGATGACATGTATTGCTCCCTCTGAACAGGAATTAGAAAGCTCTCATATTGAAAGACAGTGCCTAGACTTTGCTCAGACTTCAGGAACTAGGCTAAGAAGGCCAATGGTATCCTGGCCTGTATCAGGAACAGTGTGGTCAGTCGGTCCAGGGAGGTTGTCCTTCCCCTGCTGGTCAGACCACATCTTGAGTACTGTGTGCAGTTCTGGGCTCCCCAGTTTAAGAGGGATGTTGAGCTGCTTGAGAGGATCCAGAGAAGGGCAACAAGGATTGTGAAGGGACTGGAGGGCAAGCCCTATGGGGAGCGACTACGGGAACTGGGGTTGTTCAGCCTGGAGAAGAGGAGGCTCAGAGGTGACCTCATTGCTGTTTACAAATGCCTGCGGGGAGGTTGCCGCCAGGCGGGTGTGGACTTCTTCCTTCAGGCTGACGACACCAGAACAAGAGGGCACGGCCTCAAGCTATGCCAGAGGAGGCTTAAACTTAATGTTAGGAAGCGGTTTTTCACAGAGGGAGTGATTGCACATTGGAATGGACTGCCCAGGGAGGTGGTGGAGTCAGCATCCCTGGAGGTGTTTAAGAAAAGACTCGATGAGGAGCTTAGTGACATGACCTAGCTAGGGGGTGTAGGACTGGATGATCCTGTGGGTCCCTTCTGGCTTGGAGTGGCCTTTTAGACTGTGAGGGAACTAGGTTTGTGTTTACTGCTCTGGGATGTGCTCTCGGTCTCTGTACGGGTGTTAGATGGTGAGTTGGACTAGATGATCCTTGTGGGTCCCTTCCAACTCATAATATTCTGCGAATCTGTGTGAATTCTGTGAACATCAAGTATCCAGAATCTAGTAGGAAGGAAGTCTTACAGGTAAGGATTTTAAAAGTAATGAAAATACCAGCTGTTTCTTTCTGGGTCTCAAAAACCAGTTATTAGTAACATAATTTTACTCTGAAGCCATATTTTAAGTCATTGTTGCCGCTGAAAAAAATGGTCTTACGGATGTGGATACACACCCCTCTTCACCACTTTTCACCACCAAACACAGTTGAAGCCCTGCACTGAGTGGACCAGGAAGATAATGTGAATTAAAACCATCTAGGTCAAATGAACTTCCAGGTGGATGAGTTCTCAAGGCATATTCACACCCGCATTGGCTTCTGCACTGGCATGAAGAGACTGGGAATAGGAATGAGTAATCAGTGAAAAAAAAAGGTCTAGAAAGACCTTTTATTAACCGTTCTGTCAGTTTATGTCCTCATGCTGTAACAACAGCCATTTTGTCTTCACAGCTGCATGAACTTTGCTGGGAATAGGGTTAGGCCAATGACATCTTTTGTAAATATCTAACTTTCCACTTTTTAGCTAATTATATGTGCCTTAATTTAGATATGGAAAATACTTAAATCTGTTGTTATAACTAAATGTTTGTTGAGTTTGTTGAGTTGCTACAACTGTTAAAAGGGTGTTTCTCATTGATCCTGGAACAGCTTTCAGCATAGATGCCAAACTTTTATAAGCAATTTGAAATTATAAATCACTATAAAGGGCCAACAAATGTATTTTCTTATGTTTCAAGAACCTTTTGAAAATAATTCAAGGATCCTCACTGTTATGGTTTAGGGGGTTTTCTGCTGCTCTGGCAGCGAGGGGGTTAACAGCTCAGTTCTTGCCTGAGCTCTCCGTGCTGCCATGGCCTTCAAGGTTATAGAGATAGAGGCGTCTCTGTGAATAACATACTTGGGAGAGAAGAAAAAAAAAAGTCAGTAGTAAGATGTAGTGTGCCATTTCACAACCTGCGTCGGGTGGCTGAGAGATTTGAAGGCCCCCAGGCCNTATGTTCTTTACTTATAGTTTTGCCTTGTTTTTGCCTGTAACCAGGTTTATTCTCCAGTTTCTCTCCTTCAGGAGAAGTTGGGGTGGGTCTCTGGCATCCAGCCAGGGTCAAACCACGACACTCACTTAAACCGTTTATATAGAGGGACTAGTTTGTTAAATGATGCCAAAAAAATCGAAGTTACACTTAAAAATGGCTAGAAATACATACAATTTAAAAAAAAAATATTGTATTCCCACAGGATGCCATCTTTAAATGCCTCAAATCTTTAAATATTTCATCAGTGCCCATAAGGAAGTAGACCTTTTATAACCAATATGTTGTACTCCGTGAATGAACCATGGAATATATTAGGTAATGATGTGTTTGGTATGAAGTACAGAAGATACTACAGAGCGCCCTTGGAAGTTGTGGGTGGTCTGGGCAGGTCCCACGAGTTATGCAATTCGTGAAGATACCAAACCCATTAATATTCAATTACTCCCCCTCTTCCTTCCTGCCAGTAGCCATGTACCCTCCACTAATTATGTCTGGAGGGCAGTCCTGGGAGTGTGGCGCACACTGTAGCACCTCATTAAAGCAGAGGAAGCTCCTTTTGGTGTCTCCAGGCTGTGGAACCCAGGGTCTGGGATGTTATGCACACATGTGCAGTCGCACAACTCACTGAAAATCCGACTTCAACTAATTGAATACGTGAATATGCGAACTGCGAATATGCAGTGTTTCACTGTATGTGAGATTTTCATATGGGGAATAAATGTACTTTTCATTCATTAGCTTGGAAATGTTATGTGAATATGTTGTTTCCTTCAGAATGGACAGAAACTATCTTCTTTCCATACAAGATAGGCAAATTCTATCTTACATTATTACTTTGGCTATGTTTGTTTCTGAATAACTGAGTTACAAAGCTCAAAGAAAGGCCTTAATTTTGATAGCAAAGATGATGCCCTGTATTAATCTGTGCTTTTCACACTCTTGCATCCAGTCACAACCAAGAGCAGACGATTTACAGTATACTTAAATTTGTCTTTCAGTATCTTTTAGGAAAAGGTCTTGCATAGTACTATTGTTGCGTGCATTCAAATAAAAATGCCTTCTTTGCATAAAATTTGTGGAAAGCACAATTAGTGATGCAGTGCTATTAAAGACACCAGTATTTTATCCTGAAACTAGTCTCACTTTGTAGTAGTGCTTCAGGAAAGCACTGCTTGCTTAAAAGTCTTCTTTTCCTATTACCATTTTCACATTGCAGCTGAGAAAACACCAAAACAAAGCAAACATATGAAATTCTAGGCTGAAATTCAGTATATTTTATTATTATTATTTACTGATGATGTTATGGTAATGTCTCCAGGTGTCAGCTCTGCGCTTCTCGACTCATTGCTTTTTCTACAATTGCAAAAGTAACAGACAATCTGTTGTCCCCTACTAGACAAGGCAAAGAACACAAAAAAGTCTAGCGGTAGAGAAGTGAGATAATTTTCCAAAACTCAGAGGTCAATCAGAATAGATTGGAAGTCTCCTGACTCCAGCTGCAGTTGACAGGGACAAGAATTTAATAAGTAAAGACTTCATCTTAAGCATCATAAAGCCCCAAGGAATAGTTTAAAATTTTTCCGTTTACTCTGGGCTAAACCATACTGTCATGTTTTCTTTTCAATTGCTTTGAGATGAACCTTTTCTTCTGGTCTGCGTGACTTGGGGAAGGGTGTTCATAAAAGAGTGAGGGGTTTCACATTACAGTTAAATGGAGCATGATTATAAGCCATTTAATCTTTTTTTTCCCAATGTATTTGCTTCAGTGATTTTATTATTAACTGCATAAGATGTAAATGAAAGGTTGAATTTGTTTACCCAAAGCAATTACATGAATTTATAAAATCAAGAATAGCTATTCATCCATATATTTTACAAAAATAATCAAAATTGTTTCACTTCTATTTTCTCTCTTGGGGAAAATGAAGCTACAAATATATTTTTGAATACATTTCCATTATAGTTTTAGAAGAAACCATCCATAATTTATACATTTTATTGGTTATCCACTATAATACTCTGTATGAGATATATTCGGATAAAGATGAGTAGCGCTATGCCACAGCATATTGTATTTTAATTACGATGATGGTAAAAAACTTACAGTAAGCAATGGGAAATATGAAAAATTAAAATGGTCTGAAAATGCTCATTATTTTATTTTACGTTTGGTGTTTTGAAGAAATATTAGCAGGCTTTTTGGAGGCAGTACACTGGTTCTCCTGCAGAGGATTTGGGCTTCATTTTGTTCCACAAAATAAAAGAGGTATGTAGATACAAGATCTGTGTACTTGGCCAGCTTGAGAGGAAGCCTGAGGAAGTCAGTGGTTAGCCAAGTGAAAAAGAAGAGGTAAGCTGTCCTGTAACCCATTCCTAACTGATTATAATTCCCAGAAACAGGTTCATACATCTTGTGATTTAGAAAAACCTTGCCATGTACATTATAGACTTTTACCTGTATCTGTATGCTTGACAGCACATAGTTGAAGAATATTTTAGCAGAACAAATCAAAATGATCAAAGAATAGACGAGAAGTTCATGATGTGAGAAGTATAAGTGACTTTGTCTTATAAAATATTGTGAAAAATTACCATTTTCCTCCCCTTGTCTGATTTCATTTGTGAAACTTCCATTGTGGTTGCCTTTTGTTATTTGAATAATACATTTAAATATAATACAAATAAATATTGCAAATGGTTTGTAGTGTACAGTACACAAAGACAGAGCATATTTTTTCTGAAAGTTACAGAAAGAAATATTCAGCCTTTTTTCTATTTTTATTTTTTCCTCATTCACTTTTTCCCTCCCAAAGGAAATGAGTCAGAGTACTCTCAACTTCTCATTGTCTGTCTCTTTACCTCGTTAGTGTTCTTGCACAGACTTTATAAAGATTTTCCTTGAACTCATCTATAATAATCTCATTGACTATGGGAAGGTCTCTCTTTTTTATATTTTTTCTGAATTTTTATTACACAGGCTGTAAATATAAATATCTGCATCATGTACTCAACAATGGCTTGTGTAAGAGGAATTAATCTTGTGGCAGCTTCCATTCCTTACATTTTTCAAGAGAGTAGAAATTAATGCAGAAATAAGAAAAATCAAACAGTATCTCTCTAACTATTCTGTTTCATTATGGAATAAGCATTTCACCCAGTGGCTTCTGTGGTGGGTTTATTTGCATATAAGCATCAAGACTCCCCTATATGTTTTTATGTTCAGAAAACAGTAGGAAATGTACTGGCACTTTCTGCATGGTGTTTTTTACAAGTTTAATTTGTGGACCTCTAATAGTGGTTGAAGGGCTGGATTTTTTTGTAGTTATTGGAAAAAAATAAAGCTATTCCTGGGCTAAAACAAAAATATTTTTTTCATTAAGTATTTGAACTAAACTCAAGTTTTCCTGCTTTTTTTAAATGTCAGCTTTCTGCATCAAATATTTTTTTCTAAGGAGATCTTCTTTACTCTATGATTATAGAGTATGTCTTAATCTGATAGAGGTTTCCCGATGTGCCCTCAGGGTCATTACTGACCATCAGTAAAGAGAAAATGTTGACGATATTTAAACTGTTGGTATTCCTTTTATTAATTTTTTTGTATTCAATTTTGTTTGAAATTCTCTGACCAGCAAGTGTAATATCCTAAATATTGCTCTTGACTTTCCATAAACATATCAAAACTACAACTTCAAGAGCTTTTTTGTTTGCTTCTTGAAAGATCATTTATCATTGGCCAGGAAAAAGAAATATATACACCACTCAACCTTCTTAAAGTGGACTTTTCCTTTTTTGTGAATAAATACTAATTGACAGTTCTTGTTTTCTGAAGCTTTGATGAAAATGTAAAAAACCTCTAGGACAATATAAAATATGGCCCTTTACAAATACAGTTTCCAGGGCAACTAAAGGGCCTGCTGTTTCATAACACTGTGCTCTCAAGCAGAAGCATTTGTCTGTCTGCTGGAAGATTATTTTACACTCAACACGTTAATTTTAAAATCATATTCCCCCTGTGAAAAAGTACCATGATCATCTTCATTCAGATCTAGACTATTTGAAAGTAAAGCATGCACATATGATGTACAGCTGCACTTGTAAGCAAGGTTTGAGCTGTAAATGTGACTAGTGTGATATAAGAAGACTGGTGTATTTTCTTGTGTGGTGAAGCAGTATTCATCCTTTACCTCCAAGTCAGGGGCTAACATGCAGCTCGCTCTCAGTGTAGTGTGCTTTTCCACTCCTTTCTGTTGTAAGATCACTGCCAAATCTCAGGTCAAGCTTTTACTGCTGTTCAGTTGTGGAAAAGGGAACTTTTTGGTTAACAGAACACATTTCGGCTTTAGCTATGAAAAAAAAGTATACTTTGCTACTGAATTCAAAGTGTGTACTTTCTGTGTGAAAAAAAGTGATTTTGTTAATGAGCTTGTTTCTGAACCTCTGTATGTACTCATATTCCCCTGGACTAACATCCTCCTTGAATAATTGAATCCTTTGCAATAATGAGCAACATTTTCAACCTTTAGTCTTTGAATACTTCGTTGTTATTCTGCCTTTTTGTGATATACTCCTCCATGTGATCACAGCATTACAAGCTTGGTTTTTGCATGTCTTAATTAAATATTAATACAACACCAGCAGACAGTGTGTAAACTCCACTCTTCTTATATGGTGTAATCAATGCAGTATATGCTCACCTAATTAATTGACTTGACTGGTCTTAAAAGATTTGTTGATAGCAAGTCATTTGACTTAAAAGTAAAGACCAAACGAAGATGAAAGACAGTATTTGAATGCCTTTCTAGTTGTGTCCTGGGTAATGTATTTTCAGTATTTGCAGTGTGATTAATCTTGGTGAGATTTAGAGAACATGGTAAATACTGTAAGAATGTTATTTAGTTTTCTTGTGCAACTGAAGAGGTGTTTTAGGCCCAGTAATTTTGGGAAATGAAGCAGAATTTGTCCTCAGCTATATTTGCATAACTCTTCCTGATTTTTGCACCAAACGCATTCATGCATATCTGAGTACTATACAATGCAATGACCTAGTTTAGAAGCTTGTT
Organism: Pitta sordida; assembly: GCA_013390025.1. Classification (NCBI taxonomy): domain Eukaryota; kingdom Metazoa; phylum Chordata; class Aves; order Passeriformes; family Pittidae; genus Pitta; species Pitta sordida. Next base: position 8,042 of record WEKX01021243.1, read on the forward strand.
TTATTTATGTATAATTATTAGTACATTTTAAAGAGTTATTCCATCTTTTTACTAATTCTGAGATAAGAACTGCTTATTCAAGACATCTGTTTCTGATGAAGTTGTTCACACAAAACGCTTCCTATCTGTCAATTCATTTCATGCTTTCTTTTGTTCTTTCCTTATTATTTTTTGTTTGTTTCCATTTTTCTTTCTCTTTACTTTCTTTTACTTTGATTCCCTCTTTTTCTCTTTCCATATTTATCTCTTCTGCCTTCTCCCTCCCTCCTTGCTCCTTCATTAACAGGAGAAAGAAAAAACCACTAGCTATTGTCTTAATTTATTTTCTTCCCTCAGTATAAATGTTGGTTTCACTCTGTTCATGCAGACTGCTCAGATGATGATTAACACAAGACTAACACACTGGACAATCTGCAGAGAACTGTATAGGGTTAGAGTTTGTGACTTTCTGTAGGAATGTTCTCTGTGCTGACTTAACCATGGATTTTGACTAAAAAAGCCTAAGGAAAATTAAAGTACAGATTTCAATAATTGCTCTTCTGGCTGCTTATAGTGTATCATGGATTAAGGCATTTTAATATCTGAGGTTTGAAACAAATTATGAGGGTTTTTTCCTCACAGAGAAGCAGTGTCATGCTTAGATCTCATCACCAAACTAGTCAGTAAATGTAAAGACATTTAATCATAAATTTATAAACATATCTTCTACTTATTATGAAGGCTAAATATCTCTTTAGAAATAATTCAAAGTGTGACAGTGGCTGTATCATATGCAGTCAGGTCTCCTATATCATGCACCCACGGTCTTACCTGGGACCTGCGTAGCCCAACTTCCACGTTGAATGGTGGCCACGCCGCTGCTGCCTCTGTGGGCGTGGCAGCCGCCACCACCCCTGCCGCCATCACCTGCCCCGCGGCTGCTACCCATACTGCCCACACTGCTGCCCACACCCCCACCACCGCCCACACCCCCACCGCCGCCCATTTCGCCACCCGGGCCACTGCCAGTCACGCATGTGCAGTTGTGAAACAGGTCTCCTACAGCACTAAAAAATCATGCTACTAAGATCTGAAGCCACAATAAGGAGGGCACAAAGTGCAAGAGGGCTGACTGTATTAAATGAGACTTGAACTGGGAGGCACAGGTGAGAGCCTCTGTGTGATTTTGGAGACAATTAGATACATATGTGTGTTTGCACCCATGTCAACCCATGATTGACTGCTTTCAGCTGTATCATACAACTTCTCCATAATCAGGTCTTTACTAGCAGACACCTAGAAAACCTTGGATGTTGATAAAAGCTCTGGTCCATATAGAAGCAGACGCTAAGAGTAGGCAGGAAATCAGTTTTTTATCACTTTGCTTGATGAATGTCAACTCAGGAATCACTTGCTGTTTGTCAGATTCCACATTGGGAGGGACACATGCAAGATGTGAAGTACAAATTAATGAGGATAGAAATGGTTCAGTGTGTCCCAGTTACATTGGACATTTAATGGGCAAAACAAAATAAAGGTGGTTCAACTCTTTAATTACCTTTCCACTGCAGAAAGAGGTCCAACTCTCTGATCCATGACAAAAAAAATGTTGGGCTTCCTGCCTGTACCTGATATGATTATCCACAGATGACTTATGCTTCAGAAGCTGTGTTACAATAATGCTCCAGTTGTGGTAGGACCACCTTTCAGGACTGCCTACTGAAAATATCTTAGCTGTTGAATTTAATTGGGACAAAACATCCAAAAGGTACCTAGTCATGCAACTTCTTATGAGCTCAATAGAATTAAGCCTTTAACTCCAGGCTTCAGTTCTTTAAACTGGATAGAGAGGTGCAGAAAAAATTTTGTGAGCTGGAGCTCTTGTTTTGCGTGGGGAACTTGTGGCAGCATCATGAGACTGAGTTCCTGCTGCATGGCCATTTGAGTCACACTGCAGTTCCCACAGGAATCTCCATGAACACTGCATGATGGTGATTCCCTAAATATGCACGTGAACTGTGCCTGTGCACTGCGTAACTAGTGAGTTTGTGATTGGCCTTTTTTGATTTGGCCTAATTATTAGACGATAGCAAGACATTGTTTACCAAAGGTCAAGACAGGAAACACTGGTACCAAACAATTAGATATATTAAAATGGTACCAGCATAATTGTGCAACTCTTTGCTCAGGCAAGTGCTGTAAAACCATAGAGATGCTTCATTAATTATGAGAACCTATTATTTATGCATTCCATAATTAAGAATTTAACTTTATTCCCTTATCCAGAGTAAACTTACTATCATCTCTCCAGTGACTTCAGCTTATATAAACTTGTATGTTTTTACATACACCCTGATTTTTTTGCTTTGTCTATTCTGTGTTTGATTATAACTATCAAATGTCTCCAGAATATATTTATCAACGTTGAATTAGTAGCCTGAAAATATTTTAAAAGAGCCATTTTAAGGCTTCTTTTCCTGGCCATATGCTCAGTAACAGGAATAGTATAGTTTGCTGTGTTGAAATCATACACAGAGATGAAAGAAAGATTTTATCAAACAGAATCACACAGATAAGTGTTATCTGTGTTACCATGGGGAATTGTGACTGGGTTGCAACTGTACAGCTTTGCTCTTAATCACACTGATGAGCACAAGCAATCAGCTGGCATAAGGGCCAGGGATTTCCAGAGCATTAGGAATGGACTGGGACCTGCTTGCGGCAGCCAGGCAGCCAGGCGGGCTCTCCCTGACCAACGGACGGCAACCAAGGGCCTGCCGACTAAGACCTTGTAAGCTGGGCTTCTCCAGGAGAGTGGGGGGAAGGGCATCGTCAATGGGGAATTTGAGTAAATAAGTGACTAAGAGGCAGTTAGCATGGCAGTTTGCGCAGGGAGGGAGGGCAGTCAGGGTTGCAGACGGTGCTTTGGTAGGTGGTGTCTCTCCCTGTCTTCACCCTCCTAGCCCTCCCCCTGTCAGTAATGGTCAGAACCAGATGGATAAAAGCAATGTTGACGCCACAAAGGAGGTTCAGGCCCAAAAAACCCCTGTGTCAGTGGATGTGGCTGTCCAGACTCCTGGCTGATGGGAATGCCTGAGCCTGATGGCTGAACAGAACAGCCTGCAAAACACCTGTGTCCAGTGTGAGCAGGTAAATGACCTACTCTGCATGATAACAGAGCTGAAGAAAGAGGTTGAAAGGCTGAGGAATATTCAAGATAGTGAAAGGCAAATAGAATTGAGAGCCTGTGCACTTCCATCCATTAGAGACTCTCAAGAGCCAGAGATGCCTCATGCACCTCACATTCCCCGACACGAGGTAGAAGAAAGAAACCATGAGGATGAGGGGGAATGGAAACAGGTCTTCTCCGGTGGGGGTAAGGTATCTCTCTCCTGTCCACCACCACCTTTTCAGATGTCACCTTTCGAGTTGCTCCTGCAGAACAGGGTTGGGGTCCTGAATTTTGGGGATCAGGACAATGATATGGAAGGAGACACACCACGTGGTAAATCGCTAGGGAATAGCTCTTCCACCAAGCAAATCAGAACCTCTAGTATCCAAAAGAAAAGGAGGATAGTGGTTGTCGGTGACTCCCTTCTGAGGGGAACAGAAAGACCTACCTGTCTACCGGAGCCATCCCACAGGGAGGTCTGCTGCCTCACTGGGGCCCAGGTATGGGATATTACTGAGAGGTTACCTGAACTTATTCAACCTTCTGATTATTGTCCCCTTCTGGTCAGGTAAGGTAACAGGTTTGGCTAGGTTAGGTAATAGGTGATAGGTTGGACTTGATGATCTCTACGGTCTTTTCCAACCTTACTGATTCTGTGATTCTGTGATTCTGGTCATCCAAGCTGGCAGTGATGAGATCAACAAGAAGGGATCCAGAGAAATCAAGAAGGAATTTAAGGAGCTTGGTCGATTGATCAATGGGGCAGGAATGTAGGTAGTCTTTTGCTCAGTTCCTGTAGAGGCAGGTTTGGACCCTGAAAGGAACAGGAGGATTCTTGCTATTAATAAATGGCTTAGGGACTGGTGCCACCAGAAGAATATTGGGTTTTATGATCATGGGGCATCGTTTGCCAAATCTGGCTTGCTAAACTCTGGTGGGCACAATCTATGAAATAAGGGGGAGAGGGTTTTGGCCCATGGGCTAACAGGACTCATTGAAAAGGCTTTAAACTATGCTTGAAGGGGGTAGGGGGTGGAGCAGGCTCATGGAAGGACATCAAAACTGGTAAAAATGAGTCCAAAATTAAATCATCAACTCAGTTGATGTGCATGTATACTAACGCACGCAGCCTGGCTAATAAACAGGACGAGCTGGAAGTTTTGGTGCATCAGGAGCAATGCGGTATAGTTGCCATCACAGAAACATGGTGGGATGACTCGTATGATTGGAGTGCTACATCGGCAGACTACAAATTCTTCAGAAGAAATAGGAGAAGATGAAGAGGTGGAGGAGTAACCTCATATATTAGAGCAACTCTTGATACTATGGAGCTTGACATTAAGGATGATCAGGTTGAGAGCTTATGGATTAAGGTCAGAGGGATAGCAAATAAAACTGAAATCCTGGTCGGAGTATGTTATAGACCACCAGATAAGGAGGAAGAGGTGGACCTGTTGCTCTTGAAGCAACTAGAGCAGCTTGGATCCTCACATGTCCATGGGACCAGATGGGATCCATCCAAAGGTGATGAAAGAGCTGGTAGATGAACTCACTAAGTCACTCTCCATAATTTATCACCAGTCCTGGCTCACCGGCGATGTACTGGATTACTGGAAGTCGGCTAATGTGACACTTGTTTACATGAAGGATTGGAAAGATGATCCGGGAAATTATAGACCTGGCAGCCTGACCTTGGTCCTGGGTAAAGTCATGGAACAGATAACCCTGAGCACTATTACACAGCACCTGCAAAATAACTAAGACATTAGAACTAGTCAGCCCAGATTTAGGAGAGGTAAGTCCTACCTGACCAACCTGATCTCCTTTTATGAACTGTTGACCCTCCTGGTTGATGATAGAAAGGCCGAGGATGTTGTGTATTTGGACCTTAGCAAAGTATTTGACACGGTTCCCCATGGTAAGCTTCAGGAGAAATTCTCAGAGCCTGGGTTGGATAGGAGCCTTCTGTGCTGGGTTAGTCATTAATTGGATGGACAAGCTCAGAGAGTGCTGGTAAACAGTGCCACATCCATCTGGCACCCAGTCACTAGTGGAGTCCCACAGGGATCAGTTCTAGACCTGGTACTGTTTAATATCTTTACTGATGTTACGGATGGGGGAACTGAGTCCACCATTAGCAAGTTTGCAGATGATACGAAGTTCTGGGAAAATGTTGAACTGCCAGAGGGTAGNCCTGGAGGTGTTTAGGAAAAGACTGGATGAGGAGTTTAGTGACATGGTCTAGCTGGGGGGTGTAGGCCTGGATGGTCCTGTGGGTCCCCTCTGGCTCAGAGTGGACTGTGCGTCTGTGAGGGATCTAGGTTTATGTTTACTACTCTGCGATGTGCGTTCGGTCTCTGTACGGGTGTTAGATGGTGAGTTGGACTAGATAATCCTTGTGGGTCCCTTCCAACTCATAGTGTTCTGTGATTCTGTGATTCTGTGAGTCACCATCCCTGGAGGTGTTTAAGAAAAGACTGGATGAGGAACTCATTAACATAGTCCAGGCAATGGGAGGCTCAGATGGATGGAGCGTGGTGCCCATGGCTCCTGGTTGTGGGTTCAATCCCTATGTGGGTGTTATGGGTCTCTTCCAACTCGGAATATCCTGTGATCATGTGACTGAAGACAGACCATATGAGAACTACGTGCCATGTTTTCATGCTAAAAAGTCTGGCACTTTAATGGGAACTGAAGGTCTAGATGAGTTAAGTTGGTATGAAGATGTTTTCCCTTCAGAAAAAGAGTAAGAAATAGTGAAATTTATTCCTAAAATGTCTTTACTTAAAAACCGCATTATAATAGCCTGTATACTCCTGGAAGGGGAAAAGTTCTTTACCATACAGAAAAGAAAACATGGACTTTAGGTTATCTAAAAAGACATAAGGGCTGCTCCTTAATTGTCTCCCACTTGACTGCATTTAGCTCCACCCCTCATATAAACTCCTACACAAATGAATGCCATGTAGAAAGCTAAAAGAGGAAGAGAGTGGGCCAGACAGTGCTTAATCAAACAGGCAAATCAATGCTCGTAAAAAACCCTCCACTTGCCTTTCTTCCCTATCTCTTTAGCACTTTTGCCTAGAAAACTAAATTAAACAAATAAAAAAAAAAATAGAAGAAATAAAGGAAATTTTGAAAATCCCCCTCCAAAGGTGTGCATCAGGACTTTGTTGAACTGAGTGGTGTGTCCGTGAAACTGTGATGGTCCCTTGCTCTTTGTGGATATCCCTGCTTCCTCACTGAAAAATATCTTTTTCTTGTGCTTTGTAGTAAATAGTATTAATGCCTAATACTAAGGCACTGAAGTAAGATAACCAATTGTTATAACAATCATTACATTAATACATTCATATTTCTTTAAGGTGGTGTGTGTACATTTAGAATTAAACTGATTTCAGAGAATTCAGAAACTGCTCCATCTCTTAAAAAATTTCCTGTGTCTTCTGGAAATAATTCTTTCATAGTTTTATTATCAGTCACTGTGTCCCTCACTTTCCTCTGAAGGTATGCTTTTGGTAGTGAGTGTTTCAGCCAAGCACTGCTGGTTCTGTAGGAGTGTTGGTTGTGTGTGCATATCCTTGGCACTGATCTCTTCCAGGAAAAGAGCTTCTCCTTGTGGCTTGAAGAATGATCACAGCTGCCTGTCATGTACAGAGCTTTATACAGCAGAAAATAAGGCTGAATAGGGTGTAAAATAATTATAGCAGAAAAAAGGAAAGCTGATCACAAAATGTAGTATAAGAGAAATATCCAAGAAATGAGCTGAATTAGAGGAAAATTACAATACTGTAGTGGTTTTCTACTCGAGATGAGATGAAATGAGCCTAAGTTATTTTCTCTGTGTTCAACAGCTAAGGGAGGTCTTTACTCATGTCTTTCCTATAGACATATCTCATGTCTATTCATTCTGTATGTGCCACGGTAGTTATTCTGCATATGTGTCTGGATGTTTCTATTTTCATATCACAGTTAACTACATGGAGATTACGGTCATGCATTCTTATTTTATGGCCTGTTACAACTCATAATTTTGTACTTACTTCACTCTGCCTAGTGCTGGGGGTTATGTTCAGTGTTGTTTTCAATAGAGCTTTTTCCTAGGTATTTTAGTGATTTCCATACTGTTGGTAGCAGGTTTTGGAAATTATTTCCCACTTCCTTTTTTTCCCCTCTATTCTTTTCTCTACATCATTGTGGGATGATCTGTCAATGGAATTAATTCAGGTCCTTGGAATTATGTGAGGCTGTGGGAAACCATGAACTTTGATTTACCAAGGCAACAAAAATTAAATGCAGTTATGCAGTTATGCATATCTAGTAATTTGTTGATTTAGTGATAATCTTGCCCATAATCTTCACACAGTTACCATGCACTGGCCGTACAGTCTGGTAATTAAAATGAACTGTCACTCGCTTTCTAGACTGTCCATACTGATGTTGCTACTAGCAGGCTGAACAGGGTAGAGCATGTTGTTCTAGGCTTCATCAAAAAAAGCCTGGCCAGCAGGTCAAGTAATTCTACCCCTCTACTTTGCTCTTGTTAGACCCCACCTACAGTACTTCATCCAGCTCTGGGGTCATCAATACAGGAAGGACATCGACCAGTTGGATCAAATCCAGAGGAGGGCCATCAAGACAGTTGGAGGGATGGAACACCTCTCCCATGAGGAAAGAGGGAGTTGGGATTGTTCAGTCAGGAGAAGAAAAGGCTTTGAGGTGACCTAATTGCTGCCTTCCAGCACTTGAAGGGAACCTACCAGAAAGACAGAGAGACTTTTTACAAGGGCACGTAGTGATAGGATAAGGGGCAATTTTTAGAATGAAAGAGAGTAGGTTCAGATTAGATGTTAGGAATAAATTATTTACTGTGAGGATTTTGAGTCACTGGAATAAGACTTCCCAGAGAAGTTGTTGATGCCTGTCATGGTTTAGGAATGGTATTCCGCCCGAGCTACACCCGCGCTAACTACAACAGGAGGCACAAAAGGCAGAGTTCATGAGTTGAGATAACAACAATTTACTGGAAACAGCAATGAGATAATAAAATTAACAGTAGCAGCAACAATGTATAAAACAAATTAATTATTTACACGTAAAACAAAACAGTGCTGGACCACATCACCTACCACATTTCCTTCCACACAGGGAATACCCTTCTTCACAAAAACAAGAGAGTTCCTTTTCCCCTCTCCCGGAAATAACATCTGGGTCCTGGCCTTTACCCCTCAGCCACACATCCCTCCCAGTTACTACAAAAGTTAACCCTTTCCTGGCTGAAAGTAATACAGTGCTTCATCCCTGGAAGTGTTCAAGTGCAGGTGGAATGGGGCTCTGAGCAACCTGGTCTAGTGAAAAGTGTTCATGCCTACTGCAGGGCATTGAAACTAGATGATATTTAAGGTCCCTTTCAATTCAAATCATTCCCTGATTCTCTGATTCTATGATCAACCCCATGATGACAGGTTGTTCACTATCGTTGTTACTGCCCTTGATATGGGATGTCTGTGGTGGGGTAGATACTATCTGTGCCCTGCAGAGATTCAGCTTCAAGGGCTACCAAAACAGTTAATACTTTTGACTTGCTGTGAACTTAAGTTTTTACACTATGAATTGTATTTTGTTCTAATTTGGAAATCCTTGGAAGAGCCAACACCAAGTGCAACAAACTCAATACTCCATTGTAGACAATTCCGCAATGCTTTCTTCCATGTGACTGGACATCTTCTATTTTATGATACTAGGAACAAAGATAGAACTTAAGAGTCATGGCTCATTAGAATGAGTGGATGGTTGTGGTATTGATGAGGTTTGAGGCAAATTGGGGCTGATCCAAAGAAAAAACAAAATAAACCACCCCTCCCTTTCACCAGGTTTGGAAAAAAACCAAGGAAAGTGTGAAAAGTAGAAACTATTTACTTTAGTAAACAGACAAGTTAAGATACAACAGTATTAAACAACAAAACCTGAGATATCCCACAAGTCCTGTGATGTAAAGAGTCCTGTGATGTGGAAAGTCCTGAATGTGAAGAGTCCTGTCGGTCTCGATGAGATTCCACCGGACAGTCCCAGAAGAAACTCCTCAGGTGCACAGAGAGCAGCTAAAGCTCAGAGCCCTGATGCAGGCACTCCAGAGGAAAACAAGAGATGATGAGGAAGAACCCCCGGGGGGCAGGGGAAGGGAATTGCAGGTCCTCTCTCCCTCTTCTAGTGGCTGGAGTGCAGCAAGGAATATGTCCAAGCAAAAAGCAAAAAAGGAAAAAGAAAAAAAAAAGAAAGCAAGAAAAAAAAAATAAAAAGAAATGTGAGGCTCTCCCAAAAGCTGGAGAAAACTAGACCAGAGCAGCCGCTCTCCAGCCCCACACAACTGCGGCTCTCAGAGAGCTCCAACCAGCTCCCTGCCTCTGCGGCCGCTGTGTGAGCTACCCAACTGCCGCTTCTCAGTTGTTGAATTTTTTTTTTCTCGTCTTCTGGATAGAGAGAGAAAATGACCTTGGTGTTGCTAAGGACCAGTATACACAACAAAATACCTCATAAACTGAAGCCAAAACACAAAGATATGGAATATATGCACACCAGCCTAGGACAGGTATGAAAATTGGATATTATTTAACAATAATTACATCATAAATCACTTGGTAATGGGTATATCTTTAAGTAAATGTTTAAAGCAGAATTGCCTAAAAATTGTAGTTCCACATTTCTTCTGTTTCTAGTTTGGCAAATATTGCCCTTAATTCACTTATTTTTTAGATTAATTCTTAATAAAGTGGCATGTTGATGAAAATGTTGAATCCCTGTTGTAAGCATTTAGATCCTTTCTGGTAATTAAAACCCTCTGCGCTTGGGACATGAGAGGTTTACACATGTGTTTCCAAGAATGTGGGAGTCACTTGCAGGAGTAGAGAATCATGATGCACACTCACTTGAATACACGTTACCTGTGTTTATATTCCTGCATGTGTTGGCTAAGCACTTAATTAGAAAAACAAAGCATGTAAATGTGTATTTTGTATGAGCATGTTAGCATCTCTTGCACACTTGCGAAGTTGTGAAACATTGGCTGAAGTGAGGTGGACGATAAGGCATGGCAGCATGACGATTTGGCTTGAATTGTAATTAGAAATAATTAAAATATGTTTTGATTTTTTATAATATTTGGAAGGTCATACTAAATTGGAATTAAGTACATATATGTATAGGTATACATATGTGTATAAAATATGTAAATATAACATACAGAGATCATAGAATCACACAAACATCACTTGGCAGGGGATGATTTTGGAAATAAGTTTAAATTTAAACTCCTTTAAGTAGGTTAAGATATTTCAGTTATCTGATCAGTGAAATATAGTCACTGACCTACATTTATGAGGAAATGCTGTTCTGACTTTAAAAAGATCATTAATGGAACATATCTGGCAGTCTGATTTACATTTTAGATAACTCAGAATTATTAATTAATATGTTATACCCAGGCAAACTTCTAATTTCTGCAGAGAAGTATTTAGGCCATCACAACTTGAAAGGAGATAGCTAAAACCTACTATGCAACCAGAGATAACTATACAGTATGAAAGGGATTTGCTCTCCTATGGATTTCTTATTCTGTAATTTCAAATCTCATGACATGGTTACAGGGCTAGTCTCATTTCTCTCTCCCTCATCTCATTTTGGTGTTGGTCTTGGCCTTTTGTCTCACAGTGGCAGTTTGGGATTCTATTATGTACTTCTATATATGTATAAAATATCTCCACAGTAAAAACATCAGATTGACTATGCAAAAGGCCATGAAATGCCTTGGGTTTTTTTCAGAGGTAGTGTCCCACACCTCTCTGTGCAGTGACATATATGCAGGGACGTGTGTAGCTACTTGATGTGCATCAGCAACTACCAGCAGGTCAGCCAAAGTCCTTCTCTGTGGATGGCTTCTGTTTAGGTGATAGGAAGAGATCTTGTGATTTTTATTTAGATTGTTATTCCTACTTAATATCCAGAGCATTGCACACTGCTGTTCATAGTGATTGCTTTTATACCTTGATAGTGCTCTGACTGGTTCTGGTTCAGTTTGTCCCACCTGTGGTTTGGTTCAATTTGTCTCTTTCTGGCTGTACAGAACTGCTGAGCAGGGGCTGTGCAACAAACAAAACCAAATGGGTGGACTGTCACTCAAGCTGCTAGATCCATTCAGTCAGTTTTCTCATCAGAGCTGTGATGTCTGCATCCTTCTTGGATGCCAGGGTGCAGAAACAGTCTCATCCCATCTCAAAAGTCAAACAGATACTCATGTATTTGATAAAGGCAAAAAGACAAAATTCTTGCATGTATGCCTGGCCATATTCATCGTAGGCCCCAACTCCTACTTTTAACTGCACATTACAAAATAATCGGTTCTGCAATGGTTTTAATGCCACGGCTGGCATTCCTAATGGTTCTAAACCATGCTTTATTTTACAACACATCTGAATTCCTCACCAGGTTTGCCAGAGTGGCATTGGAGGGCAAACATTTCCAGAGCAAACTGTTTGACAAAGAAAAGCTGGAGCTGGGAAAAATTGAAGTTGGGGGGCGTGGGTGGGTTTGTCTGTTCTTTAATGAAAGTGGTACAGCAGTTGAATTAAATATTGCTGAATCAGAACTGTGTGACATATCTTTTCAAAAGGCATTTGATTTTCATAGTCCTCTCCTGGGTACTTAATTAAATAGAAAAATATCATCAAAATACTGCATGGTACTCATAACATTCAGCAATTGCTAAAAACATTGATTTTGAGCTTTGACCTTTTGTGAAGAATTACTCCATCTGAGAACTGTAGGTTTGACTGTTTCACTTCTTAACTTTTTATTTGATCTCTGTGGTGATTGAACCTCTGTCACTAGATACTGCTGTTAGCTGGTCTTCTGTTCAGCTTTGTTAGCCCTTGAAAGAATGGCTGACCTTCCCTGTTTCCTAGCTGACTGATATCAATACTGTTTTCATCATTTGTATTGTATGGGTGATTTGTGGATCTTGGATTATAGTTACATGATTGGATTTTTTAAATGAACACTAACTGGCTGTATCACTCTCATCTGTCTGCCTTTAGATCTTGAAAGTAGGCAGACTGTCTCCTGCTTTTCTGTCTATCTATGCTTAAAGCATGGACAAGAACATTTGTTTGTTTGTGTTTTTTACTTATCACTTCACATCTGCAGACTTGGTGGTAGTCTCTGTAACTTTCACATACTTGGGTCTGTAGTTTAGGCACTTTTAACATTTTCACTGTACATGTAAACATCATCATGAATTTTATAGTACAACCTACCTTTATAAGAAAGTCATCCTACATATGTAGTTTACAATAATAGTATGAAACATTTAGAATTTTTATGAAAAATTAAAATATTACCTCATAGTTTTATTTCTACTTGGGGCTGAGCCCTATTATCCCTTGGAATCCTGTAATGAAATTTCCCCTGCTCTCAGCTGGGAATAAAAACCCTCCACAAACCAAACAAAAAATACCTCAACAGATTGAAAACCTAACATTCCTTCTCTGACCTTCCTTCTCAGAAATATCCATGTTTTTTAAGGAAATACTAGGTTTTTCTGCCTTGTTCATTTAGTTCTGTGCAATTTTTCAAAGCTTTCTGCTGTAGCTTTAGGCCTGCACCTCTGATACAAATTGTCCTTTCTCCTTTTAATTAACTATTTTCCATTTTGTGACTACTGCATATTTAAGATCTTCCAGAAGAGCCTTTAGAACCTTTCAGGACATGAATCCAGTGGAGTGGATCCAAAACTTTCCCAGCCCACAGACAACACAATAGCAGTAGACAGTTACTGTACTTAATGCATAATTGGTCTCTTTTGAAGGCTGGGGGTGTTTACCTGCCTTATCTCTTTCTACATGGGCAACATGGATGAGAGCTGCGCTGCTGTGGGGCCAGATGTCTAAGAAACCACTACCAGGTTTAGAATGTAGGTTTATTATTGATCTGAGACAGCCTGGACTATTCTCCTGAAGTGGATATCCTTGACAGAGCTGAGGAGTAGACTGTTCATTCCATCTTATTGCTTTATACCTGTACTGTTAAATAAACTTGATGTTTGAAGTCCTTTTCTAGGTTCTTTTTCCACTGTAACTAACCTAAGTGCATTAAGCATCCTTAAAGTCAGCACCTTCATAATTGTCACCAGCTTCCCTGTGGAAATAACCAGGGTCAGAGTTTTATGACTTAATAGTAATGTCTGTGGTTGGTATATTGCCTAATTAATTTTGTTTAGGTGGAATCATGCAGTAGTGATTCTCATGTTGCTTACTCTTTAAAGCATGTGATTTCTCAAGAAGCACAATTTTTCAAAAACAGATCATTTGTACATAGTGAGTTAGTTTTGGCCAAGTGAGTTCCCAGAGGAAGATAAACTTGTGACTGTTGGCACGGGACAGGAAAAAGTCAGCACAAAGTAGCATTGGAGCAGTCTCTGCTTCAGCTGGCCCAAGCTGTCTTGGTGCTCCCTCCCACCCACTCCTCATTTGATGAATATGTAGTAGCACTAGTGAGGACACATGCAGAACATAAAGAATCCATTCAAACACTGAAGCCAGAAGCAATATGGCCACAACAGCACAGCCTTGGACCCAGGAGAATAAACCCTCTTAAGTGAGAGTTTTAAGTCTCTCTGGCAAAGAGACTGAATTTCTGTGGATAAAGTTTTTCAGAGCTCAGTTGGTTGTGTCTTTGCAACACTGTGCTGTGCTCAGGATACATACAAGCACAGATCAACCTTAAGACATGTGTCTTTGAAGAGTGTTGGTGACTGGCTCTCTATTTGAACTATGCAAAGAAGTCTAACTCACTAAAAAAACTGTTTCATTTTTTGTTAAAATGTTGCATTGCTAGATCAAATTATTGATCCGTTTATACTTGTATCCTACCTCTATCAATAGTCTTGTCTTGATTATCCAAAATATGATGTATTCTGTGATTCTGTGATTCTGTGATGCTAGATTGTGCACTCACTGCTTCCTAAAACAACTTAGAGAACTGATGGTGTTCCTTACCAGTGCCTCGAAGGACTGCAGCTGTAACTGGTTGCTGCATAATGCTGTATTACTGGACGCAGCAATACCTAGGTTTCATTACTTGTGCAATTCTACAGATGATGAGTTAGATATATTGGTTCGTTTGAAAGCATTGTAAGACTTTATAGAATTAATGCAGTTACTTTGCCTAGTGCATTGTTTAAAAGCTGCTACTGTTTTGTGGAATAAGCACTTCACAATGCAGGGGTTGTAAAGCAGGTATGTTTATCCCAACTGGGGTGCATGGGGAATCAGTTCTCCAAACATGCGCACTGGGCTGAGGAAGGCTCCCAGCCTTATACACATTTCACACTGACACACCCTGACACAGCAAATTAACAAGTTACAAACGTTTACCAAAACTAAACTGTCATGGGTTAACACATATGTACCTGATTTTCTTTTTGAATTTTTTCCATTTTCTCCCAAGGTGGGGTGGGGGCGATAGTGTGGTGCAGCCCTCCCCGTGCCCCAGCTTGCTCCCCTGACCGCCGCTAGAGTGTTGTGAGCTGCAGGAGCGCACGGGCGGGAGGCCGGTGCCAGCAGCGCGAAGCACAGCGGACGGGTGCCAGATTGCTACAGCAACGCAACATGCAGCGGCACGCCCGCCTGGTTCCCCACTCAAGCCAGGAGGCAGCCGTGTGGAGGCAGCCGGAGGTGGCCATGATAATGACGTGATATACATCTTGCTCTTGCTGCTCTTTCTCCCAGCTGAATCCGTGGAACATCGGCACCATCCATTATCCCTCACTAACGCCCATCCTTCCCTGATGATAGCTGGCAGATATTGCTACCGTTTTTATCCATATTTTGCTGTTGTTGGGATTTTCTTTTGTGTATTGGTATTTGGTGAGGGTTGGGGTTTGAGGGATTCCATCATGTTGGGAGTGCAGCCCGTCGTATGTTGGGGGAGGGGAAATCCTAGTTTTATGTTCCCTGCTGCTGATATAACTTGCACACAAATTATTTCCCATTTATACTCCCTGTTCCTTTTTTTTTTTTGTAAATAAATCCTGTTACGTCTCTAACCATCTCTCATCCAGGGAGTGATAAATAACCCTTCACTGGTCTTAAACCAAGATGTAAGCCTTGTTATTTAAATTCCTTCATCAAGTCCCCAAGCCCCCGAATCACTACTTGAGGTGAAAGACAGCAGTTGTTAAACAACTGGCAGATTCCTATAATCAACTGAACNGTTTTGTGGAATAAGCACTTCACAATGCAGGGATTATAAAGCAGGTATGTTTATCCCAACTGGGGTGCATGGGGAATCAGTTCTCCAAACATGCGCACTGGGCTGAGGAAGGCTCCCAGCCTTATACACATTTCACACTGACACACCCTGACACAGCAAATTAACAAGTTACAAACGTTTACCAAAACTAAACTGTCATGGGTTAACACATATGTACCTGATTTTCTTTTTGAATTTTTTCCATTTTCTCCCAAGGTGGGGTGGGGGCGATAGTGTGGTGCAGCCCTCCCCGTGCCCCAGCTTGCTCCCCTGACCACCGCTAGAGTGTTGTGAGCTGCAGGAGCGCACGGGCGGGAGGCCGGTGCCAGCAGCGCGAAGCACAGCGGATGGGTGCCAGATTGCTACGGCAACGCAACATGCAGCGGCACGCCCGCCTGGTTCCCCACTCAAGCCAGGAGGCAGCCGTGTGGAGGCAGCCGGAGGTGGCCATGATAATGACGTGATATACATCTTGCTCTTGCTGCTCTTTCTCCCAGCTGAATCCGTGGAACATTGGCACCATCCATTATCCCTCACTAACGCCCATCCTTCCCTGATGATAGCTGGCAGATATTGCTACCGTTTTTATCCATATTTTGCTGTTGTTGGGATTTTCTTTTGTGTATTGGTATTTGGTGAGGGTTGGGGTTTGAGGGATTCCATCATGTTGGGAGTGCAGCCCGTCGTATGTTGGGGGAGGGGAAATCCTAGTTTTATGTTCCCTGCTGCTGNATATAATCTGAACACAATTACAAACATATTAACATGGATAAAGTTATTTAAGGTTCTTTTTAAAACTTGACTCTAAGTTCTTATGTTTAGTTAATCCTATCAAAATAGATACTCAATATGAAAATCTGCCTCTTTTAAAGAATTGTATTGTTTTTCTTTTTTTGTTTTTTTTTTTCCTCTCTCTCAAAATGCCAAAGCAAGGCAATATGGCAAATGCAACTTTATACAAGACGGGATTTAAAATAATTTTCAAAATATTAGAGGCATGTAGATAGGTTGCAATAACTGAGTTTTTAGAACCCTGTGTGGAAGCCTAAGCTATTAAAGCAGAAAACATGCTATCATTCTCACTTTCATGTAGATACAAAAGGGAAACAGATTGTATGAAGTTACCAGTGGCGGAATTTAGGTCATTATAGACTACGCATTTTGTCTTTTAGAGGCAGTCAAAATGATTGCAATTGTTATGTTTCAATGTACAGACTAGAGCTACTCTAAAGTTAACTCAAAAGTTAACGGAGCTTTGTATGAAGGCCGTGGATTTTGTCTCTGACTAGTGTTTTAATTGGCATTTGGACTTAATGAAACAAACTGCTAGAAGATGCTGGAGATGCCTAAAAATGAACAGAAGTAGTGTTTCTGTGGTTTATGCTGGTGTTAGTTTAGACGAAGTTTTAAATAAAAATACGTACTGAGACAGATTTCATGTTCACAGACACCTTTCCCTTGAAATGATTGCATTGCCACCTCCTCCGCCATGAGACCCGACCCCGCTTCCCTAGGGCCATGGGAAGCATGTGCTTTACCATATGTACCACTACTTTGCAGATTTCACTCATCGCAGAATTTTTATGGAATCGACCCCCCGTGAAATTCGAAGGATTACTGTATGTCGTGGTTTGACCCTGCCTAGATGCCAGAGATTCACCCATAACATCTCCTGGAGAAAAAAAAAACCTGGGAAAAAGGTTTATCACAGGCAAAACAAGGCAAGCTACTAGTGAGGAATATAAAGGATTTATTTATTAACTAACAAGATCAGAGCTTAATGTGAGAAGCATCATTTAAAGACAACCTTTTCCCCCCCACCCCTCCTTCTCCTTACTACAGATTTCATATTCCCTTTTTTCCTCCAGGGGACAAAGGGGGGAACAGAGGTAGGGGAAAAGCCAGGCAGATTGGTATTTCTGACGAGTTTTAGGGTAGGAAACCATCTCTCTGCCTTTTCATAAAGTCCTCTCTCTCTCTCATGAGAGGAAAAGTCTTTCATGACCCTTTCCCAAGTGAGTTCTCAACCCAGGGACGACAGCTCTTCCATTCTCTGTTGCCCGAGAGTCACAGCACAGGATGCAGTTTTTTTAAGCACTGGCTTTGCTGCTTCATATATGAGCCCATGCCAAAGTACATAGATCAGATCCTACCACAATGCAGTTCTGTCACAAAGCATCTGTGCAAAGGATCTCTGCTGAACTCTCAGCTCCAGCTCTGTGTTTCTGGGCTCTAAGACATCTGCAGCTTTGCAGCATGATCCTCCATCTTCAGCGTGGTCTCAGGTGGATTCTGCATTGCTGGTTTCTCTCTCTCTATTCCATAGGTTTGCAGGCAGACAGTCTGCTTCACAATGGTCCGTTCTACAAGCAGCAGCAAGATGCCTGGAACCCTTCCTACTCCTCTTCTGGCCAGCCTGGCCGTGCCTTCATAGCTTTCTCAACCTCTCACAGGCTCCTCTTTGGCCATCTTCTTTTCTGTTTCTACTTTTATTTCACCTTTCTTAAATATGTTATTCACAGAGGTGCCTTTGTCTGCTCCATGACCTTGGTCTCCATGGCAGCGATGGAGGCCCAGGCAGGAACTGTTAGCCCCCCTCACTGCCAGAGGAAAAAAAACCCACCCAAACCAGAACACTGTATTACCAGCAGACACAGGAAAATATTTAAATGGTTGACAAGTTATTGAATGACTAGGTAATTAATATTTTTATAATTATTTAGGCAGCAAGGCTTTGCTATGGAGTACTTAGCATCTCTCAGTCTTTTCTGTATATTGTAGCTTGCAGTGTTATATTTGCTTTTATTATGAACTCCTCTTGAGCACATGTGCACTTCTTATAATTCAGCACATATCTCTGTGATCACACACACAGAATCACACACAGAATATTATGAGTTGGAAGGGACCCACAAGTGATGTGTCATCTTTTTCTCTACCTATGCAGTCTTTATAATACAAGTCTTTTTACATTTATGGGGCAGTGGATCACTTAAAAAAACCCCACAACACAAAACACAAACCCCCAAAAACCTAACCCTATTTTTGGCAGTACTGGGATGGGGTACTGGGAAGTGAGGGGATGGGAAGTAAAAGCCTGATTCTCTAGTCTTTATTCTGCTAATGCATCTTGTGTCTTTAAGACTAAAGATGACAGTGGAAAGTGTGCTAACTAGAGCTGATTCAAAGTAACCTCTCCTGTCCCAAAATGCACTTAGCGTGGACATGCTGAGCACCACCTCTTTCCAACTACAAGTCCATACTTTTTGGGTATTCTGATTGCTGCTCTAAACAGAGTCAAACACTGTCCTGGATTTATTTTGTTGCATTGTGATCAGAGAACATGCAGAACTTGCACCAGAAGGTGGCAAAAGTACAGCAACACTGTAAAATACATGTCCTATTCTATACTTATTATTTCCAACAGAATGAGGTTTAACAAGACTAGGTGCCGGGTTCTTCACTTTGGACATAACAACCCCATGCACCGCTAATGGCTGGGGGAGGTGTGGCTTGAGATTAGTGAAGTGGAGAGGGACTTAGGTGTAATGATCAACAGGAAACTCAGTATGAGCCAGCAGTGTGCCTAGGTGGTTAAGAAGGCCAATGGCATCCTGGCCTGTATCAGGAACAGTGTGGTCAGTCGGACCAAGGAGGTTGTCCTTCCCCTGTACTCAGCCCTGGTCAGACCACATCTTGAGTACTGTGTGCAGTTCTAGTCTCCCCAGTTTAAGAGGGATGTTGAGCTGCTTGAGAGGGTCCAGAGAAGAGCAACAAGGATTGTGAAGGGACAGGAGGGCAAGCCCTGTGGGGAGCGACTACGGGAACTGGGGTTGTTCAGCCTGGAGAAGAGGAGACTCAGAGGTGACCTCATTGCTGTTTACAACTACCTGCGGGCAGGTTGCCGCCAGGAGGGTGTGGACCTCTTCTTTCAGGCTGACGACACCAGAATGAGAGGACATGGCCTCAAGCTGCACCAAGGGAGGTTTAGACTGAATGTTAGGAAGTGGTTTTTCACAGAGAGAGTGATCGCTCATTGGAATGGTCTGCCCAGGGAGGTGGTGGAGTCGCCATCCCTGGAGGTGTTTAAGAGAAGACAGGATGAGGAGCTTAGTGACGTGGGCTAGCTAGGGGGTGTAGGCCTGGATGGTCCTGTGGGTCTCTCCTGGCTCGGAGTGGCCTGTGTGCCTTGTGAGGGATCTAGGTTTATGTTCACCACTCTGGGATGTGTGTTCGGTCTCTGTAAGGGTGTTAGATGGTGAGTTGGACTAGATGATNGGCTACTGGAGACAGAACAAGCGGACCCAGTCTCAAGCTCTGTCAGGGGAGCTTTAGAGTGAATATTAGGAAAAACTATTTCACTGAAAGAGTGATCTGTCATTGGCCAGGGAGGTGGTGGAATCACCGTCCCTGGAGATGTTTAAGAGTAGGCTTAGTCTTAAATGAGTAAGGCTCGATGAGGCACTGAGTGATATGGTTTAGATGATGGGATCGTGATAGGTAATAGGATGAACTTGATGATCCCAAAGTTCTTTTCTTTAATACTCCTCTTCCAAAATCATAATTTATATTTTGTTATCTCATATCTTGTTATTTCATACACTCCTCCAGGATTGTGAGTTGATATTTTGATTTATTTCTCCAGTTCAACTCAGTGTTTTCAAATGATTTGCATTCACAATATTGTGATTTTTTTTCTCCCAAATGTTCCCCCCCAACCCCTCCCTTAAAATGATGTGACATTAGAACAGAACCTGAAAATGCACAATCAAGAAGATCATATAATGCAAGAATTTATTACTCTTGTACCCTCATGAAATATTTTTAAAAGTACTCTGTAGCTCACAAAATTTCTGTATTGTTATTTCTAAGGTTCTGATCCCGCAATGAAGTTCGTATGAATGAGTTTGGAACATTAAAACACTCAGACTATTTTTAATAACTAACATGTAAAGATTCCAACAATAAACCTGATTTTTAGGATCAACTGCAAATTACAGTATATCCCCGCTGCACTGCGACCCCTCCATTAAGACTCCGCTGCTTTGCAAGGAAAATTTCTCGCAATTTTATTTCAGCCATTTTGGAGGTTCCCCGGCCGATGCATGCGCAGTGCCTCTGCTCCTCCAAGGGGTGGCGCCAGTGCTTCTTGTAGGATGGGACTGGCCTGGCCCAGTGGGGAGGGCTAGAAGTGATGCTGTACCCTGTTACTCTAAGCGCAGCCATGGACTGACCCCCTCCAGGTGCGTGTTAGTGTTTCTGTGGCTACAGACGGGGATAGCAATGTAGTCTGTGCCTGGGGACTGCCAGCCAGCACACCTGGTGATGATGTAGCC